>OX155967.1:19066053-19201053 GCA_944548615.1 Micropterix aruncella | reverse complement strand
CAAGGCTTTGGCGACCGCAAATCAAAGCCAGATATTATCGTAAACTATCGTTATAATGTTAAGTATCATATGACCAATTTCCAGGTGTGTAAAAAAAGGGATACCATTTTGTTAGGCTTTTCAGGTTCCAGACACGTTTGCCATACCTATAGATCAGCCAGATGATTTTTTTCTAATCATTGTTGCATTCGTCTTGATAGTAAAACGAATTTCATTAGTGCTAAAGAAAGTACAGCAAATTTGTAATTTCTAAAGCATTTTTCAGCTCAAAGCACCGGAAAATCCTATAAAATCCAACCCTACAAAATAAATGTCCGCCACTGAGAATTAGTCACTGAATAAACCTATCGACGTTTGGTGACTGTGAAAATCAGTACCGAAAAAAATCACTAGCTCCCCAACTATATTCTATCTCGTTCATCATCGCAACAAACAATCAAATTGCGACCATTATCGCTTTTCTCTGATCCGCGTGCTTGCGTGCCGGTCGTCAAAACATGCTTCAAAAATCGTTATTTTCGCAGCAGCCATGGCCACGGGCCGTGAGCCGCCACCGCACCGTATCTAATTGGGCAGAGGCACATATCACACACAGACTTTCCAAATAATCAACCACTTCGCATATACGAGCGGCGTTTTTTAAGTCGTCGAGTGCGATCTTCGTCACTTTCTTCTTTGTATGTCTCGCAAGCCAAACATTGCAGCGAATTTCAGACCAACAAGACGAGCATTTGTTTCTCAAAAGAGAATGGGCATTTTTGTATGAAAGTCGTACCCAGAGTATAACAACTAGGGACTTACAACAATTAATTATGCTTGCGTAAAGAAGTAATAATATCAAAGTTCAAATCATTAATCCATGTCGTATTAGAATTATCCAAATCAGAAGTTTTGTAAATCTGGATGATTTCGTAAAATAAACTAGTTTTTAAATCCTGTTTATTAAATAGGTTTAATAGAGTTAAATAGGATTTATTATGTAGAACTAGCTATATATGGGATGGGGCAAAAGGATGTTGGCGGTTTGAATATGAATTTTTTTTAAAACTATGAACATATGATAATTTATTTTTGAAAAATATAAATCTTGGAATTTTTATGTCCTAAAAATAATGTTTTCTAAATGACGACCCTGAGCTGCTTGACACTCTTGAAACCGAAATCGCAGATTTTAGAAAACTCGGCGAAACATTATTCTTGGAATATTGTTGATTTTCCGTATAATGGTTCTTTTGAGTTGCTCCAAATTTATCGGATTATTTTCATAGACCACCGGTTTAAATATATTTATATACATACATAACAATTTTTTTATCTATTTTGTCTCTTCCTTTCACCTCAATTCCCGACACCCCCCCCCCCCCCCATTCTCAAGCGGAAACAATGTAAAATATCATATTGCGTTCATTTTGTATACTTAATATTCGGAATCACATTAATGAACTTTTGTTACTTTTAAATTCGTTTTTATTGAATTGTACGTAGTTTGTTTGAACCTGTTTGGTTCCAGAATAAAATAAAATAAAATTAAGGTAGCCCCATAAAAAAAAATCACATGGAGTTAGGTCTGGGCTGCGTGCAGGCCATATCCCAAGTCTTCCCGGGAACATTTCCTTCAGCAGGTCTATAGACACCCTAACGGTATAGCATGAGGCACCATCTTGTCGGAACCTTATGCTCGAGGTATCCCCTTGATATTCTTGCAAAGCCCGGACCACGAACTCTTTAACATGTTGCAATAATTGTGGGATCTAACCTGCACCGGGCCCTTTTTTGTCACCGTTTGCCGATATTTGCGGCCAACAAGACAAGCTTAGGGCTGTAAAGTGGACGTTCCTGTAGACGTTGGGGATTGTTCTCTGATCAGAATCGACAGTTTTGTTTGTTCACTTGACCATTAAGATGGAAATTCGTATAGTCAGTGAACATCACGTTACAAAAATCGTTGAAACGTTCGAGCATCAGATTAACAAAGTTAAGTCGATTATTGGCGCTCCACGGAGAACGCCGGACAATTTCAGCGTTCTCCCAAACAACGGGCATCCGCGATAGCTTGTATATAATGAATTGTGACACTTGTAATAAGCTGTCGTTTTGAATATGTGGCAAAGTGTTACAACCATGTTCACAACCATGTTACAACCATGTTCAAAGTGTACAACCTAAATTAGTCATGGAATCCCTAAGTAATGAATCAATATTAACTGACAGACAACGTAGAAACCTTAGGATGGACGTAGGTCTTCGTACCTAAGCAAGTGTGACAAAAAGAAAATACTGAATGTCAAGCTAACGAAACAATACAGGGGCAACAAGATGACGAGGCATTTTTACACGACTGCCCGACAAAAAAAGAAGTGTAATGTGTTCAGGGTTCATCTAAGTATGTTTTCCGTTTCTTTATTCCACCATAACTTCTAAACGCTTGAAACAATTTAGAAGTGTGTGACATTGTTAGAATCTTTATGTCATCTGGAGTAGCATAGGGTACATTAACTTTCCAAATATCAAGTAAGCAATATGTCCAAATGTCAATAAATTAACATAAATATATCGTAGACTGAAAGAGGTGCCAATCCGTTGTTTTGCGGGAGGCCGCATACCGCTGCCGCCACTGCGTAGTTTATAACGGTGGTGGGGGGCCGGACTCGGAGCGCGCGAATTTCGAAAATCCGTCTTGCACACAACACTCACTGTATCCTGTCTTACGTCCTTGCGTTCGGCGTTCGGCGGCGGGAACATTTTAAGAAGAGGGTTCCACGTAGAAGAGAGTTTGTAACCGTCGTCTCTATTGAAGTTCGGGGTTCTTTTTATTTCAATGGCTTCCCGGATCATGCGAGGAAAGTATAATTGTTCTGCAACGGCTGCAACGGCTGCAACGTCACCGAAACGTCGGGTGATACAGATTTCACGCGGTAAAATCGTTTCTATCATATTTATAATGTCAAACAACCGCGATAGTCTTCGATTTTATAGAAATATATCGTGTTTAATGTCAACTGAAAGGTTTAATTGAGTACATTGCGGGAATATACATGTATCTATAGGGATAAATACATAAACCACAAATCTTCTATATATATAAAACAAAGTCGGGTTTGATCGAACCTTTAAAACTCGAGAACGGCTAAACTGATTTTCATGGTTTTTTATTTGTTGTATTTGTCTCCGTCCCGAATAGCAGAATAACTATTAAAAACGAAAATTGGAATCTCATGGTCTCATTTTTCTCATGGTCAGTTGTACGTTGCATGTTTACGTGTCGGCAAATCATCCGCTTGATTTGTTCTTGCGCCTGATAAAAAAACAAAAAATGTCGTATATCACAAGGTGCTTCAATGAAGAGAATTAAACCGAGTGCATCCCATGCTGCACAATATGTAAATAGTTTAATTCAATCATATCTTGCTGACACGGGATTGATATATTTCTTTTTGTGTTATTATCTTAATAAAGTAGTGAACTTAATATTTATTTTGTATTCATTGTATTACTTTCATAAAATCATAAATTAAGGTCAGCTAATCTGTAACACGACGTAATCAAAATAATTATAAATGCGACTTTCTTTAACGACAGTCGTGTTTTTTATTCTTTTTAATATATTAACTTGTCAAAACTATTTGTTTATTCTAGTTTTTTTTAAATACCTACCTATATGTTATATGGATTATGTTAATATTGGATCCTCTCCTCACCTACGTAATTGCTGTTTTTTAACACTGGTCACATTGAACTTGGATAACTTGTGTTTGAGTTGGAATTTCAAACTGAAATCAATTTTAATTCAAGGTCATGTGTTTCTTTTTTAAGAATCAGCTGTTTATTTGTCTTTCCATCGTTTGTTTTTGCTCAAATATGTTCGTTTGTGCAACCATAGTAAAGTTGAAAATGTGCATTATTTTCAAATATGAGATCCTGTGCCGGTGTTTTCTATTTCAGCTTCTTGCAGTCTGGCTATACAGTTACCGTAAATGTGTACTATTAAGAACTGCAAACAATGACGGAGAAGCTCGTGATTTCATAACCAAGCCTGGCCAATCGCTCATAGCCACTGCTTCTGCATGACAACGTATAACCAAAGATTTCACTTCAAACAGTCGCACAGTTGCAGGAGTTGCGGTTGTAGACTCTTTGCCACCCACCGTAATGGCTAGCCCTTGCTCCTATAGTTTCTTTTTCAGAATTTAGATAACTTTACAAGGGAAAGAAATCAACTTTGAAGAGTCGGTGAAAAACGCCTTCAAAGCTTTCATTGGTTCCTGTCCACGAGAGTTTTACAGTAGAGGAATTAAGCAACTCCCATTAAAATGACAAATCTGCATAGATAATAGGGGTCAATATTTCTAATAATTAAATATATATTTTTTAATGACCTTAAATTTCCTTTATAGAAAAGCAACTTCATAGATAAGCACCCAATACTTAGATAAGCAAAAATACTTCAGAAATAAAAGTATAGCAAATAGAGTTATAACTTGAAAAAATCCAATTATGGTGTTTCTTTATAAAAATTATCGCCATATCTCAATTTACACTCCTAAAAAGAGTCGTACTCCACTAGTGCCATTGACGTCGCTGCCCAGGACTCGCCGCAAAAAGACACAGTTTACTGGGACGAGCCTTTCTCGAACCCAGCGATCTGCCCAACTTGAAGGTCAGTGATCTGCTTGGACTGGTAAGCCGTACTGGGCTACTAGCTGACCACTGACCCAACCACAAAGTGGGTAGTTACAAAAGATCTTATAGATCCAGGTGACATCAAAGGCTGGAAACAAGCCCCCCACTCCGTTTACTACTACTACTAGTGCCATTGGCGAAATAGTGAACTAACAGTTTAACTCTATTTGATCGGAGGTGCGATATGTATGTAATGAAGTTATAAATAACTCGTACCAATGCAAAATAGCGTATTCCACAGTCTATAACTATTTGGAATAAATAATTATGAATAAATAACTAAATAACTTGCCTGAAAAAGCGTAAGAATTCAAAGGAGCACGAAGCCACTGGTGGGGGGGCATTTTGAGACGATAGCTCATCCAGCACTTGCACTACTTTCCATTCATACTCAATGAGTACGTCCGTATTTTACAGTTAACGGCAATAAAGTTCAAAGAAACCGCTGTAATTGTGAAAGCAGAAAATAATAAAAAATAATCGCCCAATTGTTCATGGAAAAACATCGCATAGCGTAATTCGTATAGAGAGAGATGGAACACAGCTTTCCTTATTGAGCCAGGTAAAACGGGTAATACATAGTATTATTATGGGTTGTTGAATATAAAACAGCGGTTTTAAAGTAAAACTTTAGACTAATATGACTTTCTCTAATAATGGATTTATTCATAAAAATAATCACCAGCAGCTTCAATGCATTTTTTTTAAGCTATTGCATAGCTTTTATCGCGGGCCTGCCAGCGCGGCGACCGAATGAAGAAATTTCTTAACGAAAATTAATGATTTTAAACTGATAATGACGTCTAAACGAGTACTGCTTACGATTCGAAAAAAATATATGTTAAACAAGAACATTTTCCTAATATTCTTAGCTTTGAATATTTTACATTTTGTTTATATTACATAGTGTAATTAATTTGTGAAATTAGGTCTAACCGAACACAAAAACGACTACTACGCAAATACTATCTGGCGTATTATTATGAAACCTGCACCATTTTAAAGATAATTTAATTATCTATCTTTTTATCTACGATTTTTTTCGAATAATCCGGTTTTTTTGCTTTATCGAATAAAAAATTCGTGCGCGGCGCTCTATCGGAAGACGTTTAAATTATTCCGAATCATTTGCTTTCGCAGCCGCAAATAAAATGATTCGGAATAATTTCAACTTGTTACGATAGAGCGCAGTTATCTGATATCAGAAAAAATAAAATAAATAAATAATTATAATTGCATAAGTTGTTAAAAATGCTATGCAATAGCTTTACCGCGGCAGTCCCCGAGTGCCACACGTATTTTTTAATTTCTGGAAGCGATGATTTTTTCGGAGACGTTTGTAACAGCTGTTACGTCGTTAAATATTATCTCTGCAACAAAGTGGTCCACACTTTTGAAAAAGTGGTTTAATCTGGCATACTGCGCCTTGAGTCAACATGGCTCTATGTAACATTATTGTTGGGGCAAAATTCACATTTATGCAATATTTCAACAAAATCGGTCCCTTGTGATATTTTCCCTAATATTCCCTGATTTCCCTGATACAGTCCCTTGTGATATTTTTAGACCATAGACTAGGCCATAGATTGTACATTTTAGTACAAATTTACATTTTTCAATAGATTTAACTGTTGAACAGTTCTTCCTTTTAAGTGTATGTGTTGTTTATTTTAATGAATGTGTCGAAAAACATAACTTTCACTAATTTACTTGTCAATATCAGTTTTACAATTATTATTAATCTGAGCGGCGTCAGTATTGAAATAAATTTTTACTCCAAATTTAATATGAACAACATAATGTTTGTCGTTGTTCAATATAATAAAAGTAATGAAAAACGATCTTACCTTCACCATTCTCCCCGTAAAGACGACAAATGTACAGTACTGTGCGAATTAATTGGAACAGAGTATTTTTCTTCGATAAGTAATAAATAAATACAAACGGAGCTGCCATGGAATTCACCGACCGGAGTCGGGCCCATCATAATACTATTTTTTTTACACTTCTGGGGGGTGAGCAGTGGATTCCGGACTTACGAACCGGCTGTGGTAGGTTTAGGACAGCTGTCTTGCCACATGTGAGCGTTCACCTTACCACCCATTCACTCCCCCTTCGAAGCCATAGAATTTGAGATGCGCAAATCGCAGTTTTAGATAATTTTTCTAAGAAAGAGTTGTTTATTTTTCTGGAAAGGCAAAGATCTTTAAAGAGGTGAAATAGAGATTTAGCTGGCAGGCCACGAGCGCCAACTTCCACCGCGTGAAGGTGAACAGTGAAGCCGTTCCGGGTTACGGCATTTGCAAGATCATGGTATTTATTTAATTTGTACTCGTGGTCTTTTGGGATATTTGATTCCCATGGAACAGTTAATTCTACGATAAGAGCCACCTTCCGAGATAGAGAGTAAAGAGTTATATCTGGACGGAGGGCTGTGCATCCGAGACTTTCAGGGAATTTATACTGCTTAAAGACCGAATCAACCTCCAGAATCCAATCTGTAGCTTTCTCGATTATTGAGAAGGGTTTTGTAGTTAAATGTTTTTTGCCTTTAGAGCCATCCCGCACAAACTGTATTGGGGGTTTGGAGGATACTGTCAAACCCTTGTTGGCACGAGCCACTGAGAGACTAATTACCTCGCGAATAACAGCGAGAACTTTGTCATGGCGGTAAGTGTACCGTCCTTGATCTAAGGCCACCTTGCAGCCAGCTAGAATGTGTCTAGCTGTGCAAGGGGTATTGCTACAGAGGGGACAAGAACTATCCTCGGCAAAGCTCCAACGAGCGAGGTTACTGGGGTCTGGAAGTGTATGCTGAAAGGCATACGTGTATTGGAAGTGCATAAACGTACAAAACCAGTAGTGGTATTTATAGATTGTTAGTTTTAACATAGAATTTGTCCTCCTTTGGCGTTAACAACGCCCTTCACTGTTTTTGACAGCTTCTTTTCAGTTTATCATCGTGAAACCAGACCTGAATGACTGCATCTTGGTTATCGTTGCACAATCCATCTTGGACAGCCGTTTGTTTTTCAAATGGCCCAAAGGATTTCGATCAAGTTGAGATCGGGGGAGTTTCCGGGCCATTCAAGTGCAGTAATTTGGCTGTGTGAAAAACTGTTTCACTATTTTTGAAGAACGGCATGGGGCGAGATCCTGTTGAATAATTCCTTCGCTGGAAGAATAGACCTTGTGGAGCTCTTGTATCATATGATTTGATTGGATGTCAATATTTTGGTCATCATGATGAATTCGGACCAAAACCTGGTAAGTTATATTCCTACAAGAGTGAAAGGTGTTATCAAAGCAAAAGGAGGACACATTCTATATTAAATCTAACAATCTATAGTATAGTATACTACCAGTTTTGTATTGTATGTTTATGTCAAATAAAGCATTTTTCGAAGAAAAATACTCTTTCTTCCAATTAATTCGCATGGGACTGTAGTGTGCACAATAAATGAATAAAAAAATACGTGTGGCACTCGGGGACTGCCGCGGTAAAGCTATTGCATAGCATTTTTAACAACTTGTGCAATTATTATTATTTATTTATTTTATTTATGCAGTATTTTTTTTTCTTTGATATTAATTCAAGTTACACTTTTTGAGCGTGGTGACCGATAAGAAAACAATTTTAGAATTTCGTATTTACATAATTAATAAAATCCAACTTTTGTATTCATTGATAGCCAATTTGCTAATGAAATAAATAAATAAATAAATACATAAATAAATGATTTTCAGTCGTGTCCAGTGTCTTTAGCATATTTTTTTGAAATTCGTGTGGGCTGAAAATTTCTGCTGTAAAACTAGGGTCAAAATAATTCAAATTCAATCAAAATTCAAATGTCAGAATGTCAAGTTCGAAATCCGAAGTAGAATATTAAGTTCGAAATTTGAAGTAGAATGTCAAGTTCGAAATTCGAAGTAAAATGTCAAGTTCGAAATTCGACGTAGAATTTCAAGTTCGAAATAAAATATCAAGTTCGAAATTCGAAGTAAAATTTCAAGTTCGAAATTCGACGTAGAATTTCAAGTTCGAAATTCGAAGTAGAATATCAAGTTCGAAATTCGAAGTAGAATGTCAAGTTCGAAATTCGAAGCACAATTTCAAGTTTGAAATTCGAAGTACAATTTAAAGTTCGAAATTCGAAATAAAGTTCGAAATTCGAATATTCAATCAAAATTCAAATGTCAAAATGTCAAGTTCGAAATTCGAAGTAGAATATTAAGTTCGAAATTTGAAGTAGAATGTCAAGTTCGAAATTCGAAGTAAAATGTCAAGTTCAAAATTCGACGTAGAATTTCAAGTTCGAAATTCGAAGTAGAATATCAAGTTCGAAATTTGAAGTAGAATGTCAAGTTCGAAATTCGAAGCACAATTTCAAGCTTGAAATTCGAAGTAGAATGTCAAGTTCAAAATTCGAAGCACAATTTCAAGTTTGAAATTCGAAGTACAATTTAAAGTTCGAAATTCGAAATAGCATTCCAAGTTCGAAATTAGAAGTAGCAGAAATTAGAAAAGAAAAGAAGGTTTAAAAACTGACAAATTTAAAAAAAAGACTGTCTTTACCTACAGCGTTATAGAGTCAGTCAGTGAGTCAGATACGCGCTTAACTATGTTATAAGTAGAATTATTATGATTACTACTAGATTTATTATGATTACTACTAAAAACCACAAAATGATCTTATTGCCACAAATACAACCCCCTCCAACCAAAGTATAATTTACGTCATACTACGAAAATCACGAATTAAATTTTGTCGCTTTATGAATGAATTTAGCAAATCGACGGTTCAACTTATACTTATGTGTAGGTACTTTTACCCGCAGGTTTCATATAGAAATCGACCCTAAATCGATTTTCAAAATCAATATTCAAGTTTGATCTAACAGTAATCACGTCAGTTTATGAAATAAAAGACGTATTTTATTTTATAAGTGTTAATTAGTTGACTTGTTGCACGAAGCCTATTCGTCTAGTCACCCCAATGTGATGTCAGGCAAGGAACGTCAGAGCAGACAAATGGTAATAATATACACGTAATAATACACGTTACTTACCTTAATAATCTATTTTTCTCCAGTATACGGCGTTTATGTTGTAAAAATTTTGATTTCCTGGCCATTTTGTTTTTTAATAACGTAATTTATTTCGTCTTCTTTCGGAACACAGCGTCAGAATCCTACCGTGACAGTGGTCCGCAGTCATACTGTATTAATTCAATTTATTTCTGACTAGCTGACCCGTGCTCACTTCGTTGGGCGGTAAAACTTTTTACTTGTGATGAAACTATGAGTGTGGTTTGGTTAGTACTGAGTGCTATGATTTATTTCCTGACTGCCAAAAGAAGGGTTATATTTTTACATACCTATGTCGTATTATCTCTTTAACGTTCGACCAAGTTGTAAAAAATAAATAAATAAATAAAAAAATAAACTATTTATGCAGTAAAAGGAAAAAGTCTTTTGTTTGAAACACTTGAGACGATAAATTTACTTATTTTGATAATAATTCATAATTGTTGATAATATGACCAATAAACATGACCTAACGATTTAAATTATTTTTTTTATATAAAATACTACTGTTTGTTTTTTATATAAAATACTACTGTTTCTTTATAAAAATTATCGCCATATCTCAATTTACACTCCTAAAAAGAGTCGTACTCCACTAGTGCCATTGACGTCGCTGCCCAGGACTCGCCGCAAAAAGACACAGTTTACTGGGACGAGCCTTTCTCGAACCCAGCGATCTGCCCAACTTGAAGGTCAGTGATCTGCTTGGACTGGTAAGCCGTACTGGGCTACTAGCTGACCACTGACCCAACCACAAAGTGGGTAGTTACAAAAGATCTTATAGATCCAGGTGACATCAAAGGCTGGAAACAAGCCCCCCACTCCGTTTACTACTACTACTAGTGCCATTGGCGAAATAGTGAACTAACAGTTTAACTCTATTTGATCGGAGGTGCGATATGTATGTAATGAAGTTATAAATAACTCGTACCAATGCAAAATAGCGTATTCCACAGTCTATAACTATTTGGAATAAATAATTATGAATAAATAACTAAATAACTTGCCTGAAAAAGCGTAAGAATTCAAAGGAGCACGAAGCCACTGGTGGGGGGGCATTTTGAGACGATAGCTCATCCAGCACTTGCACTACTTTCCATTCATACTCAATGAGTACGTCCGTATTTTACAGTTAACGGCAATAAAGTTCAAAGAAACCGCTGTAATTGTGAAAGCAGAAAATAATAAAAAATAATCGCCCAATTGTTCATGGAAAAACATCGCATAGCGTAATTCGTATAGAGAGAGATGGAACACAGCTTTCCTTATTGAGCCAGGTAAAACGGGTAATACATAGTATTATTATGGGTTGTTGAATATAAAACAGCGGTTTTAAAGTAAAACTTTAGACTAATATGACTTTCTCTAATAATGGATTTATTCATAAAAATAATCACCAGCAGCTTCAATGCATTTTTTTTAAGCTATTGCATAGCTTTTATCGCGGGCCTGCCAGCGCGGCGACCGAATGAAGAAATTTCTTAACGAAAATTAATGATTTTAAACTGATAATGACGTCTAAACGAGTACTGCTTACGATTCGAAAAAAATATATGTTAAACAAGAACATTTTCCTAATATTCTTAGCTTTGAATATTTTACATTTTGTTTATATTACATAGTGTAATTAATTTGTGAAATTAGGTCTAACCGAACACAAAAACGACTACTACGCAAATACTATCTGGCGTATTATTATGAAACCTGCACCATTTTAAAGATAATTTAATTATCTATCTTTTTATCTACGATTTTTTTCGAATAATCCGGTTTTTTTGCTTTATCGAATAAAAAATTCGTGCGCGGCGCTCTATCGGAAGACGTTTAAATTATTCCGAATCATTTGCTTTCGCAGCCGCAAATAAAATGATTCGGAATAATTTCAACTTGTTACGATAGAGCGCAGTTATCTGATATCAGAAAAAATAAAATAAATAAATAATTATAATTGCATAAGTTGTTAAAAATGCTATGCAATAGCTTTACCGCGGCAGTCCCCGAGTGCCACACGTATTTTTTAATTTCTGGAAGCGATGATTTTTTCGGAGACGTTTGTAACAGCTGTTACGTCGTTAAATATTATCTCTGCAACAAAGTGGTCCACACTTTTGAAAAAGTGGTTTAATCTGGCATACTGCGCCTTGAGTCAACATGGCTCTATGTAACATTATTGTTGGGGCAAAATTCACATTTATGCAATATTTCAACAAAATCGGTCCCTTGTGATATTTTCCCTAATATTCCCTGATTTCCCTGATACAGTCCCTTGTGATATTTTTAGACCATAGACTAGGCCATAGATTGTACATTTTAGTACAAATTTACATTTTTCAATAGATTTAACTGTTGAACAGTTCTTCCTTTTAAGTGTATGTGTTGTTTATTTTAATGAATGTGTCGAAAAACATAACTTTCACTAATTTACTTGTCAATATCAGTTTTACAATTATTATTAATCTGAGCGGCGTCAGTATTGAAATAAATTTTTACTCCAAATTTAATATGAACAACATAATGTTTGTCGTTGTTCAATATAATAAAAGTAATGAAAAACGATCTTACCTTCACCATTCTCCCCGTAAAGACGACAAATGTACAGTACTGTGCGAATTAATTGGAACAGAGTATTTTTCTTCGATAAGTAATAAATAAATACAAACGGAGCTGCCATGGAATTCACCGACCGGAGTCGGGCCCATCATAATACTATTTTTTTTACACTTCTGGGGGGTGAGCAGTGGATTCCGGACTTACGAACCGGCTGTGGTAGGTTTAGGACAGCTGTCTTGCCACATGTGAGCGTTCACCTTACCACCCATTCACTCCCCCTTCGAAGCCATAGAATTTGAGATGCGCAAATCGCAGTTTTAGATAATTTTTCTAAGAAAGAGTTGTTTATTTTTCTGGAAAGGCAAAGATCTTTAAAGAGGTGAAATAGAGATTTAGCTGGCAGGCCACGAGCGCCAACTTCCACCGCGTGAAGGTGAACAGTGAAGCCGTTCCGGGTTACGGCATTTGCAAGATCATGGTATTTATTTAATTTGTACTCGTGGTCTTTTGGGATATTTGATTCCCATGGAACAGTTAATTCTACGATAAGAGCCACCTTCCGAGATAGAGAGTAAAGAGTTATATCTGGACGGAGGGCTGTGCATCCGAGACTTTCAGGGAATTTATACTGCTTAAAGACCGAATCAACCTCCAGAATCCAATCTGTAGCTTTCTCGATTATTGAGAAGGGTTTTGTAGTTAAATGTTTTTTGCCTTTAGAGCCATCCCGCACAAACTGTATTGGGGGTTTGGAGGATACTGTCAAACCCTTGTTGGCACGAGCCACTGAGAGACTAATTACCTCGCGAATAACAGCGAGAACTTTGTCATGGCGGTAAGTGTACCGTCCTTGATCTAAGGCCACCTTGCAGCCAGCTAGAATGTGTCTAGCTGTGCAAGGGGTATTGCTACAGAGGGGACAAGAACTATCCTCGGCAAAGCTCCAACGAGCGAGGTTACTGGGGTCTGGAAGTGTATGCTGAAAGGCATACGTGTATTGGAAGTGCATAAACGTACAAAACCAGTAGTGGTATTTATAGATTGTTAGTTTTAACATAGAATTTGTCCTCCTTTGGCGTTAACAACGCCCTTCACTGTTTTTGACAGCTTCTTTTCAGTTTATCATCGTGAAACCAGACCTGAATGACTGCATCTTGGTTATCGTTGCACAATCCATCTTGGACAGCCGTTTGTTTTTCAAATGGCCCAAAGGATTTCGATCAAGTTGAGATCGGGGGAGTTTCCGGGCCATTCAAGTGCAGTAATTTGGCTGTGTGAAAAACTGTTTCACTATTTTTGAAGAACGGCATGGGGCGAGATCCTGTTGAATAATTCCTTCGCTGGAAGAATAGACCTTGTGGAGCTCTTGTATCATATGATTTGATTGGATGTCAATATTTTGGTCATCATGATGAATTCGGACCAAAACCTGGTAAGTTATATTCCTACAAGAGTGAAAGGTGTTATCAAAGCAAAAGGAGGACACATTCTATATTAAATCTAACAATCTATAGTATAGTATACTACCAGTTTTGTATTGTATGTTTATGTCAAATAAAGCATTTTTCGAAGAAAAATACTCTTTCTTCCAATTAATTCGCATGGGACTGTAGTGTGCACAATAAATGAATAAAAAAATACGTGTGGCACTCGGGGACTGCCGCGGTAAAGCTATTGCATAGCATTTTTAACAACTTGTGCAATTATTATTATTTATTTATTTTATTTATGCAGTATTTTTTTTTCTTTGATATTAATTCAAGTTACACTTTTTGAGCGTGGTGACCGATAAGAAAACAATTTTAGAATTTCGTATTTACATAATTAATAAAATCCAACTTTTGTATTCATTGATAGCCAATTTGCTAATGAAATAAATAAATAAATAAATACATAAATAAATGATTTTCAGTCGTGTCCAGTGTCTTTAGCATATTTTTTTGAAATTCGTGTGGGCTGAAAATTTCTGCTGTAAAACTAGGGTCAAAATAATTCAAATTCAATCAAAATTCAAATGTCAGAATGTCAAGTTCGAAATCCGAAGTAGAATATTAAGTTCGAAATTTGAAGTAGAATGTCAAGTTCGAAATTCGAAGTAAAATGTCAAGTTCGAAATTCGACGTAGAATTTCAAGTTCGAAATAAAATATCAAGTTCGAAATTCGAAGTAAAATTTCAAGTTCGAAATTCGACGTAGAATTTCAAGTTCGAAATTCGAAGTAGAATATCAAGTTCGAAATTCGAAGTAGAATGTCAAGTTCGAAATTCGAAGCACAATTTCAAGTTTGAAATTCGAAGTACAATTTAAAGTTCGAAATTCGAAATAAAGTTCGAAATTCGAATATTCAATCAAAATTCAAATGTCAAAATGTCAAGTTCGAAATTCGAAGTAGAATATTAAGTTCGAAATTTGAAGTAGAATGTCAAGTTCGAAATTCGAAGTAAAATGTCAAGTTCAAAATTCGACGTAGAATTTCAAGTTCGAAATTCGAAGTAGAATATCAAGTTCGAAATTTGAAGTAGAATGTCAAGTTCGAAATTCGAAGCACAATTTCAAGCTTGAAATTCGAAGTAGAATGTCTAGTTCAAAATTCGAAGCACAATTTCAAGTTTGAAATTCGAAGTACAATTTAAAGTTCGAAATTCGAAATAGCATTCCAAGTTCGAAATTAGAAGTAGCAGAAATTAGAAAAGAAAAGAAGGTTTAAAAACTGACAAATTTAAAAAAAAGACTGTCTTTACCTACAGCGTTATAGAGTCAGTCAGTGAGTCAGATACGCGCTTAACTATGTTATAAGTAGAATTATTATGATTACTACTAGATTTATTATGATTACTACTAAAAACCACAAAATGATCTTATTGCCACAAATACAACCCCCTCCAACCAAAGTATAATTTACGTCATACTACGAAAATCACGAATTAAATTTTGTCGCTTTATGAATGAATTTAGCAAATCGACGGTTCAACTTATACTTATGTGTAGGTACTTTTACCCGCAGGTTTCATATAGAAATCGACCCTAAATCGATTTTCAAAATCAATATTCAAGTTTGATCTAACAGTAATCACGTCAGTTTATGAAATAAAAGACGTATTTTATTTTATAAGTGTTAATTAGTTGACTTGTTGCACGAAGCCTATTCGTCTAGTCACCCCAATGTGATGTCAGGCAAGGAACGTCAGAGCAGACAAATGGTAATAATATACACGTAATAATACACGTTACTTACCTTAATAATCTATTTTTCTCCAGTATACGGCGTTTATGTTGTAAAAATTTTGATTTCCTGGCCATTTTGTTTTTTAATAACGTAATTTATTTCGTCTTCTTTCGGAACACAGCGTCAGAATCCTACCGTGACAGTGGTCCGCAGTCATACTGTATTAATTCAATTTATTTCTGACTAGCTGACCCGTGCTCACTTCGTTGGGCGGTAAAACTTTTTACTTGTGATGAAACTATGAGTGTGGTTTGGTTAGTACTGAGTGCTATGATTTATTTCCTGACTGCCAAAAGAAGGGTTATATTTTTACATACCTATGTCGTATTATCTCTTTAACGTTCGACCAAGTTGTAAAAAATAAATAAATAAATAAAAAAATAAACTATTTATGCAGTAAAAGGAAAAAGTCTTTTGTTTGAAACACTTGAGACGATAAATTTACTTATTTTGATAATAATTCATAATTGTTGATAATATGACCAATAAACATGACCTAACGATTTAAATTATTTTTTTTATATAAAATACTACTGTTTGTCACTTAAATATAAAAGTTAGACATATGCTGTCGCTGACTTTTTTGTAGGCATTATCAAGCTCTACAACTTTTCTCTAGAACTTAATCATATATCTCTCATCGTTAAGGCAGCGTTCGTTAGAAACGTTTTCGTTCGACCGTTTTTTCCGACTTACTTTGGAAATCCGACTACCACGAAAAAGTCTTTTCATTTTTCGGATTACTATATTAGCCTATGACACTCGCAAATAACGTGGCTTTCTGTTGGTAAAATAATGTTCTAAATCGGTTTAGTAGATCCAGAGATTACTTCCTACAACGTCACAAACTTTACCTCTTTATAATATTAGTATAGATATCAGATAACTGCGCTCTATCGGAAAACGTTGAAATTATTCCGAAGCATTTGCGGCTGCGGAAGCAAATGATTCGGAATAATTTAAAATTAAAAAAATGGGTTCAATCAATAACTACTTTTCTACAAATATCCTTAATGTTACGCTGATTCCCGGATATTGTTTCAAAATAATATATTTTTGGAAATAGCCTTTTTGTAGCTTGCAGTTTTATTTCCATGAATAGTTGTCACTCGGCTCAAAATTGCAACAGATGCTTGAAGCGCTACTAATCTTATCGTGTTCTGGTAACTTTTATCAGATCTAAACAATTGCAGAATATGAACGTTATCGAGAGATCCATACCAATAAAACGCCTGTTTTGTCGTTATATTTGTTCTGCGATGCGTATGACTCAGTGTGAAAATGATAAAATGTAGTCACGTAACGTTTCATTGAAAGTGTTCGCGTCTACGCGAGCAACTTCATTATAGCCTATTTATCGCCTATTTAACTGTTTACTATGTATGGGCGGACGGGCGTTAATTCTATAGGGTAGTGAATGCTACACGCTCGATATCTATCGTGATATTTGGATCGTGAAGGATCATGATATATTAGGGGTTACCTATAAGTAATCTAATAATACCATAAGTAGGTACCCATAAAATAGTTTTAAGTTTTAAGCTATTGCATAGCTTTTATCGCGGGCCTAGGCCAGCGCGGCGACCGAATGAAGCGAAAAATAATGATTTCAAACTGATAATTACGTCTAAACGAGTACTGCTTACGATTCGAAAAAAATATATTTTAAACAAGAACATTTTCCTAATATTCTTAGCTTTGAATATTTTAGATTTTGTTTATATTACATAGTGTAATTAATTTGTGAAATTTCGTCTAACCGAACACAAAAACGACTACTACGCAAATACTATCTGGCGTATTATTATGAAACCTGCACCATTTTAAAGATAATTTAATTATCTATCTTTTTATCCACGATTTTTTTCGAATAATTCGGTTTTTTGCTTTATTGAATAAAAAATTCGTGCGCGGCGCTCTATCGAAAGACGTTTAAATTATTCCGAATTATTTGCTTTCGCAGCCGCAAATGATTCGGAATAATTTCAACGTTTTCCGATAGAGCGCAGTTTCTGCAGGGCGACAGAACGAAAAATCGTTAAAACGTCCTGTGGTGACGGGCTCACCCGTTGTAGTTGACACCGCAAGAAGAGCGCAGTTATCTGATATCAGAAAAAATAATACTTGTGGCACTCGGGGACTGCCGCGGTAAAGCTATTGCATAGCATTTTTAACAACTTATGCAATTATAATTATTTATTTATTTTATTTATTTTATTTTTTCTTATATCAGATAACTGCGCTCTATCGGAAAACGTTGAAATTATTCCGAATCATTAGCGGCTGCGGTAGCAAATGATTCGGAATAATTTAAACGTCTTCCGAGAGAGAACGGATTATTCCAAAAAAATCGTAGATAGATAATTAAATTATCTTTAAAATGGTGCAGGTTTCATAATAATACGCCAGATAGTATTTGCGTACTAGTCGTTTTTGTGTTCGGTTAGACCTAATTTCACAAATTAATTACACTATGAAATATAAACAAAATCTAAAATATTCAAAGGTATGAATATTAGGAAAATGTTCTTGTTTGACATATATTTTTTTCGAATCGTAAGCACTACTCGTTTAGACGTAATTATCAGTTTAAAATCATTCATTTTCGTTAAGAAATTTCTTCATTCGGTTGCCGCGCTGGCCTAGGCCCGCGATAAAAGCTATGCAATAGCTTAAAATAAATAAAATAAATAAATAATTATAATTGCATAAGTTGTTAAAAATGCTATGCAATAGCTTTACCGCGGCAGTCCCCGAGTGCCACACGTATTATTTATTTTCTAATCTATAACATAATCTTTATCATTATCAATAGGCCAATCAAATTAGATTTAAAGAAAACGTTATGCTAAATTAATTTCCAGCAAGCTGGAAATCGTTTTAATTCCTTCATTTGATCCTAAATGCGTGTAATCCGAGTTTGCCCCATTCCAGGAGGTGTGCATAACTTTTGGAAGCCAAATAACCGCGAAATTTTCCTCTTTTTTGGGTATTTTGCTTGCAGGTCGAAAACGGTTCGTCGGGCGGAAAATATCATCTTATTCAATATTAAAGAAGGCTAAATTCTGCGTCGAATGAACATCTAAAACTTCAAACTTGGTTCAGTGGTACAGCCGAAATCGAAAGTTAGAAACTGGGAAAATTTCTCATTTAGGTGCAAACTTACATTTTGCGACTTACATCTATGAAACAGATACTCCTGTTGAAAAACCCGAGTTGATGGGCCCTTGCTGAGTTGGCCACGAAGACCCATTCTGTTTAGGGTTGGTCACACTCACGGATCAACACCTATCCGACGGCCTCCACGTATGAAGTGCGAGCCTGGTTAGGACTCTGACCTTATGGTTAGTTTCCCCTGGGAATCAACCTTCTGGCGCTCCTGGACGGTCTGCGCACCGTGCGGCGTAAGCCAATCGACTGTGGACTCTGACTAACAGTCGGGGGAGTCTGGAAGCAGTACTGTTTCCTATAGAGTAGGGGTGGTTGCGGACCTTACGGCGACTGCTCTTGAAACGACCATCGGCTAACCGATCCTGGGTGAACAGCCGGGCAAAGGACGCTGTGGTCCACGATAGATTCGGTATACACCGTTTCACCGCTTCGTAAGGGAGAGGACCGCGCAAGCGACCTCGAACTCGTAACCAATCGACAGACTGGAGTAATCTGGTCACAATTGGAAGTAAGGGCGCGAGTGTAAGCCCGCCGGGTAACACTCCTGGCTATCTCGCGGTTGAGGCGTTGGCCTCTTACGGGTTTGTGGCGGAGCTAGACGGTGGACTGTTTCGTCCAAGGCTTCTGCGCTCACTCCAGGGAGATAGAACGACTAATCGTTAAAACTTCCTGAGGTAACGGGCTCGCCCGCTGTAGTCGACAACCCTAGTTGTTGAAAAAACCCATAGAATAAAAGTTGTAGGAATAAAATTTCACGTTATATAGACACCTCAATTTTCATTCGTAAAAGAATTTTGTGATATTAAACCCAGATCTTTTCCGACGCATAACACTTCTTGAAAAATAGAGGATAGTTGAAATTTTATTTCGAGTTTGAGTTAGATCTTTATCCCCTTTCCATCTTTGATGAAAGGGGAATGCAGAAAACAAAGAAATCTGCGTTCTACGATTTATTTTCACCATTGTCTGATCTACCAAACCTTGCAGGCAGTGCCATTGTAATTGATGGTGGGTTCCTACTACATCGAGTGCTTTGGCAATCCAAGGAAAAAACTTCAACAATTCTCTCCAAGTATGTCGATTACGTTAAGCAATACCACAACCCTGTCAGTACAGTCGTCGTTTTTCATGGTTACCCTGATGAGGCATCAGTAAAGAGTACCAAATCAGCTGAGCGTCTTCGCTGTAAAAGCAAGCACTCTTCTGCAAACGTGGTATTCACTGAAACGATGACTGCAACCATGCCGAAAGAACATTTTTTGTCCAACGACAGCAACAAAGAACGGCTTATCTCCATGCTGCGTGAAAAAATAGTACAGCAGGGGTTTGCTCTTGAAACGACCATCGCCTAACCGATCCTGGGTGAACAGCCGGGCAAAGGACGCTGTGGTCCACGATAGATTCGGTATACACCGTTTCACCGCTTCGTAAGGGAGAGGACCACGCAGCGACGTCGAACTCGTAACCAATCAAGGGACCGGAGTAATCTGGTTGCAAATGGAAGTAAGGGCGTGAGTGTAAGCCAGCTGGTTAACATACCTGGCTATCTCGCGAATAAGGCGTTGGCCTCCTACGGGCTTGTGGCGGAGCTTCTGTGCTGTGTCTTCTGCGCTCACTTCACGGGAGATAGAACGATCAAATTTCGTTAAAACTTCCTGAGGTGACGGGTTCGCTCGTTGTAGTTGACAGCTCTAGTTGCCAATACCAACGTACGGCCTTGAAACAGTGCCTCTAACGCAAAGCGGCGCCAACCGCCTTAGAATATGTCAAAGGGCCCTGCAGAGAGCAATGCAGGATATCAGTCTCCGCGACAGTGTGAGCACTGAAGAATTACGAAGTCGCACGGGGGTGACAGACGTCATGAAACGCATCGGCAGGCTAAGTTGGGTTGCGTAGGTCATGTCGCAAGGCAAGATGACGCGAGGTGGCCGAAGACGCTTGTCCAGTGGATATCGAGAGCCACAAAGTGAGGCGTAGGGAGACCACAATTGCGATGGCTACAAGACATCAGGAAAGTTGCGTGAACCAACTGGCTGAGGGCAGCAGCTGACAGAGAGATATGGAAGAAGAAGAAGAGGTCTACGTCCAGGAGCGGGCCAAACCAGGCCGAGCAAGAAAAGAAGAAGTAAGACTAAATATTTCCAGCGACTCGCCCCAAGCGATGTTCTGGATCCGCGTCGCATGGGACAGACGCATAGTGAGCCCGCATAGTGATCCGATACAAGCGATGCGATACACCATCCCCATTGAGTGCGCTCATTCACGGTTTAAATACGGCACAACAGAAGCGCTATTCAATTCCGCTCCATTCAAAATTGGGCCTCAGGCTTTTTTATAAAGCGACAGATAATGCCCGGTCATGATGAACGTCAATCGATTCAGAGAGCGACAACACGCGGCGCCCGCGCCGGTTCGTACGATCACTATACGACGTCGGGCCATGGATTTCAAAACAGTTATAATTGAGCAGTTTTAAACATGATGAATGTTTATGACTATAGGCATTTTGGCAGTTAGTTTTGAAAACGAGGATGTATTTATTTATTAAATCGAAGACTATGCCACCTCTTTAGTTTTTCGCTTGTAACTCACGAACGATGCATTTTCTTGATAATGACTTATATATCATAGTTTTATTGTTATATTTTGTATTTATTATGTATAAACGCTCTTTGTTAAGCAAATAAAATAAATAAAAATTTAATTAAATTAACCGCCCTATCTTTGGGCTATTATACAAAAAGTAGGTAAAATATCGTTGCGTTTTTTTCATTAGATTTCTTAATAATAATACTTGTTTACAATACACCATTTTTTTTCAATACAAGAGACCCATTTATTACCCTTTTTTGTATTTAGATCGTAGGAACAATTTGACGTATCAAGTAGGCAAGCTTTGTGGGTTTTGTTTTTTTTTTTTACTCGAGCGTACTTGAACGTACGTGATACGAGTTGTTGCGTTCGGGCGATATTATAGCGGCCGTATCACGTACGTTCGTTTAGGTAGTGCGGTTAAAGTAGACAAAATTTCCAATCGCTTGTATCGATATCCGCTCACTATTCGGGCATCGTCTGTTCCACGCGACGCGGATCCAGAACTTCGCCCAAGGCGTCGCTGGCAATACTAGATTTATTTAGTTTAGTTTATACAGTCTATACAATAATAGCCTACTACATTTATTTATTTTATTTTCAGAAAACTTTCAGCGTTTTATACAGACGTGTGCAGATTATTAGACTCAAACGAATTTAACGATATTTTGAAATTTTATTAAGGATTAATAACTAATTACATGGATAATGAGTTTTTTTTCCCAAACGAGTGAAGGCTTATAAAAGCAAAATCAATAAATAAGCACAAGCAGTCTTAGTTAATTACCATTATTATAAAAATGTATCTTATCAATCATTTTCTCCGTGGCGACTAAAAGTGTAATTTCAAAGAAAAATTGAGAATTTCACTATTTTGCGCGGTAAGTTCCATTTCTTATGATTATGATAGCTAAAATTATTTGTGATGAAACGTAGTTAAAAAATACCACACGTCAATAACAATTAACACTTATAAGTTATTCATGTAATTATTATTTAAACCTCATTAAAATTTTAAAATATCAAAAAGTTCGTTTGAGTCTAATAATCTGCATGCATCTGTACTTAATACTAACTAGTCCAAGCATATTAGATCCAAACTTGACGTTTCCATGACAACAATCCGGAAGTTTTTCTCAACGGTTTAATATGTGTTTTTAGTCGTTGAATCCGACTTTTACACGACTTTACACCGATTTTTACATGACTTCCCAACAACAACGGAGTATAATGTGTTCAGGTTTCATCTATCGAAGTTTTTCGTTTTTTTATTCCACCTTAACTTCTAGGCGCTTGAACCGATTTAGAAAAGTGTGGCCTTTTAAGAATCATTAAGTCATCCCGAGTGTCATATTACAACCTTAATTGTCCAAACATCATGTATGTACTTAGTTGTTTAAATGTCCAAATGTCAATAAATTAACATAAATATATCGTGTTTAGTTTCAATGAAGTGTCTGATTGAGTAATAGATACATACACCACAAATATTTCATAGCAAAAACAGTAATAAAAATAAAATAAACTATAGTCCACTTTCTGTAACTTCAGACGTGTTTTTTATATTCTTTTTAATATATTTACTTGGTAGCTTTCTCACCTCGTCAAAGGTGAGCTAACTTCCGGAATTTTAAAAAAACGCAAAAATTATGCACCTTTTTAACACGCTTTTATTAGGTCGACCTGTATGTAACTAAATAATGGAATCTAAGGTAACTAATTTAACCATCTTCCAAGGATCGTAGCGTCATGAAAATTGGCAGCTGTATGTATTTCTGATGACAATACAATAATATGGTACTGTCGAACTGATCTGATGATGGAGTCGGAAGATATGAACTGGAAATGCATGATGGAACGTCGTATCATACCTGTGTTTGGCCTTGTTAGAAAAGTATTGGAATAAACTTTGACCACGATTAAGTTTCAAGGTCTGATGATGAAGCCAGAAGATAGGCACTAGCATTCCATGATGGAATATCGTATCATAGCCGCGTTTATGTGAATATCGTATCATAGCCCAAAAGCGTTAGTGTTTTTTTTTAATTATTAATTTATTTAGTTATTCATTTCCATTAGATTGCCGTGGACCAATTGACCAATACCCACTATCGCACTAATTTGCAGAGACCCGTGTAAACCTGGCATATCGCAGGCATCGATATAGGAGTCCAATCGATAATCGCAGGGCGGACGACGCGCCTGAGGCGCGTGTGCGGGCTAGACATATTTTATAAATCGGTCACCGAGTCATCCGTCCGGCGGCGCTTGTGTGTGGCATATGGCACGGCCGGGCTGCATGATGCAGAGAGCGAGATGAAGCGCGGGCGTAATGCGGGGCGCGGGCGCCCATCGGGTCCTTGACCTACGCGCGCAGCGGTCATCTCCGAAACGAACTCCAGCCGCCCGCCGGACATTCTAATTCCCCAGAAGAGGAGAGACGCGACTCCGCACAAGGACACACATGTGTGCGCCACGCGCCATACTAAACGCGGCCGGCGCGCGGTCGACGCATCCGACGATAATAGCATCAAGGACAACCGCGCTGATTCGACTGAGCGATTAAAGTACTGGATTAAAATCACTATTTCAGCTGACAGGCCCTTAAAAAGGCCCGTGACGTGTTCCGCTAGCTAGAGAAGCTTTGCGCGGGGAATCTCATTAACCGGGCTCATTGACCAGGCTTTCAAGAAATGGGCATCGCAGGGCTCCACGCCCTGCGCCAGGTATCTTCGCAAGGCGCCTGATGGTTCAGGCCCCTTAAGGTGACAGGGAATAAACTAGAGTTGTCGACTACAGCGGGCGAGCCCGTCACCTCAGGAAGTTTTAACGATTAGTCGTTCTATCTCCCTGGAGTGAACCCAGAAGACTTAGGACAAAAACAGTCCACCGTCTAGCTCCGCCACAAACCCGTCAGAGGCCAACGCCTTAACCGCGAGATAGCCAGGAGTGTTATCCAGCGGGCTGACACCCACGCCCTTACTTCCAATTGCGATCAGATTACTCCAGTCTCTAGATTGGTTACGAGTTCGAGGTCGCTTGCGCGGTCCTCTCCCTTACGGAGCGGTGAAACGGTGTATACAAAATCTATCGCGGACCACGGCATCCTTTGCCCGGCTGTTCACCCGGGATCAGGTAGCCGAAAGTCGTTTCAAGAGCAGTCGCCGTAAGGTCCGCAACCACCCCCGCTCTATAGGAAACAGTACTGCTTCCAGACTCCCCCGACTGTTAGTCAGAGTGCGCAATCGATTGGCATATTCCGCACGGTGCGCAGACCGTCCAGGAGCGCCAGAAGGTTGATTCCCAGGAGAAACTAACCATAAGGCCACCCAGTCCTAGAAGTGCGAGTCCTACCCAGGCTCGCACTTCATGCGTGGAGGCCGTCGGATAGGTGTTGACACCTGAGTGTGACCAACCCTGAACAGAATGGGTCTTCGTGGCCAACTCAGCAAGGGCCCATTAACTCCCATTAATTCCTGAGGTGACAGGGAATGCTGGGTTAATCTGTCGGCATTGATTATATATGGCATTAGATTGCTCAACAACAACACTTAGAGGTGTCAATTACAACGGTCGAAGCCGTCACCTCAGGAAGTTTTAACGATATTAATCGTTCTATCTACCGCGAGGGAAGCTTAGAAGATTTGGAACGATACATTCCACTGTCTAGTTTCGCCACTCGCCCGTAAGCACCTGCTCCGTGCCCGTAAGAGACCAACGCCACCGCGAGACACCGGGACGCAGCCAGCGGGTCGACACTCGCGCCGTTACTTCCAGTTACGGCCAGAATTCCTCGGTGATTACAGGTTTGAGGTCGCTTACGCGGTCCTCTCCCTCAAGTAGCGGTGATTCGGTGTCTACCGAATCTATCGTCGACCACGGCATCCTTTGCCCGGCTGTTCACCCGGTATCGGGTAGCCGATTGGTCGTTTCAAAAGCAGTTGCCGTAAGGTTAACAATCACTTTCGCTCTATAGGAAACAGAGCCGTTTCCAGACTCCCCCGATTATCAGTCGGAATGCACAGTCGATTGGCTACGCCGCACGGTGCGCAAACCGTCCAGGAGCACCCGATGGACGATATACAGGAGAACTGGCCCGCAGCCACTTAGTCCTACCCGGGTTTGCACTTCTGCTTGGAGACTACCGGACCTGTGAGTTGGGCCGACCTTAACACATGGGGTCATGATGGCCTAACTGCACTGGGCCCAATATCTCCCGCTCAACAAAAATATAACGATTTGGCAACCATTCTGAAACGGCGAAATGCAGGTGGCGACCAAACTAATAGCGATTTAAACATGGTCATCTATAATAACATTAATAATGAATATTTTTTTATAAAAGACGGATTGGTTAAAAACTTATCTTTTGGACCCGTAACAGACGGAAGGACAGAGAAGTTTGGTCAAATCTGGTCAAGTTTGGCCGCTGGTTTTTTCTTTCCAGTGCCTCGCGGTAAGACGTTGGTCTCTAACGGGCATGTGTGGGTAGCTATTCGGTGGACTGATTCGTCCCTAAATCTCTACGTTTACTACAGGTTGAAAGAACGATCAATATCGTTATACCTTTCAGGTGCCAGTGCCCCCGTTTTAGGTGACTAATCACAAGTAAATGATTAAAAAATCCCAATAATTTAACAAATGATAACAATAATAACATTCAATTATTAGAGCCATCAATCGCATTTTTGTATAGGATGGTTACATCACAGAAATAATACGGAGGAATAAAATGCCATCTATTAGCCTATCTGAACCATAAAAGTGCGTAAATATTACGTATTGAAACCTGTATACCAAATCCGTGTTTTTCTCGTGGTCAGTTTTACGTGGCATGTTCACGTGTCGGTAAACCATCCGCTTTATTTGTTCTTGCGCCTGATAAAAAATCAAAAAATATCGTATATCACAAGGTGCTTCAATGAAGACAATTAAACCGAGTGCATCCCATGCTGCACTATATATAAATAGTTTAATTCAATCATGTCTTGCTGATACGCGATTGATATACTTATTTTTTGTACTTTTATGTGTCTTTTTGTGTTATCTTAACAAAGTAGTGAACCTAATATTTATTTTGTATTCATTGTATTACTTTCATAAAATCATAAATTAAGTTCAGCTAATCTGTAACACGACATTCATTGACTGTTAGGCGGTACGAAGTTCGCCGGGTCAGCTAGTGTGTAATAAAAACCAGTGAAACATCTATGAGACTTAGCGAAAATGCAGGTACAGTTATTGCAATAAAATAATACAGCTACTGTACAAGACATGTGCAGTTTTAACATTTCCGTTTATTTATAATCTTTTGAAGACGTTATACAGTCAACGGTAAAAAAAGAAGTTTTATTTATAGACGCTAATAAATTTTATTTCATACATACGCTGCGGGTTACACGTCGTTACACGTCGGTACAGTAGGGCGGTGTCGACTACAACAGGCCAACCCGTCATTCCAGGCTGGTATAAAGATATGTGATCGTGCTTTCAGCCGTGGGATGAGCGTAGAAGACAGGCAATAAAAATCTACTGTCTAGCTATGCCAACATGCCCGTCAGAGACCAACGCCTTACGGCGAGGCACCGGGAAAAGGTACCCAGCGGGCAGCCTCGCATCCTGACCTCGTATAAAAATCTGACGTGTATTTCCGGCCTTAGCAAATATATTATTCCTATATATTTGATAATATATCGCCGCACTTAAAGGCGAACGGGCCTAAATCGTATCAAAACTCAATATCTTTGAAATAAGTGAAGACATAATTCTGAAATTTGTTGTGGAAGTTCATGAATGAAAAGGGTTTTAAAAGTTTGACAAAACATATTTAATAAATAGAACACATACCATATAGTAGAATATACTTATTACACTATTTATTTTATTAAGTTAATTATGATGTATATTTTAAAATTATTCGCAGACTATATCAATGAGTTAGTTTGTAGATTTATGATTAATTTGTACCTACCTAGTTTATTATTATTAGTCAAATTTTAATATTATTAGATTTCAATAAAAAATATTAAATCATTATTTTTTTGATTATTTTGCATGTTTTCGTATCTGATGACCCTTTTCTGGTTACTTTTAAATACCTGACTTATCTTTCAAATTATGTCACTTGACGTAAGGACAAGCCATTGTTTACTTAGGACGCTTGTCTTAATAAGGGCACAGTATACCAGACAGCAGCTTCTCTTAAAACAAAATTGAAATCGAACCGAATACGTCACGAGTCACAAGGGTACGGATATGGCCGCCAGATGTCGGCTACTCGGCGCCAAGCGTTCGAAAAGTCGCCAGCCTTTACCTGCGCGTAACGTTAACCAACGGCGTTCGTCAAGACGTGCCCCTCTGCCCACATTCCTCGCACCCTCTTCCCGCAATGTTCTGTAGCTCGAGAGTAAAGCTTCTGTTTGGTATACTGTGGTAAGGGCCTAGGCCCAGTTAGGCGGCGTCAGTTTGAATAATACCTATACTCGGCTGCAGTTCTCTAGGTTGCTACTAATTACTTACTATGAAGCCTCTATAGACTAATGTAATAATGTACTGGTGTTAATAATATTGTGCTTTCTTTAAATAAAGAAATAAAATAATTATTTAAAAAAAAGTCTAAAGTCACTATAGTATAAAATAAACCTGCACCAAATTACATGTTATTTAACTAAATTTACGTATTTCTCTAGATACATAAAACAAGCTTATTGCTAACTATTACAAGGCAACAATAATAAATACTTTATTACAATGGCAGAATAATCATAATTTGCCTAAGGAATTTATTAAATATACACTTGCGAGCAACTAAATCGACTCACCCCCTCAGTTCGGATAAAAACCAGTTTTTTCTAAAATGACTAACCGAATGTGCACTAAATATATACTTTTATGAAAGCCCAATTATTTAGCATTCTAATGACATCATATTTATAAAAATCGGTTCAGAACTTTTTAAAATAATAATATCTGAACGTAAGTAGGTATTGGAAAACACTCTATTTGTCGCAAAAACTCACTCACTCATAAATCCCCCGTAACAGGTTGATTTTTAGCAATCACTTATCAGTAGTTAACACGAAAACATCTCCGTAAGCCAAACTCATTAATATCGTAAAAGTATGGATATTACGCCAAAAAAGTCCGCTCAGGTTATTGCTTTATTGCAGCAGGGTAAGCCTTAGTCAACGTACAGTTCCTCGTCAAGTGGAATTTAGTCAGTATGCCGTCTCAAGAGTAAAAAGGAGGTTTAAACAAACTGGTACCATCAATCAGAGACCAACTAGCAGCCGGCTCCGGTGCGCTTCTGAGAGAGACGACCGATACATCGCTTCGACGTTACTGCAGAATCGCGACCTCGCTGGCGTTAATGTACAGCAGGAGCTGAGACAAGTTCAAGGGGTAGCTGTCAGTCAGTGAACGATCAGAAGGCGCTTGAAAATATCCGACCTCGTTCCAAAAAGACCTGTCACAGGCCTTCAATTGACCACATGCCACCAGCAAGCGCGCCTTCAATTTGCTCGAGAGGACGTCAGTTGGAGCATAGAGCAATGGCGGTCAGTTTTATTAACTGACGAGAGCAGAATGTCTCTGTTTGGCAGCCACAGAATAGGCTGGGTCTCCAGGCGTCCAGGTGAGTGATTTTCGCAGTGCCGCTTCGCTGAAACAGCCTCCTACGGCGGCGTTTCCTGCAGGGTGTTGGCTGGCATTTCTTTAGAGGGAAGGACCAACCTCGTTTTCGTGCCAGGGAAAGGTCGGAGAGAAGGCCTGAATACTGAACGCTATATTAAATTATTCTCCTGGATCATGTCATACCGTATGAAGGATTTATTGGAAAAAACTCTGTGTTAATACACGATAATGCACGGTGTCACACGCGCGTATCACTCGGAGATTCTTAGATGAAGTTGGTTTGGAGACGATGGACTGGCCAGCTCTCAGTCCAGACATGAATCCCATCGAGAATTTGTGAGACGAGCTGAAACAAAGAGTCCTAGCCATAAATCCGGCAACTTCTAATATTTACGAGCTCAAGACAGCGTTGTTAGAGGAATAGAATGGGATTCCTCAAGACTTGACCAAAAAACTGATCAGGACCTTGAGGAACCGCATGCGAGCTGTCATCTGGGCAAGGGGGGAAGGGAGGTTCACTAAATATTAATTTAATTAACGTTCCTTCTTAGGTTTGCATTTTCCGTTTTAATTAAATTTTATATATTCCCAATTTTATACTTCTGAACATCCATTTTCCTCCCATTTAAATTTTTTTTTAATTAAAAAAAAATCCTAAGCGGATTTTCATGATTATAGTATTAACCGACATCTAACAAAATAAGGGTTTTAAAAAGTATATAATTGTATGGATCTACTTAGTCATTTTTGAAAAAAATAAGTTTTTTTTCGCACTGAAGGGGTGAGTCGATTTAGTTGCTCGCAAGTGTATATATATCAGTTAATATATAACATTAACGTTAAATATATAAAAGCAGACACAAAAAAAATATATTTTAAAAAATAGCATAACCACGTTGGAAATTTTTCACACTTGTCTACCAACGAAGATTTAATGCACAATTTGCTCTACGTTCAGATCCATACAATTCCAATAAATTGTATATCAAAATGAGTAGTTCTCGAATTAGATGACCAGGCAAAATCATTATTGCTAGAGTATGACGTATCACAGAATAAAAAGGAAATCTGACACATCTGTGTATCTGTTAGCAGATAACTAATCGGTGTAATATCGAAACTTTCCTCATAATTGCAACCCATTGTTTATGTTAAGTCTACTTAAGCTAATATAAGTACTTATATATTTATTTATATATACTGAGGAACAGTTGTATGCTAATATTAAATAATCGTTTATTTACATAAAGAAAAATAATTTTACTGGGATTTGCTAAACTAATTCTGTTGCACTCGTATTTCTGTATATTACGCCATGTTGACGTAAGAAAGATATGTATGGTAAACATTTCGATTAGAGGTAACGCCATTATACATACCTAATGTTATAACATCAACACCATTGCACTGAATCTCAACGCATTATAATGTGAAAACGCCAGTATTAATAATGCCAGTGCAGGGCAAAATGTACGAGTCATCAGAAGTTCAGAAAAGACTGTTTTATCGTACGTGCTTCTTATACGTCTAAATGCAAAGGACTGTCTAGACCAGCCATACTCAACCTGCGGCCCGCCGACCTTTTCTTTGCGGCCCGAAGGTGGCTCAGTAGAGGAAAAGTCCTGGAACGGTTTTACTCTTTCCGACATGAAATGATTTTATTTTTACAACAAAATTACAACAAGTTTACAGTGAACTTGAAAATGACAGTTGGTAATGTATTCTAGCTTTTCTTTGCTATGTGACAGAAAAACCTGGTGAACTCAATCGTGGTATACAGGGAGAAATAAAATTATTTCTCAGATGACAAGTAAAGTATTTGCTTTCAAAGATAAATTGGACCTTTACATAGAAGAAATACAAAATAAAAAACTGCACAACTTTCCAACAATGGTAAAGGCTAAACAAGATGGCATTGATGTTTCCCTAGAAAACTATGTATTAATTTCTAATTACTTAGATTCCTCAAGCAAGGAATTCAAGCGCAGATTTCAGGATTTAAGAAAAATCAAGAAATGTTTTTTGCTAGTCGAAAATCCCTGACACTTACAAATAGCCACTATCACGCAACTGACTGCATTTGGATTTGAGAACGCAAATTATTGGATGAATTTATTGAATTTAAAAACGACAGAAATTTGGAAGCAATTTTTAAAGAGAAAAGAGAAGTAAAAGAATATGAAGAATTTTGGAAATTAGCACCCGTTAATTACAAAACCTTGAAACATTGTGCACATTTGCTGTTGACGTTGTTTGCATCAACTTGCCTCTGTGAATCGTTTTATTCTAAAATGAAATATGCAAAAAATGCCTACATTATCGGCTTACTGATTCACACCTTGATGACGTGTTGAGAGTAGCATGTAGCAATTATAAGCCGGATCCAGATAAAATTGTCAAAAGTAGGCAATGTCAACAAAAATGATTAGGTTTAAAAGTTGAGTTTTATTAACGTCTTCTGTGGATTTGTTGTAATATAGGTTGTTGCGGCCCGTCTGATGTAGCACTCACTCGTATTTGGCCCAAGAAAAAAAAGGTTGAGTAAAGCTGGTCTAGACGGTGCACACATAATGGTCGATAATGATGACTCATAAAATCCACAAGGACACGGCACTATTGTAACAATACTTTTGGCGTTTGGGGAGTCAGACTGCTCCAGACTGGCAGTGCGTATGCCACTGCCATAAACGCAAAGACTATCGCGATTGTTTGACATTACAAATAGGATAAAACGAATTTACCGCTTGAAGTTTCTTGCACCCGACGTTTTGGTAACGTTGCAACCGCCGTCGTCCAGGGTAGACAGTTGTCCAGTCTATCCTGGACAACGTCGCCAAAACGTCGGGTGCTACAAACTTCACGCAGTAAATTCGTGTTATCCCATTTATAATGCCGGCAATGGTCTTACACCATTATGCTTTATACATTATCATGCATGGAGAAGCGTCTTTATGAAGCTATGTTCTTGTTTAGTTTAGTTGTTTAGTTATTTAACCGCCTCAATGTCAGCATTAAGCAGTGCACTAGCAAACATATTTTAACCGACTTCAAAAAAAGGAGGAGGTTATCAATTTGGTTGCATCTTTTTTATGTTTGTTACCTTAGAACTCTGCTATTTATGAACCGATTTGGAAAATCCTTTTTTTATTTGAAAGGATATACTTTCAGATTGGTCCCATTTTTATCAAAATCCTGTTCTGATAATGGGACCCATGAGGAATTGAGGGAACTCCTCAAATATTATTTTATGAAGTTGAAAATTTACATGATGGTTAAATTCCAATGACAACGCATTTTTTTATGGTAAGCATGACCTGATTCTACGCCCTAGGTTGGCTCCTGACAACAGCACAAACACAAGATATTGTATACTCTTTCAATTACGATTTTGCATAAATTTGTAAGTGTCCCTGTAATCCAAAAGATGCAAAATTTACAAGTTACTCCAAAATTTCATTATATTATTATTTAACTAAGAAATCATTCGTATACTAAAAGAAAAAAAACCTTTTTAAAAAGTCGCAACAAATATTTTATTTATTTATTTAAAATCATTAGAGTTTGTTGTTCATTTGCGATATTAAAAAATAAACAACGGTATATTTTTTTACATTTTTTAAATATAATTTATAAATTATTTGAAATTCAAATGAAAAATATAATTTATAAATTATTTGTCAATTATATTTTTGGTTGACTGTAAGATATCGCTATAGCAATAAGTTCGCCATTTGTGCATAAATTGAGTTTTTTTATAAAACCAGTGTAATATTTATTAGGTAACGTTTTTATAGGACAATAAAGTTATTCTATTATATTCTATTCTATTTATAGTCGATAATTTATAAAATTACTTTAAAGTTATGCGACACGTAAGTCCCATTGTCCTTAATCACCCTACCTATGCGAACGTACGTGATACGTCCGTTATATTATCCCCCGAACGCATCACGTACGTTCAAAGCCAAACACAAAAAAAAACGAAACCCACACGTCAAATTGTTCCTACGATTCTAAATACAAAACAGGGTAATAAATTAATATATAGTGTAAACAAAAATGTCTGGTATATTGTAAACAAGTGGGCACATATTGTTATAAAGAAACGTATGAAAAAACCCAACGATTTTATACCCACTTTTTGAATAATAAAGGTAGGGCAGTTAAAGGTGTAAACGGCACATAGGCAATAATTAATTTAGCATGCGGTTACACATAGGATATTATGCACTACATAGGATACACATAGGATATTATGCTCTACATAGTTACACATAGGATATGTGTAACTATGTAGGATAGTTACACATAGGATATTATGCTCTACATAGTTACACATAGGATATTATGCTCTAAAAAAGAATTTCGTAAAAATATTAATAATCATTGAAGTATTTGTTAGAGTATTGCTTGTGGGCCAATAATTCAACATAAATAAATAAAACGTAGTGTTTACAAGCATCTTTATATTATTTTCGATCGAAAACGTTGCAGTTGCATTCTACATACAATCCAAATTAATTAAATTGATAACCGCAAATATATTTGACGCCTGTGACGTGCTTAAACGGCCATTATCCTGCCCATAATTCAATTACAATGTTAATTATTGTCTGTACGATTATACCAATTAACCCCAATTCTCGCTTAGGGACGTTGGGCCGCAGGCCAGTTGATGGAATCGGAATGCGGAGCCGTTCCTCGGTTTGTATATATCTAACGGATCAACTAGAATTGTCAACTACAACGGGAAAACCCGTCACCTCAAGAAGTTTTAACGATATTAGATCGTTCTGTCTCCCGTGAGGTGAGCGCAGAAGACACACTTTGTTTTATTTAAATTTAAAGATAGGAAGCGCTTAATGAAAGACCCCATAATAGCAATTTATTCGGTCACCTATAATAACATTGATAATGAATGTTGTACCGATTCACCCACAAAAAATGCCCGTGCAGTTATAACACCCCGTATACTATCGCAACTTCAGGATAGTATGCAAAAATACTATAATTTATGTATACGCCTATGTTACTGTTACTCGCATGCGATGCCGTAAAAGAGAGCAAATCAAAAAATTGCACAGAATTTATACCGTCCGAGCACATGTTACGTCGCATTGTTCGTTGCCAAAGATAACGTACCCAATTTAGAAGAATTGTCTGATATTGGCGTTGTTTTACCACAGTTTTTCTAATTTTAAATATGATTATTTGAGAAATAATTTTAAAAAAACAAGTAGCAAATATTTTTTTTATTTAAATATATATCAAAATGAATGCATAAACAAGCGTACTATATATTTTTTGAAATGTACTATCCATTTGCCGTCCCTAGACAATAATTTCTTGAGATCCTGATTCCAACACTAATTGGCGAGGAGGTAAAGGAAGTGATAGCACCAGGGTCTTATCTCCCCAATATCACATAGCGTAGTATCAACAAACTGAGAGTGAGTGAGCAAGACGCCAAGCCAATCTCGTCCTCTGGGGCTACAGAGAATCCAATATGCAACTGCGGAACATTACCATTACCAACAACATTACCAACAGTACCATGTAAGCAGTATTGGTCCAAGTACTGAGCCCCGAGAACTGAGAACGGCAGCCAGGCAACGCTGGGTGACATTCCGCTAGTATATTATAGTTTAATAACATTAATAACATGCTCTGACAAATATTTTTAGTATAATTAATTGCTGTATGTTAGTAACAGTAAATTGGTCAGTTTAGCAACATTCGCCCATTTGTTTTTTACTAAAAAAATCTACGATATCTCAGCTTACGGCGAAACCAGTTTCGTGCAGTTGCGCGGCCGTTTGGAAGCTGTTCTTTTTTAATGATATAACTAAATTTGTCGGTCACAAAATATACTTTTGCAAATGAACGGCTTAGTACCTACATACTGTACCGGCAAACAGGCCCGGACTGGCCAGGTATTCCACCCATGGCATGAAAAGTCCCTCGACCATCAATGGTATTAACATTAAAATCGGCATTATCAAAAACCAGTTGGCAGAAAGCATCGTGACGGCTGGGTTTCACCAGAGGTGGTTGTAGTTGCCTGATGGAAGACACTTCAAGTAATTGTGCTTCGTGATAAGAGGAAGAAAATCCTAGAGATGACATCAAATCTGTCAGAAGTTTAGAACCAAATTTTTTGTACATAAATACACTTAAACCTGTCAGAAGGGGTGATAGAAAGGATCTTGGTCTTGCAGCAGCTATGACAGCGTGAGATAAGGCCACACATTTTTTGTTCCATTTGTCCAGAGATCCTTTCTTGTTCTTTGTTATCACTATTGTCAAGAGAGTGAGCAAAGTTTGTGGAATAACTGTTTCAACATCATTCAAAAAATTATCAGTGGGCGGGTATTCAGAGGTGTCGTACACCTGAGATCGAATGTCTTCTAAAATTATATCTGCTGATGCTTTAACTACTCTCAGTCTCTCTGCTTGGTGATCAGGGGATTTCATTGTACTGTACCAGTTGTCAGTAAGTATTTTATATCCTGTGTTTCTGAAACAGATCGTCGTTTTGTTGGAAGTTTCGACAATAAGGATATCATCCCCGAACTTCTCCAGTAGGCGGGATTTAATTGTTCTTGAATCGATCTGATATTCACCCTTGATGCGACTTTTCAATTCATCGAGTGAAAATTGACATTCTTCAGTATTCTCAAGAAATGAAAAAATATCTTCCATCGCTGCCTTCACTGTGGGATCCGGCCTATAGCCTTTCTTGAAGTCTGAAGGAATGTGATATAACTTTCTCTCACAAAAATGATGGTATTGTGCATCAGCTGCAACGAGGTCCAAGTCAGGAGGAATCCGTTCAAAAATTGTTAGTCCCCATTCGTCTCCACGTTTCTGGGCAGCATTTAAAAACGTGTCCCTTACCGAGTGCATTTGGACCATATGGACAGTGTTTCGTTTTGCAAGAGGTTTCTTCTTTTCTTTTTCCAAAAAATCAGCAGTTATTTGTTCCCCACAAAGGCAGCAATGATCCTTGAAGTGAAAACATTTCACAACTGACCTGAGCATAGGCCTTCCAGAGCTCGTTGATGGCTGGTCGACCGAATCATTTATCCCGCTACGTACACGGCGTATATGGGCGGCAATCATAGCTTCATTGCAATATTTTTTTTGGCATGTGCTGTGAACTGTAATTTCTTCTTTCCCCGCTAAGATTTGCAGATGGTCTCTTCTTGTCCTTTTTTCAGCTGCTTGACATAAAGTCTTAATTCCTTTGTGTTTCACTGTACGGGTCGGAGCTCCTTCTAAATCTTTATTGCAGATGAAGCACATATTATCTGACATCTCTGCTTGTGATGCCATTGTTAATGTCCACAAAAACTATTACAGTGTCTCGGCCAGGTACCGGTTATTCACCTGCAATGAATAGAAAAACAATAGCAATTTGGTATCGCCCGTTTGGCGTTTGGTGATGGCTTAGAATGTGGGACGATTCGGTAGGAGACGTAATAATAAATAATATCTACTCACAGTTTAATCGTTTTTTATTCCAATCCAATCCATACCACGGTTTCCAATTTTAAGAGAAGGCACGTACACAGGAAGCCTTAGCACACGATAGCGGATAGATTTCCGGCGGCATAGAATAGCGAAAGCCGATACTAAGGCGTTTTACAAGCGTTTTACTTGTGTGTAGAAATTGTGACGGGCGAAGGCGTGCGCTCCGCCGTAAAGACAATTCGCGACTGGTTGGCGGTCCGCTGGCGCGCCTCGAGCGCGCCCGTAGGTAGCGTGCCAATATTCCGCTGTTTTGATTTTTTTACCCCCCACTCCATATAGGGTTACTAACAAAAAAGTGTACATGAGTTTTGTAGGTAATTAAATTCCTAACAAATTTTATTATGATACTTGTTTTCCTAAAATAAGCCATAACCGAATTATAGCGTTCTTAAGTTAAAAGTTTGACAAATTTCCGAGAAATACGATTTTTCTCATTTTTAAAGTAGTGCATATCTCCGTTACTATCTGTCCTAAAAAAAAAAATTAAATCGTAAATTATAGCAAATTTAATTCTCTACAACATTGTATATGACTCTTTTGTAGCTAAAATTCACCTAAATGAAAATATAAGCCAAAATCTGAAGAAATTGCTGATTTTTTTCAGTTTTTCCAATATGGCGGCGGGCGCGGAGGGGGGGGAATTGTGCATTTTGCATTTTAAACACTCACTAACCATCCTAGACAACATATCAAAAATTCAGAACTACCGGACCTTTTGTAAGGTAACCCCCCTCTTTTAATCTCTATTCACTGGACTAAGGTCGGCTAGTCGGCGATCGCCGAGGCCCCCGACTCTAGAGGAGCCTCAAAAGGGACCTATTTAAATTTATTTATTTATTAGTTTCAAATATTATTCAAGAGCATTACAGACGAATCCAATTTGCCCTTTGAATATTAAATCTAGAGTGTAAGTCCATAATAAATGACTTACATAATTAAATTAATGCTAACATTGAACAACAAAAAAACATAAAATTATATAACTAAATAAAAGACAGATTATGATAAACATGAGATAGCAGAGAGTTGCCGTTTTAGCTGCCTAAAGAATATACAAAAGATGTCTATTTCTGTGGGTATAGAATTAAGAAGAGCTATAATCCTCCCCACCAAATCTACAAAAATATTTGTACGATGGTACGGCACATTAAACAATAGATGCGATCTCCTCGCTGTGTAATTTACCGGTACGTACAATTCAAACTTACATAGTATCTCTGGCAAATAAATACTACCTTGAATTAGTTTATATGCAAATATAATTCGAGAAATATATCGACGCGTTTCAAGAGTGTCGTATCCTAATATTCCTAGCACAAAATCGGACGGAAATAAGTATGGATAAATATTGTATTTTCTGTAATAAATATACCTTAACATTTTTCTTTGAATACGCTCTACCATCTGAATGTATTTGTTTTCACTTGTACACAAGATGACCGAGTATTCAAGTATGTTACCTAGTGCAAAGTTAAAAGTAGCGAGACAAGTCAAGGAATACTCCGGTCTCTATTTTTTAATATGTTACCTCCGTATCTTAAAGACATTAAAAATAACAATATATTTAAAAAGTCATTAAAAAAGTTTCTTTTAGAAAATATTTTTTAAACCTTTAAAGAATACCTACAATTCACCAAGGGCGATATTCAAGCAGCATAAATCGATTTTAATTTGTAAATGATAATTTGTAATTTCGTTTCTAAATTTTACACATTTTTAAATTTTATTTGTTTAAATTGAAAGGGACTAAATATTATTATTAATGTGACTTGTAATTTTAAATAATATTTTTAATTTAATTTAAATCGGTAAAAAAATGTAATTTAATTTATCATTCTTCAAATTTGAATTACTTCGCATGCTTTTAATTATTATTATTTTGCTTTTTCTATATTTTATGGTACCTCCATTTTAATAAAGAGGCCCCTTTTCAGTCTCTATCCGAGGGCCTCAAAAGGTACACACATGATTTATATGTATATTATTTTAGTTTTTATTTTATTTATTTTGGTTTTATTATTATTTTCGTATAAATATATGTATGTGTATGTGTGCATATATGGATATATATTTTATCTATAGATGTATATAAGTATCTATCCATATTTGTATATGCGTAAATATTTGTAGTTTTAAAAATAAGTACTAACTATAGATTAAGTTGACAGTGCACACTTTATATCATCATTAAAAGTCTGCCTTAGAACAGGCCTAGGTCTAGTTAGGCGACTGTGTCAATCATAAAAATAATGTCGCATCAATTTCTTGCTAACATCTTAATCAAATATGACATTAACTTTTTACTAGATGTGTTACTACTAAATAAATAAATACATAAATAAATAAACTAACTCTCGGCTTTAGAACAAGCGTCACTTTCAGTTTTAGGAATTTTCACCGTTGCGAAGACATACAAAAAGAAACCATTATCAGTTGAACTCGACTGCGCGTAAATAAGTCTGTCTAAGTAAGTCACTTTTTGCGGTTATAAAATTTCGTTTCCTGCCTACTACTTACTTTCAATATTTGGGGCGTTTTCGGTGGCAAAATCAAGATTTATTCTATTCGCTCTAATGCTACATAAGTATGCCAATTTAAAAGTCAATACGTTTATTTCAATTACAAGTCAATAGCTGATCTAAAGCAGTTATTTCCGACTTAGGGTTAATTAATTTCGTGGTACTTAGTCGGATTTGCAAAGTAAGTCGGAGAAAAAACGGTCGAACGAAAACGTTTCTAACTAACGCTGCCTTAAAACGATGAGAAATATTTGATTAAGTTCTAGAGAAAAGTTGTAGAGCTTGGTAATGCCTACAAAAAAGTCAGCGACAGCATATGTCTACATTTTATATTTAAGTCACAAAAAGTAGTTTTTTATATTAGAAAAATAATTCAAATCGTTTATTTCATGGTCATGTTTATTGGTCATATTATCAACAATTATTATGAAGTCATATAAAAATAAGTAAATTTATCGTCTCAAGTGTTTAAAACAAAAGACTTTTCCCTTTTACTGCATACACTTTCCCTTTTACTGCATAAATGGTTAAAGAGATAAGACTCACAAATAAGACACTCACAAGAAGAAACTCACAAATAACGGTAAAATAGTCAAATTGGCATGCAAATACATAACATACATATGCAGTAAAAATATAACCCTTCTTTTGGCAGTCAGGAAATAAATAATAGCACTCAGTACTAACCGAACCACACTCATAATTTCATCACAAGTAAAAAGTTTTACCGCCCAACGAAGTGGGCACGGGTCAGCTAGTTTACAGATAAAATAACTCTCCACTTGTCACCAGTAGCACATTCCATCAGCAAATATTTCCTGATTTGGAAAATCGCTAAGTAAATGCTTGGCTGCTAGGACCCTTTTCAGTGGATGAAGGAATATTTCCAGATACTGAAATTGCAGCCAAAGCACAATGCCTTGGAATTTTTTAAGACAACTCTGGAAATACATTTCGAAGACACACAACCAGCAACATTTTGGCGATAGAATAGTGACGAGTATCCATTATTATCCGAAAAGAACGTAAAATACTGACCCTATTTGCCACAACTTACAGTGAAAACAAAAGTAAGCAACCGAAGAAAAAATGTAAAAGCTTATTTGTTGTCCCCTTGAGTATGATACGAGCAAATCTGGTTCTGAAACAATTATCCGTTGAGTATGATACGACCAAATCTGGTTCTGAAACAATTATCCGTTGAGTATGATACGACCAGATCTGGTTCCGCGTTTTTTTCACTTCTTTGACGTTCTCATATTTATTCATAATTATCTAATTGTTTTACAAAATGATATTTCAATATTCTATATTCGACATTTCAATGCAATCATTGTGCAGTTGTTCTTTTTATGATTGGTGTAGTAGTTTCGTAGTTATAGTACTTTAAGATCGATGTCGCCGAAAATCCTGCAAAAGAGACAGATGCATCCATGAAAATACCCATTTACTCCAAGGGTTAAACTAAACTTTGTTGGGTGTAATTGTTACTATCTAAGGCCGTGAATACACGTCCGATATTTTCTATAAGATAGTCGGCTTCGATAGTCTGATCAGACTATTCTACTACATAAATTTCGTATTTGTTGCCACAATAAAAAAAGCCAATCCTACATCTGTAACAGTTCACATATTCCAGGTACCTAAGTGGGGATTTGATTTTAGCTTCATGTAGATAGCTTAACTAAGTAGTATATGCAGTGGCGTAACTAAGTAGTATATGCAGTGGCGTAACTAAGCCGGTGCAGCCGGTGCGGCGCGGCCCATGGCAGATTTATGGCCCAAAATAATCAATCATTATTCAAAAATCATCTCTTGAGCCTTTTGATCCTGCTGTGACAGAATCTACATCCAATGATCCTGCATCTACATCCATTGCCATTAACAAAACAATCGAAGAAAAAGAGATTGGAGAAAGGAACATTCAGAAAATATCATAAAATGGATATAAACCCTTAACGGAGCTTGCTGCGAGTGAAACTAACATGACGATTTTGTCAATAAGAAAAATCGAAAATTTTAAAATCCAAAATCTTCAAAAAGAAAATTATCCTACTGATATTGCTATTCCGAAATTTTCACAACAGGCATGAAGTCACTTATAATAAAATATGGTGCTTGTAATCAAATGGGACCTTTCCCGAAAGATAAGAATAATAAAGTTTTCGGTTCATTGCTACACTGCTGTTAGTAAATAGGGATTCAATAACAAACTACATATATTGCGTATATTGTGAGCCATGTTGGTTGTTTTCTGCTTTTAACGTAAATTATAATTCGTCAACTTACCGGCAACCTCCGTCTAAAACCTTCGGCTACGTAACGACCAAATTTGGTTGCACATCAGAACACCGTTGACTACGTAACGACCAATATTGGCGGGTTGCTCCCGGAGCGCACAGTAATATTATTTTCTAATTCGAAGCATCCTAAAATCCATACCAAATATCTCATTATTACCATAGATACATATACGGCCGCCAGAATAATTTCGCGTGTCATTTCGCGGATATTTCTAGTAAAATTCCATTGTCAAACAACATCTTTTTTTTTTTTTCGAGAAATCATCAAAATATTTATTGGTTTTAATGAGCTAAATTTAAATATTTTTGTATGTAAATAAGCAAAATAAAATATTATTTTTGATAAAGAATCTAATGAAGATCACGATATTATTTACAATTTCTAAATAGGATTTCGTATTTTTCCGTAAGACAAATACAAGTTAGAAATGCCGAGTTTTTTTCACTTTTCCGACTTTCTCATATTTATTCATAATTATCTAATTGTTTTACAAAATAGATTCCAATATTCTATATATAAAATTTCAATGCGATCATTCAACAGTTATTCTTTTTATGATTGCTATAGTAGTTACATAGTAATAGTACTTTTTGTCGAACGCGGCGAAATTGCAAGAATTGCCAATAAATTGCCGCGGTCTGCCATGAAATTATGCCGCTACTCGAAGGGTTGAGGACCATGAAAAAAAGTATGTGCAAGCATGCATTGCTACAGAAACGTAGAAATCACACATTGGGATTGATAGCCCCATAGGAAAACCATGGAAAAGAAGATAACTTTTAGAAAAGAGTATTAGAGCGTCTAATTAATACAATATAAATAAAATAAAACCTACAATATAAATAAGTAATATATGTACTTAGGTATACAAAAACCTTTTGGGCCTTTTGTTTAATTTTGCACTGGGCCATTTTTTGTAGTTACTCCAATGTGGGGTCTGAAATACAGGATTTACCCCGTAAATACAAAATAGGAATATAAGGACAAGTGCACCTCTAAAAACGTAGCTAAAAAATACGAATCGATTAAATATTAGGCGTGGCAGCGATAAATGACTAATAATGGCAATTTTATCCCATCTGCCCTGTCTCTATTTTTAGTCTTTTATTCCCAGAATACTGTGAGTCATTCGTTTGGATTAGTAATATCGGAATAGCAGCTGGGATAGAAAATATATGACCACCAGGGTTTCCCAAAGTTGGCGATAATAATACCCTTCAATGCGATTTTAATCAGGGCCGGAAATGAATCACACTTTTCAAAGATTTTAGGGTAATGATAATAATCAGTAACCATTTCCTGTAACTTAAAATACGCAAGTATATGCATAGTTCCTTTTCCGGTTTCTTTTTTTTTTAAAGTGACTACCCACATTTTTCCCAAATACCTAGCCTGGTTTTATAAAAAGTTGAAAACAGCTCCGTTTAGAACACTCCAATAATCATGAAAATAGCGTAAAATCCGATTAGAAAACGATCGTAAAACATCCACAAACGGTCCCCACAAAGCCGATTCCGGACGGAATCCAAATAGAACGTCTATTTTTACCTTTTTCGGTCCATTTTGGACGATCGCCTCGTACTCCAGCCCTTCGACAGACATTTTTGTCGCCACTGTATTATAAAACACTAAACTGTGGACACGGCGCGCGCGGCGTTTATCACAGACGCGGATAAATCTTTTGAAAATGGCGAGAAAACGCAGCGAAAAGCCGGCCGCCACGCGACAGCGGATTTCAATTTGAAATAATGGTTTCGAGCGAGAATCCTGTTCAACTCTTCTTGACAACCGAACCGGCGTCCCACCCACAAGCAGACGGACGATTGTTGTATTTCAGGGGCGGTCGGGGGACAGGGTGCTGGGTGAGGGGAAACACTTTTTTAACAATGGCAACACATGGAGTCTCGGTCACACTGAGCTGATTTTAAATGCTTTATTTCGCGGCTTATGTGGATGTGCAGCAAGGGCGTCAAGCGCGGCGCCCGGGACGGCGTAGGAATTACAATATCTTTGGGAGCGTTCAAGTATATTTTTGTTAATTGTTGACCCCCCCCCCCCCCCCGCACCCGTACTTAAAAGTAAAAATAAATATCTGGTTTCCCCCCCTTCTGCTTACATATTTACCTACCAAGTAGGTAATTTATGTCGTACGCGTGCGCGCTGCGTTCGTGTGCGCGTGTGCCTGTGGAATAACAGAGTTTTACTTTTTTTTAAATATTCTTGAGTAATTACGAATACAATAATAATTAGACTGGAATGGATATTGGTATCTGGACAAAATTATTTAATATTTTTTGACAAATAAAACCTATTATTAACACTATTCTTTTAAAGCCAATGTCCATTTATACATTTTTCTATACTTCCTATTATAGCTGAGCCACCGCGTGGAGCTAGTAACTCGATAGTCGTATTACTGTCTTCATACGTCGTGTTACATCGCCTATCCACTCGACGTGATCTCGGACTGTGGATCACAAATTATACACGTTATCTCTATTGTATGTTTGTTTGTTTGTTTATACTCTTTATTGTGAAAATGTCACAATGGGCGGGTTTATTGTCATATGACAATCTCTTACAACCAACCCTACTATGACGTGTTATATGTATGTGTATGTAAGTGTGTGTCTTGTTATTGCATTCGATCGACAGAACTGAAAATGCAATTCCGTCGAGGAGCTACATACACAAATTGGACGTATTAGCGTTGCTGATGGCATGGCTTAGGCTTTCCCCTTCTACCCATTTTCGTGATGTTTTGCTGATTTATTGGATGCATGTTTGTCCATATTTGCGGATGTCCTGCCAGCAAGATGGGACAACAGAAGAATATCAATACTCATAAGGCGTTTGAAGCAACCGTGCGTGGATAATATTAATTTTGTGCTAGACGAAGACTGAGATTTCGGAAACCTCTCTCTTTGCTCATAATAAAGTCCTTCGGAATCTACTTAATTTAAATTGACTGAGGCAAGAAGCAGTCGGGGAAGACTGTGGATAAAATTTGAATTACTATTTGTCCACTTCCCGTGGACAAATAGTAATTCAAATTTTTAGACTTTCGTTGCCGATTGGTAAAGTAAACATATATTGCATAGCTTGAATCTCTCCCCCCCCCCGCCCATTGAAAACATAAATAAGAAAATATTGGAGCCCCCCCCCCCCCCCCTAAATGTGCTTATGCAATATTTAAATGTCCTATAGGCATCTAACTAGGCCGCCAAAAAAATATTGCCTTGATGCGGATTTGTTGTATAATGCTGTTGTTGGTGTATACCAAGAATCCGTTTTCAAATCACAAAAACCGACTGACGTATTTCAAATTAGCAAAACATTTCGTTCTGTTGTACAAATAAATCTTTTTTTACCCAAAGTGATTTCGCCCAATGTGAACCAAGCCCCAACGCCCCCGCACCTAACCTCAAATTACTAGCGTCTAACTGACAGTTCAACAATCTACAAAATGGTGGCGTCGGGTTTTGACGAAAGTTTCAAATTGTGGAAACAAGGGGCAGAGGCGAAACTGTACACCGGCGAATATCTCGGAAAACGCGCGTTGGTTAAAGAGCGATTTCAAAAGAATTACAGGCATCTCGATCTAGACACGGCCATCACAAAAGAGCGGATCAAGAATGAAGCGCGAGCGATCGTGCGATGCAAAACTTTCGGCGTGCGTACGCCGGCGTTATATCTTGTGGATTTCCACAGGCGGAGGATATACATGGAGCATTTAGTTAATGGCGTCACAGTGAAAGAGTTTATTATAGATTTTGTGAAACCGGAGTGTCTGAGCGGCGATTCGTGTCGGCTCGAGTGTCTGCGCAAGATGGCTCGTAAAATAGGAACAGTGCTCGGAAATATGCACAAAAACAATATGATCCACGGAGATTTAACGACTTCAAACATGCTATTAGTCCCTGAAACCTATGTACTAGAAACTTCAACAGACGAAGAGAAATTGAAATGTTTTGACAGAAGCGACGTTGTAATGATCGATTTTGGATTGTCCCATATAGATTCGAGCGCAGAAGATAAAGGCGTCGATTTATATGTCTTAGAAAGAGCGTTGATAAGCACGCATAATGACGTACCCGACTTGTTTGATTTGATTTTAGAATCGTATAAGAAAGCAAACGATCGTAATATTAAAGAAGTAATCGATAAATTCGAGGAGGTGCGCGCCAGAGGACGCAAAAGAACAATGGTCGGTTGAGTTTTAATGCTCTAAATAAAGACATTTTGTAAAAAAAAACACATCTTGTTTGATTTCTTTTTGCCGCATTTTACCGTTTTGACATGTATAAGTGTAGTGTTGTGCACGCGCGTCGAATGTCGATTCATAAGGAGGGTGTATTTAACAGTGTTAGAATTTTAGTCAAATCAAAGTACAGTTGGGGTGTCAACTACAACGGGCGAACCCTTTACCGAACCCCGGCTGGAATAACGATATATGATCGGTCTTTTAACCATGGGATGAAGTTAGACAGTCCCACTATCTAGCTCTGCCAACTGGCTCGTCAAAGACCAATGACTGTCGTGAGACACAGCGGCTCAGCAGGCCGCCTCGCCCCTGGCTACCAGTTATGGCCGGATTTCTCCAGCCTCCTTACTGGTTACAGGTTTGAGGTCGCTTACGCGATCCTCTTCCTTATATAAGCGGAGATTCAGTTTTAATCATTGCGGACCGAGGCACCATTTACCCGACTGTTCACGAGGAATCAGGTAGCCGATCGATCGTTCAAGAGCGTCCGTCATTAGGTTAAGAGCCACCCTCGCACTACAGGAAACAAAGTCGTTTCCAGTCCTCGGTTATCAGTCGGAATGCACAGTCGATTGGGCGATGCCGTACGGCGGCAAACTGTCCAGCTGGGCCCGGAAAACGACTCCCAGGGGAAACTGACCTACAGGCAGAGAGTCATACCTGGGCTCGAGCTTCTGCGTGTAGGCTACCGGATGGGTGTTGATCCGTGAGTTGAGTCAACCCATCATAGAATCGGATTATAATGGCCCCACTGCACTGGGCCTGTTAGCACCCAAATCAGCGTACGGAAAAGTAAGCTTGAACACTACCGACGAATATTTCGTTGTCTTGTTAAAGTCTACCGAAAAATACAAACATTTCCGCATAAAACATCGGATAATGTCCATGCCACCCTAAAACTTTTTGGGGCCATTAATTTTCTAAGCAAATTACCTATTATGTATCTAGTTCAAAAAAATAGTATTTCAATACAATGGACACCGTTTGTAGCCAACTTTACTTCTTTGTGCTGTCAAACAAAAGTATGCCGATTTGAGGTTATAGGTTATTTCAACGATTTAATCGAGTTCTTACGCTGAATCTACAAATATAACGTTAAAATGAAGCGTGCCTTGCTCCAAACAACAAAAACGCTCTTAAAATTCCACTCGTCAAAGCCGGACATCGCAAAATTGCAAATTCGTAAGTTTGATTAACGTTATGTTAATTTTTGTGGTTATGTTCGGGAGTAAATATATCTTATTTTGTAGGTTGTTTAACGACGCGCGAGGCTAACGAGAAGCGCTGTCAGCTCTTTGTAATGGAAAAGAACAGGCAACTGGAAGACGTTGGACGAATAGAGAAAATTGAAATCAAATACATGGGTGTTCCGCAAGACGTTACACTCATTATGAATAAGGATATTTCCACGCCTTACGACTGCGCCAAACGTAAGTTGTCTGTTTGTTTGGCTGGATAGGTAAGCGGTAACTGGGAAATGTGGTCTCTTCCCGATATTACTATAAGAGTCTCGTCAATTGTCTTCTGGACACTGAGTGCGATAGCTCTACGACGTCGTTTTAACTATACGATAGCTCCACTATGAAGCAGTCCAAATTAAGCGACAAATTAAGCCTTTTTGTGGGCGAGTTTTTCTCGCAGTATATAGAACTACCAGTGTGACAACGCCTTTGATCTATTGGAAATGCTGCCTAGTCAGGGTTTTTTCTTCTTGCAAGCGGTAGGTAGGTTCAATAGCATAAAGCATCTGCTTACTCATGCCTTACTGCACATAAATGCGCTATGTTCTACAGTGACTTGTCAGATCTGGATTTTTTACAGCAGGCCACACATCTCTTGGTATTTATTAGGTATTGCTACCAGTTTTACATTTTTGATTTTTCATTGTCACCCGACTATATTCACCATGGTGATTCCGAAACGTCCAGTCGATGTGTATACATGTCGAGTAAAAAAAAAAATTACCATTCGATATAAAAACTCAATATTTGAGTAAGACACTACTACTACTGCTGCTGCTGCTGTAGCGGCAGCAGCGGAGGCGGCAGCAGAAGTATTAGTATCTTATTAAAATATTGAGTTTTTATATTGAATGGTATTTTTTACTACCTTGCTTTGATAAATACCTCAATGAATTACTAAACTTTTTTTCTCTTTATGAATTTTATTATTTTTGCATTTTTTTAGGTTTTTAAAATTGTATTTCAATACAATACAATACAATCAACTACTCCAGTAGATAGACATTCCTACACTTGAATGCGTCACAAAATTAAATGCTTAAAATTTAATTATTAAAAACATAACTATCATGATAGTTGTCATGGCTCAAGTAATCAAAGCTCCAAATAATCAAAATATACTAATGTCATTAAATAGTAAGAGAGAATAATATATTAAAATAGAAATGCAAATTCTATGTAGAATAATCAACGTAAAACAATTGTATTGTCAATCCAGCAATATGCCTTTGTATTTTTTTAACATAAATAGATGTATACTAAATTATATGAGAATTAGAATGTCAGCTATCATAATACCGTTGTGTTTAAAATTTTACTAATTATTAACATGGAAAATAAACTCGCAATTTTCAAACTCCCTTATACCATAAATTGGCTTTCTTACCAAATTATTTATAATTATCTTTTTAAATTGGTCCTCTCGAAGGCTTTTCATTTGCTCTGGAATCTTATTATAGAAGGACAAATTTTGATGAATAAAACTGTATCGCACTTTGCTAAGTCGCTGTCGGTTTATGTGGAGATTGGATTTATTCCTCGTATCCTGATGGTGAAAATCACTATTAACCGGAACTTCTGCTAGGTGTCTACGAGCGTACATAATATTTTGGTAGATGTAGGAAGAAAATAGTCATGATTCCTGATTCTATGAACAGCGGCTTACAAAAACTTCTTGGAGAGACTCTATATAAACTGCGTACCGCTCTTTTCTGGAGGAGAAAAAATCTTTTTGAGTTTGGTGCCATTCCCCAAAACAGAAGGCTGTACGTTATGATGGAGTCGAAATATGCAAAATAAATAGATTTAGCAGCTTCAAAACCGCATAAATTTCTTATCTTTCTAATGGCGAAAATGGCACTGCACATTTTTTACTGTGATAAAATTATTTCATCATCCACGGATTTCAGGCACTCTGGGATGTCATTAATATGCACAAGGAAGAGAAAAGGTCCAAGTATTGATCCTTGAGGAACACCTTTGTTGGTATTCTGTGGCCTGCTCTTGCTATTTTTAACTTGCGTAATCTGAGTGCGTTCTTGCAAATAAAATTCCATGAGTTGCAGTTCCTTATTCCTAATGCCGTAGTATTCCAATTTTTCGAGTAGAATTGAGTGGTCTACGCAATCAAAAGCCTTAGAGAGGTCACAGAAAATGCTATTGTTAGTTTTTTAATAAATAGAAATGTCATCCTTATCGTTTTCTTTGATCTTTTCGTAAAATTTATTATGGCCCCATTTGTATTACGTTCGACAAATATACTCATCATCGCTACGTTTTAATTACGAACCCCGTGATGGACTTTTAAAAATAAATTCCACAGTTAACTGGTTAACAATTTTTTCAAATCTGTGAATTTTAACCAGCCTTTGATATTTCTTTATTTTCTACTTGTAATTTAATATTTCAGACTTGGGTGAATTACATATGAAGAGAAGTGTGGTTGCACTTCTAGATGGCGCTGTTTTCTGGGACATGCACAAACCACTGCAGCAGAGCTGCTCTATGGAAGTAAGTAAAAATTTACATGTTTATATTTATCCGCTCCTTTACCCCACTTTTTTGTGCACATGCATGCGGAAGTTGCATGCGACGTTGTATTTTTCAAACACTCAATAAACCCTATATGAATAACGTATTTAAGGGGTTCTCTAGACCTAGTATGGGCAACCTTTGACATGTTGAGGGCCAAAGTTTAGCAGGCAAATACGTTCGCGGGCCGCGTTTAAAAGTACTTAGTGCATTTTAAAGTAGTGATAATAGTATAAGTACCTAATGTAATATTTTTTTTATTGGGTTTTCAAAATGTCTCGTGGGCCGGATCGTTGCCCATACATGCTCTAGACAATCAAGCATGCTTGACAAGCTTCGCGTCGCGGGCAGGGAGGGGATGGTGAACCGCAGGAAATATACAAATATTTTTTTGTAATATTTACCAAAAATGCCTAATTTTGTAATTTATACCAGGGAGTCACGTTAATTAGACGTAATTGATGGATGAATGACGTGACTCCCTGATATAAAACCACAAAATTAGGCATATTTCGTAAATATTAAAAAAAAAAATACTTGCATATTTCCTGCGGTTTACGATCCCCTCCCAGCCTGCGACGCAATGCTTGATCGTCTAGAGAGCCCCTAAGAAACCCCAAAAGTCCAAACAAACTTTTGGGAATTCAAAAAACCTCGTGGTTTTTTTTAAAAACTATAGATCCTGTGTATACATATATGCTTAAAATATAGCTAAAAGCAAACCCTTTTTACAAACAGTATTTTGTGTTTTAATGGTCCTTCTATATTTATTATTTTTTTAAAAGGGTTAGGCTTTTGTGTTATCAATAAACAAGTTTTAAAACTAAAAAATATTGTTTTTTTTTTACATTTTTAAAAAACGGTGCCCATAAAATATGAAATTACAGTTGCATATTAGTCAGTGATGTTCATTATATCACTTTGCTATGGTGAAGCAGTCAGTATCTTTACACCAGTGCCCAACAATAATAGACAAAATTTTTACAAAAAAAGAAACCGACTCCAGAATTGTTTATAAGTGCATCAGCCATGTCATGGTGATACTTAGAACGGACTATCATAATTGAATGCGTACTTATACAAAATTTTGTGTCTGTGCTGTTGACCGTTGTGGAGTTCCCTCGTTGGGAGCCAACCCAGGGTGTAGAATAAGGTCATGCTTACCATTTTTTTTAAAAACATCGGAATTGAACCAACATGTAAATTTTCACATTCAGGATCCCATCATCAGAACAGGATTTTGATAAAAATGTGACCAATCTGTAAGTAATCTGTAAGCCGCTCCTTTACCCCACTCATAAGTTCATTCACACGACGGCGTGAATGTGACGGCGGCAGCTAGGGAGGTCTTATATACGATAATCGGTGACAAGCAAGACAACAAAATCTTTCGCCGTAGCATTGTGGCACTATCTGTATATTCTAGACTACGTATTTTTTTATAGTATGAGATTTCCTAATAGGTAAAGCTCGAATGTTTTAGAAATACGTTTTCATTTTGTCACAATAAATTTAAAAAATCCGTTGTGTCACCCCAAGACGTTCCCTGCAAATAGCCAATGTCTGATTTAACGTGAATAATAATTTCATAAATAAAATCAATGCGCACCCTCTATCGGCCGGAAGACGAACCCGGCTGGGTTCCATTGCGGCGACGCGGTTCGTTTCCCGGCTAAGAGCGGGTTCGGGCCAAGCGCCAACAGCCGGCGGTAATATGGCGGGTGGGCGTGGTGCGCGGCGGGGGGCGGCGGCCCCTGCACCCGTCTCGCCGGGACCGGCTCCCGGGCTCTGATCCTGACAGCGCACGACAATCATTCAAATGTATGGCAGAATTGTAATATGTGTAATACATAATTGTAGCTTGTATATGAGATATTTCAAGCAAAATTTCGAAACGTGATATTGACCCGACGAGGCATCTGATTACCAAACTTTAAGTAGGTATCTAAGTCCAATATAAAAAATTGTTTTAAATATCTCTAACACAAGCGACACAAATATATTTTTTAATTCCTCCTTATTTAAGAAAATACTACTTTAAATAAAAAAAAGAATTTTCCAAATAAGTTATAAATAACGGAGTTCTGAGGTAACAAAATTTAAAAAAAAACAAAAAAAGATGCAACCGAATTGATAACCTCCTCCCTCTCATCGGTTAAAAAGGAATGTAATGTGTCAAGTTTCTTGAATGTATGTTTTCTGTGTCGTTATTTCACCGTAACTTCTAAATGCTTGAACTGATGGTAGAAGTGTGTAGTATTGTTAGAATCTTGGTGTCCCAGGTGTCATAAGATACCATAACTGTCCAAATGTCAATAAATAAAAATAATACATTATTAAATGAAAGGTCTAATTGAGTAGATTCTAAAAATATATAGATATCCATATGGATAAATACAAAAACCACAAATATATCGTAAAAAATCGTTTATTGCTTGAGCACCAAGCTTGAATGTGGCGGCAATGGTCGGCGTGAGGCTATGAGTATATAAAGCATCACGAGTGGTGCGCAATTGTTAGATTGTCTGCGATGCCACACTTAGAAAGCTGGGTCAGTGGGCCCAGTACCCATGAAGCCCCGCTCGAGGGCGATTGCCCAGCGGAAGACGTCACGGTCCTTGGACAAAGCCCATCGACTGACTCACAGAATGTGCAATTGTCTTTAACCCTTCAGGCCTCGGCCCCTCAGCCGATTGACAAGTTGATGTCCCAAAAAATTTTTGTAAAAATTAGTTTAAAAATTGAATTATGACACTGTTTCTCCAAAACATTAATTACTGCCAAACCACTGTATCCATAATTAAAATAAAACATATTAACATAATAAAACATAATAAAATAAAACAAATTAAATTAAAATAAAATAAAATTAAAACGGGGTCGTCATGCTGAATCGTGTTTTTGCCGATATCGGCCAATCGGGGCTCTAGGGGTTAAGCACTGGATGTTTATAGAGATAACACGCATCAACGGGGCAGTAATGGAACTTCCTTAATTGAATTTTGTTTCAACGATTATTCTTTTTACAAAGAATTTTATTCTCTAAAAAACCGGCTTTTCAGCATGAATTAATTGTTTCTAAAAATAATAAAAACATTGTTGTTGTTAAATAAAATACAAACGGAGCTGCCATGGAATTCACCGACCGAAGTCGGGCCCATCATATAATGTTATTACTCTTCTGGGGGGTGAGCAGTGGATTCCGGACACCAACGACCGGCTGTGGTAGGTTTAGGACAGCTGTCTTGCCACATGTGAGCGTTCACCTTACCACCCATTGACTCCCTCTTCGAAGCCATGGAATTTGAGATGCGGAAATCGCGGTTTTAGATATTTTTTCTAAGGAGTTCATTATTTTCCTGGATAGACCAAGATCTTTAAAAAGGTGAAATAGAGATTTAGTTGGCAGGCCACGAGCGCCAACTTCCACCGCGTGAAGGTGAACAGTGAAGCCATTCCGGTGACGATGTAAAGTTCAGCGTATTTTTCAGGTATAAAAATGATAGCTCAATTTGGTTTTTCATTTTATTATTGCGATATCTCGATCGCACAGTAGTATTCTTATGGAAAAATGTTGGATTTTGCTCGCATAATTGAATCATTGCAGAAACACCACAAGTCCGAGGAGTTTGAACTTGGGCCATTGTAGCTCCGGATGTGTAATATCTCAACATCTAACTGTAATGAGAGAACTCGATATCACCGCAATGTGCCCATAATGTGTCTTTTTTGTAATTCCAGCTCCAACATTTCTTAATTTCGGATCCACAGCAGGTGAATCGAATCTTTTGGCGGTCTTGTTCGTTTGTTCTAGGCGCCTGCGCTATGGCCGCTTTCAAAGACAAAGTTAATGTTAAACTGCACAGTTTTCCCGGACCGGATGGTAAGTCTTATATCATATATATAATTTTAATATACTAAAATACCTCTATACACAATCCTTGTGATGATGATTGAGTTTGAGGTTGGTTATGGTAGTCTGGACAACCTGGATCCTTTACTTTCGCAACCCGAGCAACTCAAGCAGAGTTGCTCGGGTTGCGAAAGTAATCATACATAAGAGGTGCGGTCAATCTAGTATATGTCATCACTGAAGATTTAGGTACATTAAATGAAAGATTTTTATTCTGGCTCCAAAACCAAAGGGCATCAATGTCATATTGAAAAAGATCGCAGGCCATAGCAGTTCCAGAGGACATGTACTATTTAATATCGTCGGAAAATATAAAAATTGTGCCGACACGATTACTTTACTTACAGATCGTTGACGAAGAGATTGAACAGAAATGTCCCAAGATTTGACCGCCGATTCTTACGCCAGAGCAGGTTTGGTACACTTTAGAATTAAAAAGTTCAAGTTTCACATATGTAGTATCCTTTCACATAAAAATGTGCAGGTTCTGCCAAGGGGCAGAGGAAACCCCCGTGCACCTCACGTGCGAGTGTGACCCGCTGATGCGTAAAAGATACACCCACTTGGGTGGGCATTACCTCCAACCTGAAGAGGTAAAACAATCTGGCGCCAAAAGCCTGTTCAGGTTCTTAAATGACACGAGGATTAGCGCAGAACTATAGTAGGTGGCGAACACAATAGATCAGCAATGGTCGCAGTGTTACAAGGCTCCTAAAGACCTTAGAAAAGCCCCACACAACAAATAAATAATAAATCCTTTCACATATGTGTAGTATCCTATGAAATTTATTAAATTGTTCGAGGCGTATTTGGAAAGTAAGTACCGTTTCTTTCTAGCGCCACCGCAGCGCTGCGGTCGGCATTTTGTGCATGTGCGCTAGTCTTTCTTATTCAATAGCTCTCAACTGACGCTATTTTGGTTGCTCTACGTTTCTTTTACAGTTTGCTATGCACATTTGAAATGTTTAAGACTTTTGATCCCGTCTAAGTGATCCTGCCGACTGAGATTCGTGCTGTAATAAGATTTTTGAATGCATGGAATGCGAAACCGTCCGAAATTTATAGTCAAGTTAAAGATGTGTACGGTGAAGACGCGATGAGTGATGGATGGTGAGAAAGTGGGTTAGAATGTTAAATGAAGTTCGAACAAATATCCACAATGAGGCTCGGAGTGGTCGGCCTTTTGTTGTCAACAATGATTTGGTATCGAAAGTTGATGAAAAAATCCATGAGAACAGACGTTTTACAATTACAATGCTTTCAAACGAATTTCCGCAAACTTCACTAACTGTTTTGTACGAGATTGTTATTGACCACTTAGCTTATCGTTTCTATAACAGCGGAAAGTGTCTATGACGGAGGTATAGGAAAGCTGGTCACTCGCTACGACAAGTGTTTAAACGTTGGCGGAAACTATGTAGAAAAATAGTTTAAGGTATGCTCTTTCATGTAAAAAAAAAATTGGTTTTAAAAAAAATCTTTTTATCAGTTTTTTTCAAAACGGTAATAATAATCCGAATACGCCTCATATTTACCTTATTTCAGCCTCACTTTTTGCCATTATTTGATTTAATTTAAAGCAATTCACAAATATTACAATTTAAAACACCAAATAAAATCACAGCGAGAAATCAAACTCAATTATTAAATGATGTTTACTGTCTGATGTTGCCCAACTAAGCAAAACTTGAGCTTGGGCGGTAATGATTCCAATGATTGTTTTTTATTGGGAAGTTGTAGCATGCGATACCAGTGCCTAGGTGCGGCATGCTATTTTAAAGGTTGAACAACTATAAAGACACCTGTATTAAAATGAATCATTTCTTTCAGTTCGGTCTGGTTCATTTGTCTACGACGTTGACCTTCAAGGTGTGGATAACTGGGAACCTACAGTAAAAGAGCTATACACCCTATCAACAGAATACATAAAATTGACCAGAGCGAACTTACCATTGGATAGGTTGGACGTCTCCGTGGATTTGGCATTGGAAATGTTTAGGGATAATGAATACAAGTCTGAACAGATACCGGACATTGCTCAGAAGAACGAAGGTAGTATTTTTAGCTCAGTAGTCTGCGCGGTAAAGTTTGCGAACAAAACGCGCGCGCGCCTTGCTTCATTATGGAGTTTCCATACCTAATGTACTAAAATGATGTTAACAGTAAAAAAATCAATATTTATAAACAAGCTTTTATTAATATGCTGGTCTCAGCAGCAATGTCATGATGAAACTTATAACAGGCTATCATAAATGAATGCGTATACAAAATTTAGTTTATGTGCTGTTGACCGTTAGGGAGTCCCTTCGTCGGAAGCCAATCCTGGGTGCAGAATCAGGTCATGCTTACCATAAAAATGCATTGTCATCGGAACTGAACCAAGATATAAAATTTCAACTTCATAGAATAAGAGGAAGTGATTCTAATTCTGCTTGCAAGATTTGACCTAAACAAACATACTGACAAACATTGCAAGGTAAATAAAAGCTTGTAATAATATAAGACACAATGACATATCATGATAATATAAGACATCATAATGAGAAAAATCAGCAAATCAGCAAATGACCCTTGACAGCAAATAAAAACTACGAGGGCTGGAGAGGGTTTAAATTTTGTAATACCTAGGGTAAGAACGACATTCGCAGAAAGGCAGGCTTGGTATATAGCACCCCCAATGTATGTGGGAGGTCCGTAAGTTTCTGGCCCGAGGTATAAAGACAGTAAAAATAGAAACATGTTGCTTACTTGTTTTTAATATAGTCCCCGTTAGGTTCAATACATTTATTACATCTCGTTAAAAACATCTCTATACCCTTAAAAAAACAATTCTCTTCTTTAGTTGCAAAATGGACCTTAACCCGTTGAGTATGAGTCAACCAAATCTGGTCGCGAAACAATTATCCGTTGAGTACGAGTCGACCAAATCTGCTCGCGCGTTTTTTTTCACTTCTTTGACGTTCTCATATTTATTCATAATTATCTAATTGTTTTACAAAATGATATTTCAATATTCTATATTCGAAATTTCAATGCAATCATTGTGCAGTTGTTCTTTTTATTATTGGTGTAGTAGTTTCGTAGTTATAGTACTTTAAGGTCGATGTCGCCGAAAATCCTGCGAAAGAGACAGATGCATCCATGAAAATACCCATTTACTCCAAGGGTTAACGGCTTCTTGAACCTCTTCATCGGTCTGAAAGTTCCTCCCCCGCAAGTCGTATTTTAATTTGGAGAACGAGTAGTAATCACTCGGGGCTAAATCTGGGCTGTAGAGTGAACCCGCATTCCTTCACAGCAGTCTTGGAAATAAGTGCTGTATGCACAGGTGAATTGTTGTAAAGTAGCCGAACACCTCTAGCCAGTTTTCCTTGTCTTTTTTGCTTAATGGCATCTTGCAAATAATGCAGTAGAGCTAGTATTTAATACTGTCTTTAAGCAGTTTAAGTTCCGCAAGATCAATCATTTATGGAGTGACGGCTTCTGCAGACCGACCGGAGCGAGGATCGTCTTCCAGAGTTTCTCGGCCCAGTTTGAATAGATTTTCCCATTCCTTTACAATAGAACATTGAGAAAAGGGCCCCATACACTCCATCCAAACGGTATTTAATTTGCGCCGAGAAAGACCTTATTTAGTGGTTTTTTTTAATCACAGTGCAATATTTTGTTTTAAACATTTGCAAAAACTTGTCGACGTGTCTGCTTCAAATCAACATTAAAACAAAATGGCTGAAAATGAATTAGTGAGGCGCTGTACACAATAATGGCAGATGTTGCATCTTCCGATAACACAAGTCAGAACTGGTTTCAAGTATCTGAAGTGGGTGGGGCTAGAAACTTGTGGACCTACCCACGTATAGTAAATTTGAACAATCTGTTTAATATTGGTAGTTTCAAAACTGTTTATTGTTTGTTTGTTTACACTCTTTATTGTGAAAATGTCACAATGGGCGGGTTTATTGTCATATGACAATCTCTTACAACCAACCCTACTATGACGAGTTATATGTATGTGTGCGTGTAACATGTCTGTACATAAGTGTGTCTTGTTATTGCATTCGATCGACAGAATTGAAAATGCAATTCCGTTAATTTGATCCCAACGGAAAATGGTGACCCAGCCGGGAATCGAACCCGGGACCTTACAATGTAAGATCAGGCGACCTAACCACTATGCCACCGAGCCGTAAACTATAGGTAATTCCTGAAATGAAGAAAAAACAGGCAATTGTAGTTTAATTTGTTAAAAATATTGTATCTATGAAAGATGTCTAATAGATCTATTATTATAAATGATTAAACTTTAAATAAGTAGTAAATATATCGTTTTCTTTTTATATATTTTTAAGCTCTTTTTTTAAGCACTATAAACTATTTTTTATACGTCAGCTCGCAATCCAAATTTAGTTAAATGTGTTGACGGGCCTGGGGTTTATTTATTTATTTATTTAGTATAGTAAGTATGCAAACAATACTCTAATAATGCATTGGTTATCGCTGAGATTTTTACATTATTACTAATTAGAGTATAATATCATACGCGTACTCCGCATGCTTAATTAATAATTGCGTATGGGCCATTTATCTCATGATTCACAGAAGTATTAACCCGTTGAGTATGAGTCAACCAAATCTGGTCGCGAAACAATTATCCGTTGAGTACGAGTCGACCAAATCTGGTCGCGCGTTTTTTTCACTTCTTTGATGTTCTCATATTTATTCATAAATATCTAATTGTTTTACAAAATGATATTTCAATATTCTATATTCGAAATTTCAATGCAATCATTGTGCAGTTGTTCTTTTTATGATTGGTGTAGTAGTTTCGTAGTTATAGTACTTTAAGGTCGATGTCGCCGAAAATCCTGCAAAAGAGACAGATGCATCCATGAAAATACCCATTTACTCCAATGGTTAATATAAAAATTTATATCCTTAAAGATTATCAAAACAAAAAAAAAATATTTTAGGGATAAGTTTACAGTAAATTCTGAAAAACAATTAAATAGAAAAAAATAAATTGATATCAAATATTGTCTGAAATAAAATAATAAAAACATACGGCAAATTATCAATTTGTCTCATAATACTCTATATATTATGGACTTAACTGCTAATGGTCCCAGGTTAAAGAAATCAATATTATCGGTTATAGTGTTGTATAACCGGCATGTATGTGAGATAGGATTGTGGAAAGATTGATTTGTCTGCGAAGTGGGTAGGTGAAATTTTAGGTGCTGCCTCAGTCGTCTGGATGGTGGATTGCATGGGATCGGGATGAACCAATTTTTTCCTTTATTTTAAATTTGTCATAATTTTTTCCCACCGTAACCATAGTCGTAACATTATGCAACATGAAAATAAATAAAAAATAAAAAAAATATTTCACTTCAGACTGATTTTTATTAATGTTTATATCTCTCTCTCAAAGTCAGTAAATATTCACAATAAAAATAGCCACCATTATTACCAGGTAAAAAATACAGTGTTGTCCTTCATTTTATTTTTATAGTTGCTTAAACTTTTGACTATTGCTTGATGGGTGTGTATTGGTCTCCCGCTGTCAATTTAAAGCTGTTTTTAATAAATTTTGCAGTTTATTTTCCAACAACAATAAGTAAAGTGTTACTTCTTCATATTAACTTACCACGTTACCGCTTTTTTTTTAATTAATAGATATACTCCTCCGGAAATGGTTTCTTTAACATTAAATTGATTATTGTTCACAGGAAACATAACCCTCTACAAAATGGGAGACCACATAGACATATCGAAGGGACCCATGCTCACAAACTCAGGTCTGATTGGTCGGTCGACGATCACCGCTGTTCATCAACTCCATGCTCCAGATGGCAAGAAACCGGACTTGCTCTACCGGTTCCAGGGTGTGGCCATTCCTCTAGGAATCAAGATCAATCATTTCGCCTACCGGAACATTTTGGAGAATAGGGCAAAGAATATGGTAAGCAGTACGTCTGACTTCAGCTTATTGAAATGAAATGAAATGAAAAATATTAATTCAGTGACAGACAATATTAAATTAAAATATTATAAATATCTGATAAAATTCCTCTTCAGCGGACATTTTAAACAGTATTTTATGTCCAATTTTCTGAATGCATCAATGTTACAATCTAATCTTGTTAACAAAAAATATTATGTCCAAGTAAATATGACTCAAGTCATATAGTTCGAGCAAACATGATGACGTCTGCATTTGGTAATTTGGGTCACGAGTCGTAAGGGCTTGGATATGGTCGACAGATGTTTCGCTACTCGTCCCACGCAGATATCCGAAAGCTCAAAAACGTCGCCAGCCTTTACTTAAACTAAACATTCTAATGCTAAGGCCGTAATGCTAAACATTCACGTTCGTCGGGATGCACCCCTCTACCCACATTCCTCGCATCCTCTTCCCGCATTGCCTTGTAGGTCGAGAGTAAAGCTACTGGTTGGTATACTGTGCGAGTGCGGTGCGTTGTGAGTTGTTCAGCTTGCATGTCAATACCGCTTTGTTCGAGTTGAGCGGCGCGGAAGGAGCCACTTCGAGCGGCATGTTCGCGCCGCTCCACCCAAGCAAACAGGTATCGACATGCAAGCTGAATCACTCACAGCGCGCCGCGCTTGCAGGGCGATACAAGGCATAAGGTGTCTTTAAGGTATTTGGTCACATTTGGTGGATTTACCAAAAATATGGACCTGGTCCGTTTTCCAGCAGGTATACTGATGATTTGTCTTATTGGATTGAAGCTTCAGTTGATTTTTCTTTTTATTACAGAATCCAGCCAGGACACCGTACGATCCGTACGAAGCAATGGAATTCACAAGAAACAAAGAGATCACCGCATAATTTAGCCTAGAAATATTTTTAAATTGTTATGCTAGATAATAAAAATAAATACAATAATTTAATTGAATATCTTTATTGTATATTTATATTATGTAAAATAAGTATTATACTGAAATTGTCACATTTTCCACTTGGCTTAGGGCAGGTAGTATTCTACAACTGACTATACAAAAAAGATCCAGACGAACAACAGCTGTCTGCCATTCGATATTGAGAAAAATATATATATATATATATATATATATATATATATATATATATATATATATATATATATATATATATATATATATATATATATATATACATATACATATACATATACATATACATATACATATACATATACATATACATACATACATACATACATACATACATACATACATTCATACATACATACATACATACATACATACATACATACATACATACATATACATATATATATATATATATATATATATATATATATATATATATATATATATATATATATATATATATATATATATATATATATATATATATATATATATATACTAGAAAGGCTCCTACCAATAAATGATCATTGATGTGACTATGGAAAGTCTGATGTGTTCTTGCATTGTTTCTATGACTTTTTATGTATATTTATTAGGATAAATAATGTGGGCACAAGAAAGTACTGCCTTTTAAACGTTTTTTTATATGGGAAATTGCCAATCGTAATGAAATTACTTGGTGTTCCTAATGTGATGGCAACTTACTGTATATGTCGTGGTTTAGAAAACGTTTCATATTGCTGTTCCAAACCATTCAAAAACGTTAGCAAAGAGTTTCTTTTTTACTTTTCAAAAGTAGCATATATGTATGGTAAGTACCGTTTGTTACTGATGTAAAGTATCATTGGTAATGTTGAAATATTTACAATGTTATCGTGTAGCACAACAATAGGTTAATTTTTTCTATGCGACTGCAATTCCTGTATTTACGTCTTTCCAAGTAGGCGTGCGCTTATTCCAGCTTGTTCAGAAATGTAATTTTGCTCACTCCGCGCTGTCATATCTTGGGAAGATCCTCGCATCATGCATTTCAGACGTGGAGTTATTTTCATACAGTTTCCTACTTAATGTTATATTGGTGCATGGTCACATTCCTTACGTTTTTTTCTTTTTAGCATTCGAAGGACCATCGTCGTTAGATTCGCTGCCTTGGAAAATCGGCTTTGGTTGCGTTTTAGCATAAGCAGGTGCAATCCAGAACGGATTCTCTTCCGCTTCTTTGGCGAATTTCAAAATGGCTTCTCTAGGATCTTGGTCGTCCTCTACTCTCTTGCTTAAGCCGAGATTCCGGATTACGTACGAGCTGAGTGTACTTCCGGATGAAGCGACCCGTCCGCCCTGTCCGGATGTAATCGGCAGATCCGGCCTTTTCGACTTGATCGGGTCCAGGCGGTCTTTCTCTAATTTTTTCTTATTTGTTTTTAACTTTTCCTGTCGGAACAGCGGAAGCGCGTGCGGTGTGATAATTTGCTGAGTGCTCATCACTTCGAGGTTTTGTTTCTTGCGGTATCCTTTCACGACGCAGAGCTTCGCACCGCGCAAACTGCGTTTCTGGTCATAGTAGCATTTCACAACGCCGTTTCCGCACCCAACGAATATCTGATTGAGCTTCGGGTGCCACAGGGCTTTAATCACGTGCGAGTCACTAACGTCGATAGACGATACGACATTAAATGTGTTTGAATCGAAGAATAAGAGCCGGCCGTTCGTTGCGTCTTTGCGCAACGATTCCGCAGTCATTATTAACGAGTCGTCTGGAGAAAATGCGCAATCAGTTTGCTCGTATCGCGAGAATAAATCCGTTGCGGTGTTAACAGGCTTTTTGAACGCGCGTAAATCCCACAGTTTCAGCGTATCATCGCAGCTGCGCGTACACATATAAGTGCCCAAATACGAGTACGACAACGACGATATTTCCTGGTTTTTTTGGTGGGCGTCTCGTGTGATTGCCGCCGCGTTTACAAAGCTTTTCCTGTGGTCCCACAGTTGGAGGGACCCATCGAAACAGCCGCAGGCGACTGTGTTTCCGTCGCGGGAATAAGCGCAAGCGGTCGGGTTGGTTTTTAAACCGCCTTGCGCGCGTAATTTTATGACTGATTTGTGCTGTTTCGGTTTTTCGACGTCCCACAACCGCGCGGTTCCGTCTTGTGAGCATGTCATGAATTCCTCGCGCATGGACGGGTGCCAGCATCCCGCGTTCAGCGCGGCGATGTGTCCCTTCGTTCGCTGCATATCCGCGATGTACTGATCACCTTTAACGCATTCGATCAATTCGAAACCGTCGCGGTCCAACACTTTCGCCTGTGCCGCGCCGCTCACCACGAGTATTGAATCGCCCGTCGCCGAATACTGCAAACATTTTATAGGGTGATTTTCGCAGGGCTGCAAAGTCCGGAAAGAGCGCATCGACGTGTCCATACCGGCAAAGTCCCAGAAGCAAACCTCGTAGTCGACGGAGCCGGACGCTAAGCGCGCCCCTGACGGATCGGCCGCGATCGCAACGACCGCTTTCGTCCCGTGCCGCATCTCAATTTTTTGATTGGACGGAATCTTCTTCGTTAAGTTTCCTTCTTCATCGTCAGAATCACTTAAATCGTCATAGCTGTCACCTGCAATAAAACGATAAATAAATATAGTCCAGTAAGGATATAGAGCACCTGAAAAGAGTTCAGGTAAGATCGTCGAAGTTGGTGATATCACTCAGGAAGTACGACTAAGGGAACTCTGTCTGACAACATTAGAGAAACATAGGCAGCGAGGAGATCTTATAGAAACTTACAAAATACTTCATGGTTATTATGGTGTGCCCAAACTTGAGATCATGTACGAGTGTAGATTGGAAAGTTTCCGGAATGTACAAGAAAGAGCAGTAATTGAACAGATTTTTGTTTTTACTTTTCAACATAGTCCCCTTTGCGATACACTAACTTTTTTAAGCCCTCAGAATAATACGATTTCGGGAACTCTGCATAATAGGCATTCGTGGCGGCGATGACCTCCTCATTTGCCATGAAGCGCTTGCCCCCCTGTCTTCATGTTTAGAAACAAAAAGAAGTCGCACAAGGCCAGGTATGGAGAGTATGGGGGATGCGGCACCACCTCGTAGCCCAATTCAACCAATTTGGTCGTGGCGGTTCAAGATGAATGGGCCGGAGTGTTGCCATGGTGGAAGAGCACTTTTTTCCGCTGCAAACGAGGCTGTGTCTCCTTCAATACGCCGTCGAATCGACCCAATAAATGACTATAGTATTACCCCGTGATCGTTTTTCCCGTCTGCATAAAGTCGATGTGGATCACACCTTGCAAATCCCAAAAAACGGTGTCCATGACCTTTCCGGTCGATGGGACCGTCTTTGCCTTCTTCGTAGCAGATTAGCATGGAGAAATCCAATGTTTCGACTCCTGGTTGGTCTCTGGTACGTAGTGGTGGATCCATGTTTTGTCCGTGATCACGAATACGCAGATATTTGCATGCTAGCTCACACCATCCCTAGGATCTAAGTCCAGTGTAAACGTAGCTCATGTATCTAGCACGCGATCTATGCAACACAGCATTTTCCGCAGGAGATAAAATATGTCAATGATATCCTTTGTCAGTGTCAATGATATATGGTCAGACTGCTTCACAAAAGAACAAGTGGCGGCAGCATCTCTATACCATTATATTGCTCCATTGCGACCATTATATTGAGCCGATGCGTGTCATGTCTTTTCCAAAATTCTTGGCTTGTCTTGACAAAATTCATGTCTGTTCCAAAATTTCATGGCTTTTCCAAAATTCTTGCACTTTTTTGTCGCTGGCTCCCCAACTATAAAGAAATTCGATATAAAAACAATCTTAATCCGTCCCAAAATATAGCTTGATCCTTGAGGTCTGTAAACGTTGTAATACCACTGCGAACTCTGGGTGTAATTGGCGCTCATAAAAGTTGTTAAAAATGTTCAGCGAGGAAAATCGGCGATCTGCAAACACATATTGGAAAGCAGAACTAACCACTGGGTGCAGTTTAAAAAATCTATTGCATGATCTGGGCAGCCATTGAAATGAGAAGAAATTCAAGATTCGCGTGCTTTCAACCCGCCGCCTTACCACTTATAATCTGTATAGTCAGCAGCAGTTTGCCACCCACACGCAGCACAACAGATGACAGATTGACAGCACTTCAGTCTACCCTGGACAATGGCGGCTGCAATATCGTTGAAACGTCATGCGCTACAATCTTCGAGTGGTTAATTCGTTTTTATCTTATTTATAATTGTATATGAAATTCTGGAAGTGGAACCAGGGTTGGCTTGGTTTTCCCCAACCCGAAAAAACCCACTGGGTTAAATTGGGTAAAACCCACCTGAAAAAACCCGAGGGTTTTTGACGAATGTGGGTTTTTGAAAAAATACTTGTTTATAATAATTAAATCAATGAACGGATATAGCATTTATATTATATTTTATCAAAAAGAAGAAAAAAAAGGATGTATTTTGACACACCCAGTCTGTTCCGTAATTTACTCCAGACCATTACAAATGTTGAGAAGTCTTTCAATTGATGCAGAATTGGCCGGACAAGTGTAATGCCCACTACTTTTGGCATTATTTATAAGATAACTTATGGATAATATTGTTACGTGGATAGGCAGCAAATGCAAAAACACGGTAGAACATTCAACTTTATTTATTACAAAACTATTACAATACTCTTCAAGCGATAAAGACCCTTATACACACTTCAATATACACTATTTAGTTCTAAAATCGTTTGCACTACTACTCAATACTTTCGCGCCGAAACGCTGCCGGCACTACTTCTCAATATTTTCGCGCCGAAACAGCGCCACTTGCGGTTGTTAGTGTTAACTCTTATCCTGTTGTGAAAATAAAGGGGATCTCCCCGACAACTGACAATAACGATTTTCGGGGAAATTCCCTTCATGGTAGTGTTACAACTTTATTCAGTAGTAAATAGATTTGGATTGGGAGAAAAAATGCAATTAATGGTAATAAAATAAAATAAAATGTAAAATTAAAATATATTAATTTAAAATTCTCATTAACTCCGAAAAAACCAGAAATTCCCCAAAATAGCCCGAAAATCCCCGAAAAAACCCGAAATAACCCAGTGGGCAGATATTTTTTGATAAAACCCGGGTTTTTGCCAACCCTGAGTGGAACCCTTTTTTACCTGTCATATCCTCCTGAGTACATTTGTACTATACATAGTACGTACAAAAGAAATCATTCTGAGGTCTGCGTTTGAAACAGCAACACCGAAATATGAAAAACCAGATTTTCCAGTACATGAATTATTTTACTATTTTTTTCATAATAAATCATTATTTACCCCTAGAGCCCCAATTGGCCGAAATCGGACACAACTCAATTCAGCGTGACAGCCCGTTTTAATTTTATTTTAATTTAATTTGTTTTATTTTATTATGTTAATATGTTTTATTTTACTTATGGGTACAGTGGTTTGGCAGTAATTAATGTTTTGGTGAGACAATGTCATAATTAATTTTTTTTAGTATTTTTTAATAAATTTTTTTGGGACATCAACTTGTCAATCGGCTGAGGGGCCAATGCCTGAAGGGTTAATGAGTGTACTGGAAGTTTCAAAAAGATTTCCAAAAAAGGGTGTCTGGAACTCGGGAGGTTAACCCTTTACTGGGAACATGATTTTAAACTACGTAATAGGGAACATCGGTCTGTGTACATACACACACTTCTAACTCACAACATTTTATTTAAGAACCAATATCAATAGCCTGATATGAACTACAAAAAGTTAGTTATAAGAGTTATATGTATTGCCTATCTTATTACAAGTAACACTTATGTCGTATTGGGAGCACATTCTTTGCAGATCTTCATAGAACACTAAACATATAAGATCCGAGCATTTGATGCATTTATAGCCTGTCTTGCGCTTCTTGGTGTATGGACAGAGTTTGTAAGTCTTTCTTTTTTCAAGTTTGTCCGTCATGGTCATCGGTACCTCCGCAGAAGGTCTCACAGACCGGTACTAATAATTACAACCTTTGGAATTATTGCAGTATAGGCCCCTTTCTCAGAAATTGAAAAAATAAAAAAATACTACTAGATTCGATCATTATAATGATAAATGTGAAAGAAAAAAGCTTCGGAAGTGTAGAATTTCAAGACCAAATTTACATACAAAAAAAAGTTTTTTAAACCAAGTTTTAAAGGTTGTTTTTTAAAAAGACTAATTTAATAGGTGTTTATGTATTACGTATTAAAAAGTTTAAAGGTGTTTATGTTTATGTATTAAAAAAAACTAACCTCGGCCCCTCAGCCAATTAACAAGTTGATGTCCCAAAAAATTTTAGTAAAAATGAGTAAAAAAATTGAATTATGACACTGTCTTACCAAAACATTAAGTTTTGCCAAACCACTGTACCCATAATTAAAATAAAACATATTAACATAATAAAACAAAATAAAATAAAACAAATTAAAATTAAATTAAAACGGGGCCGCCACGCTGAATCGTGTTGTGGGCGATATCGGCCAATTGGGGCTCTAGAGGTTAACCTACCGAAATGTATGGATTTGGCGCTTTTTGAATGCCTCTACCTCGCTTATGTATTTAGACCGAATAAAGATTATTGCAGATTAGGAATCAGCGTGGTGAATATAGTCTGGTGATGTTAAAAAATCAACAATCTAGAATAGGTTCCTATACTGCAATAATACCCAACATTTTAAGACGGTAAAAAATTATAAAATATATATTCAAAACAACGAAACAGACGCTCCTACAACAGACACAATCGCGGCGTGCACCGACACAGCGAAACTAATAGGAGACTACTGGGAGTGGTGGGTCGCTGAGGGGTAGGGGGACGGACTGGAATCATTTCTAAGAAACGATAGCAGTCTATGAAACCGATGTTCCTGGTAAAGGGTTATTTAACCCCTTGGATGTATAGGTTATATTAAACCATTAGCCACACTGTCTGAAATCGGTATAAAAATTACCTGAATCCTCCTTTGGATCATTTGAATCATCTGTTGAAGCTGGCGTATCCGTGACTACCGGCGGAAGCGGCATGGGCCCAATCACATCATCGTCATCTTCGCTACTCTCTTTCTCCTCGGCCACCTTAACTTCTTTTGCGTTCTTCTTGGCGATGTCCAACATTTGATTCAGGTCGAACGATTTTGCCTTCTTTCCAAAGCCTTTGATCCCCATTACGTCCTCCACATGCTGATTCTCCAGATCTTCCGCTAACTCGACTATTTCCGTCGCGACCGTTTTGCCGAACGTGCCGAAGCCCGACTCGGCCGCGCTGTTTTGAACGACATTTTCACTCACTTTTACGGGATTCAGCGATATTTTACCAAACGTAATCTTCTTATTCATTTTAGAAGGTTCTTAAAATTCGAAAACCCGGTCAAATGCGATCAAAAATGCGATGTTTTGACATTTGGTTGATTTGACGTTTGCGGCATACACCGTATTCTGCAACCCAGCATATTTTTACCAATATGATAAAACGGCGGCGAAGCTCGACATTGATTTAACAGAATTTGCCGTACTCTCCTACACAATGAATACATATTTTCATTTCGATGCAGGGTTTATTTTCATTTCGATGCAACTTTGGGTTATTATTCAAAAGGTAGATAAACAATCTTTGTTTTTTTCATTAGGTTTTGTAAAAACAATACTTGTTTACAATATACCAGACATTTTTATAACACCAGAGACCCATTCATCACCTTTTTTTAATTTTGAGTCGTAGGAACAATTTGACGTATCACGTACACTTTGTGGGTTTCGGGTTTGTTTTTTTTTACATAAGTGATACGGATTACAACTTAATGATGATTTTTTTTACAAAATAATGACTTTTAACATGTCTCTAAACCCTTAGACATTTTACGCTTAATGACTTCTTCTTCACGAAGGAGACACACATTGACCGACATGACCGACCGACAAATGACATAATTCGATTTTGTACAAAAAATTATAAAAGCAGAATTTCGTGGCAACGAAATATTCCTGCAACAAACCAACGGTATTATCATAAAAAGAGTTTACAGGTATAACAGTAACTCAAGACCATTAAATTCAAACCCGATTTTTTTATTGTATATACCTACCTACCCACAGAACAGAGCACATACGCCAGGCAGTTTTTTTCTTATTTTTGTTCTTCTATGGCAATTACCGATAGACCATGCCTTTCTACCAGCTCGTTATCGAAAGGCAGTTATCAACTCTGCGGACCAACCTAATTTCATGCATATATTCGGTGTTTCTTGTAATTTCAGTAATTTAAAAATATCACGCAATCACAATAATTAGCACTATGAATAACATTTATTAGGAATCTCAAAATTACCTATGTCGTGATGAGTATTATTTTATACGCTTTCATTCCGATTTCAATTTCAGTAGTTTCATTAGGAGAAACTAATGACTTTTAGATAATACTGATTTCAATAACACCACTATTTGTTTTAAATCAGGGATAACTAAACCCCAGTCTTAGAAACACAATTTTGGTGCTTTCGATTTTCTTTATTATAGTAAAAATTGCCGTACCCAATTAACGTCAAGCGATAAACTCCTCCCTAAATTACAAACACAAAAGCGGCGCGGCGCGAGTGCCCGCCAAAGTCTGTGTGCCCGCCTGAAAAAAACCTGCTGATTGGGTTCTAGTTTAATTTTTTAAAATCTCGGCGAGTTATCGGTGTCCGCGCTATATCAGGTTCGCCTTAAAATAGCCTCCAACGCTGCGAAAATGTTAAAAATAGGGTTAATATTGTTTTTTTGCGCGTTGCCCTTCATAGCGGGTGAGTTTTCGTTTTTTTATTACTTACCCGAAATGTGTGCTGTTTCCACTGATCATGATTGTTTTTTCCTACCTTTTTTAAGGCATTCTATGTATTGTCGCATATTTAGTGTTCCGTATCAAATCTTACAAGCGAAACTTGATCGGTGTTTCAGTTTCTCATCGGAAGAAATAATTTTATTTCGCAGTGGAAAAATAAAAAGATGAAGGGTTTGGTTCAAAGGTTACGATAAAGATTTTCGAGGGGTCGTTGATAAGAGAAAGAAAGAATGATTTTAGGTACTTTTGCCTGCCCAGCAACCAACAATGAGAGGAGAAAGCATTGTGATTGCGCATTTTTTCTCGAGTTTAGGACCTTTTTGTCTATTCTGAGCCCCCCTGAGACGAATAGGACCATTTCCACATGGAAGTCTGTCTATATGTTTGTCTGTCTGTGTGTGTGTGTGTGTTCCTCAACGATAGCGCCCAAACGCTTAGTCCGATTGCGCTGAATTCGGCATGCAGACATCAGTTGGTCATGGCAAGAGTTGAAAAGTTTGTGGTTAAAATCGGTCCACCAGAGGGCGCACTAGTCATTTCAATCCCGAAATATTAGACATATTGGACATTGGAAATACAAATTAGAAATATTGGACATATTGGACAATTTTCAATCCCGAAATATTAGACAACTTGACATTTGGTACACAGATGCCTTATTGGGTCGAAATCACTTCTTTATTATACTACTTACTATTATTTGAACAAACGATTGAATCAAACAAGTTTAATGCGTTGCATTCTAACTATCTGCGCTCGCCGCTGCCTATTTCTTTCCATCAGGTCAACCTCATTACTAAAGGGATATCCTGCTCAAAATCCGTAAGTCCTTGGCTACTTGCCGACAAAGTTTGGGGTGATACAACCGATTTCTTTTGTAAAAATCGGTAACCAATTGTAATCGGTAACCAAAAATTAATTGATATTTTTTTTTTTTTTAATTGATAATCTATAAATAGATAATATATAATATGTCTACTAAAAAACAGGTAAAGGAAAATGACTTGACTAGTTTTTTACACGACTGCCCAACAAAAAAGGAGTGTAATGTGTTCAGGGTTCATCTATGTTTTCCGTTTCTTTATTCTACCATAACTTCTAAACGCTCGAACTGATTTAGAAGTATGTGGTATTGTTAGATTCGTTATGTCATCCCGAGTGTACCTTAACTGTCCAAATATGGAGTAAATAGTTTTCTAAATGTTCAAATCTCCAAATGTCAATAAATTAACATAAATATATCTTGTTTAGTGTCAAATGAAAGGTCCGATTAAGTACATTCCAGAAATATATAAGTATCTATATGGATAAGTTCATAAAGCTCAAATATTTTACAAAAAACCGTTACAAAAATAATTATAAATACAGTAGTTCATTTTTTGTAACGGCAGTCGTGTTTTATTATTCCTTTTAATATATTTACTTGTTCTATTTCAGAAGCCAAAAAAGTGGGCGATATAAAGGCACCGCCACAATGGAACGCAGTCCATACTGTAAGAGGAGTCCTTTCGATTCCTTATTCGGAATTGAACGAGCCATTCTACGCCTGGTAAGCATTCGGATTTACTTTTTCAACCAGTCAGAAACCAGCCTTCGCGTGCAAACACTGCGCTGCAACTTTTTGGTCGATTTTCTAAATAAATACCAATAATATTGTTTGTTCATGAATTCCCTCTTGTTAGCTAATAATTAATCATGTTTGTCATGTAGGTATATCATATATTTATATAATACTAGCTGCGCCCCGCGGTTTTACCCGCGTGGTGATGGAAAATTGTGATAATGATGATAGAAAACTATATATCTTTATAAATTATAGCCTATGTGTTATTCTGATGTGCAAGCTATATTATTGTAAAGTTTCATCAAAATCCATTCGGTAGTTTTTGCGTGAAAGAGTAACAAACATCCATACATACATTCTTACAAACTTTCGCATTTATATAGTAGTAGGATATATGGAGGCCGGCTGTCATCGCTACGCGCGGTTCTGTCAAACGACCCAAAATATCTATAGGCACTGTTCGCGTCCGACCGGTTAATCTCGTTCTTTGCTAGCGATAAAGGGTTTAGCGAGACCCGTATTTGACAAATGAAGAGTTACAGGGAAGAAAGATCAAAGTCAACGTTTTGGTAATTCAATTTTTAAACCTTACTAGCTTAAAAATACTAGCAAGAGTTTGGCCACAACATTTCGAGTTTCTGAAAAAAATACTCTATTGTGAAAATGTCACAATGAGCGGGTTTATTATCATATGACAATCTCTTACAACCAACCCTACTATGACGTGTTATATGTATGTGTGCGTGTAACATGTCTGTAAGTGTGTGTCTTGTTATTGCATTCGATCGACAGAATTGAAAATGCAATACCGTTAATTTGATCCTAACGGAAAATGGTGACCCAGCCGGAAATCGAACCCGGGACCTTACAATGTAAGATCAGGCGACCTAACCACTATCTCACTGGGTTTTATACGTTTTACTTAAATTTCACCGCAAAAAAAATAAAAAAAAACCCTAAATTCGGAGTGGTAAAAATAAAAATAAAAATGGTTTATTTTCTTGCGTTTTATTTAGTAAAATATTTATTGATAACGACTTAATAAAATTAAAATTTAACATTAATAACGTACCGTAACTTCAACGATGCATATGAACTGAATATCGAATATGCAAGTTTTTAACAGTCCTTCCTTCCTCCTTAAAATACACTACTCAATAAAATTAAGGGAGGTTTTTTAAAAAGGAAATTAATGCTAAATAAACATTGATAGCTAAAGCCAAGCCAACATTTTGGTTATTTACTATCAAAACCCCATTTTATTTCACGCCAACGTAGACCCCCGTCTGGTCTCCCGTGGACCCCTGGGGGTCCACCTGGACCACTTTGGGAATCACTGTCCTAGAGCAACGACATGCAGACGACACCTCTTGTTCTGTCATATGTCCTAACCTTACTTCTGACGATTGAAGGACTGTCAAATCGCTTCCAGAATCTCAAATATCGTCGAGTGATGACAATCTTGTATCGTATCGTCGCTTCAGAAGCCGGGAGCAGGTTAAGAGATATATCATTAGGATATCTCTAATTTGCAGCATTTGTAGTTTTATTACATAGTCTATTACATTACATAGCTATTTTCAGATTCTATTCGTAATTTTGTGTGTTTTTATATATTTTTTTATTGACAGCGCAGCAAATAAATAATTTTGTTATTATTATTATTAAGATGGCCTGATCGGATGAAAGAGAGTTGAACTTGGTTTGTTTGTATCGGAAATTTTAGCAGACAGACAATCGAGACTTTGCTTTATAATACTCAGATAATATGATACGCATTGCGAGTGGTTTGGTTTATTTATGCTATCAAGTGCCCTTTCACCTTATTTTAAATCAAACATAAGATTATTGTGTAAATCGTTTAAAGTTTGTTTGCGCGTACTGTAGAATGTCTTGTGATAAGAAATGTTTTTTATAGACGACCTCTGCGGCTGTCTTTGTACTTGCAAACGAACTCAAAAACACATGCTGCTGGGTTTTTCACATGTTTTCACATACAAACCCATTCAGGGGTCAATTGACCTGAAAGTTTGAAAGGTCAGGATTTTGTTTGTGTAAATGTTTTACTTTTCCAACCCACCAACCAACAGAGAGAAAGTATTGTGAAGTCGCAATATTTTTTTTCGAGATAAATACGAAATATTCATTATGACCCCCCCCCCCTCCCTGATGATTAAGACCATTTCCAGACTGAAGTCTGTATGTATTCCTCCACGATAGCACCCAAACGTTTCTTCCGATTGAGATGAAATTTGGCATGCGTGCATCATTTGATCATGGCAAGAGTTGAAAAATTGTGGTTGAAATCGGTCCACCAGGCGTCGTGCTAGTCATACTTCAATCCTGAAATATTGGAGTTAGAGACATGAAATTCGATACACATATGCATCGTTAGGCCAAAACCACATTATGAAATTTTGCTAAAAATATATCATATACAAGCGACGCAAAAAAAAATATATTCCACCATATTTAAGAAATTAGTACATCATATTGGAAAATAGCCATTTCAATAATGATAATTAGTATAGATAATTAACGGAGTGCTGTATGTTTCCCGAAGATTAAATAAATAATGTATTATTCTTTTTGACTTCCACAGGTACGATGAGCCAAATGGACGCTCCCGCATCGATTACTATGGAGGGATGGTTAAGACGTACCAGCTGTCGAAGGCTGCAGTCGGGAAAAATGGCATCAGCCTTAAGATAGCTCCAATCACCACTGAAAAAGTCGAGAACCAGCAGACATGTCTCCAGGTCAATGGCAGTTCCGACATGGAGATCGAGATTCAGTCCATGCTTCCAGACTTAACCGATTTCGAATATTTAGGTATGGCAAGAAGTCGCTGGTAGACAGTTTATAATTCTTTTGAATTTTACGTTTACATAAAATGACATTCATAGTTAACCTGTACAATGCACATGCTCATGAGCGCATTGTGCAGGTTAGTTCGCAGTAAGTTTACGATAATTATGACTGGTTCAATAAACAATATACTTACCTTATTTTATTCAGGGTAAAATTTTTGATATATCTGATTTGATTTTGCATTTGGTAAAAAATATTTTACACTTAGGGAATGCAATCTTGCATCAACATCTTCAATGCAAGATTTAAGAGTTCAGTTTTGCAAGATCTCGGTATTTTGAGAGATCTCACATAATTCAGAATATATATTAAGACTTAATGGAAATGGAGTCGTACGCGGAACGTGCTGTTGTTTTCATAAAAGACTTACACAATTTGCACTGAGCAGTCAGTCCATCTTCTGCCTTTAAAAAGTATTTCCATACTTCCAACGAACTATTAAACTTCTTATAAACTATGTTCGATGACATAATGACACCAATTTAATCATACGAAACCAATTTCCGACAGGAAACTGTTATATTTTTTACTATTAAAAACAATCGAAACACTTATCAAATTATTATGTTACGCGCACGAAACCATTGCAAATTGGCGAAGAAAATACGCCGCACCGCCGCACACACCGTCACGACGTCATAGCGCCGGGAATGCCCGGGATAAGACGGCAAGCGCTGCATAGGTTTGCACCGTGATCGCGCTCCTAAATGATCATGAAATGTGCTGCTGCGCGATCTCGCAAATCTTGCGAGATTGCGTGTGATTCTGCGTCCAAGATTAATCTTGCAAAATTAGTGCAAGACCTTGGTATACCGAGATTGCATTCCCTAGCAACACTGCAATGATGGCAACATCTCATAACAGAGAATAAAAATTAATTATTTAACCCTTACAAAGCTAGCCATTCACTCACGATGACATGTCTAAAATTTATTTGTAGGGGGTGTTAATGCACGTACGAGTATACTAATGGTGGCCTATTCAATGAATGTGACTATTTTCGCATAAAGTTACATAATTGCATAAATACAGAGATCGACCGCCTGCTAGTTGTCGCAACGGAAAAACCATCGATCGGTGGTATTAGCATCCACAGTATACTGAGTTACAACAATAAGGCCACTATTGAGTGGCAAATGCGGGGCTAGGATGCGGAGCAGTGAGCAGAGGCATACGTTACGGCAAACGCCTGTAGTTGGCGTTACTTGCGGGTGGGGGTTGTCATATTTCTCAAGTGTTTGAATATCTGCTTCTGCGGAGTGATAGCCTTGCTTCAATTTCAATATTGTTCTAAGAGAAGCTACTGTTTATATACTACGATTTAACTGATATTTTTTTTTAATTGTCATGGGACAGTTTGTATATATATATATATAATGTTTATTTTCAGGTCAAGAAACAGTGTCCGACGCCCAGACGGAAAAGTGGAGGCTCGTCGAAACAATCGGTGATAAGGTCAACAAGTACACGATTTGGATTAAGTATAGAAAGAACGGAAACGGAAAAGAGGGAGCGGCTATGCCTATACCCGTACGGTGCGTAAATAAATATTTCTAATTATACAGCACATTTTAATAGTACATTGTTTTTTTAAAAGGGCCCTTTTTAATAGTACATTGTAAATTTTAATAGGGCCTTGTTAATCGGGCCCTCAAAAAAACAGAGGGTTTAAAAAAGGGATAAAATCACGATTATAATATTATTGAATATAATTGATTAGAATACGTATCGAGAAGGTGAAATGAATTGTAATAGCGAGCGACCCTCAGGCGGCGGGCGGCACCCCGAGTTGCCGTAGAAGGGTATTCCAGATGAGGAACGGTCCGAGGGCGGCGACCCATTAGCGGGGCCCCGGGCGAGGGGGAAAGGGGGCAGGGAGGCAAGGGGGGCGGGGGAGGAAGGGGATGGGGCGGGCCGCAGGGTGCATCTGCGCCTCGCCGCGCTTGCCGCCCCTTTTCCGCTCCTGGCATGGGTCTCGCCGATGAATAAAAAACGTGCAAAAATGCCAAATTCATCTTGGTCCCTCTCAAGGACCTTCCCTGCCGTCTTAAAGATTGGAAAAATATTAAAAGAGAACGGAAAACTCTCGAATGTTTACGCGAGTAGGCTTCCGCTTCTCATTTCATCGTTGTACCCGGAACACAGCGAGGAATTTTGTCATCTTCTCTATATTATTTCCTCCCATTGAAGACCTACATTCGTTAAATTTAGAATTTATAATGACTCACTTAATAAGATATGGGCGTTTCTAACAATGGCGAATGTGCCGCCCGCTTGAACGAATTCGAATTCACCCTTCTTACCGGTATTTACTCGCAAAGTCAATTTACAATTTTATTTTATGTCCCAAATGTCTAATGAAATAATATTACATTAAATTAGCAGTCTATAAGAAAAAAATAAAATAATGTTTTCATATTCTTTTGTGCTTCCGATACAAAAAATTGCATGCAATACTGATTTAAAACAAATCTCGGTAGCCTAAAATTTAACTTGCACTGAATAAAAAGTTGACGAACAGAGTCGAGAACTGTCAAGCGCACGTTTCCCCTAACCTACAATTTGCGTCATATCTGCGTTGTTTTTCTTCTAGGTATAGAGTATAGCGACATTCTTCTATTTATAGAGTATAACAAAGCCCGGAAATGCACTATGGAAATTTCCACATCACAACCTCGTGAATATAAACCATATATGTTTTACTTTTGTTTTCGTTATCAAATAATTTTAACTGTAGTCTTTGTTATTGGTAAAGACTTCGCTGTGAAAATTTGATTTACTTATTGTTATTATTATTATTTATTGTGGACAGACAGCTTTACTGATACGTCCAGATCAGATCTTATAAAGCTAATCATAAACAATACAGTAGAACTCTAATTATCCTAATCAATTGGGACCGGACTCCATTCGGATAATTGGATTTATTCCGAGAATAGGGTCTAATTTAATTTGTTGCAAACATTCGAAAAGCATAATAATGTTAATATTATGTCGTGGTCATTGCCGTGTGGCGGAGCGAGCGGCACAAACATACGCCAACTGAGGGAGACGAGTACATATGAAACAAAGCGACTAGCTGTAAATCGAGGATTTGTTTGCTGGCCCATTATATTCTGGAGCGACGGAAAAATATGGAGACCAGAAGACGAGACTTAAAGGCACTGTCGGGCCCGGGAACATTTTTATTGTCGTAAATACGCTTTGCGAGGTGCGGACGAAACGGGCGTGCAGTCGGAACTGTAGGAGCCTACGGCCCTACATACCCACAACAAAAAGTTAATTTCACAGAACAGAAAACTGCAGACTCGCTCAAACTTGCACGAGCAGCTGCGGTTAATTTCCAGCTAAATTTGGCAAATATTGCCCAGGCAAGCGACACATGCATCGCCCCACTCGTAGCTATTGCATCACCGATCACCCTATAAAACGCAGTACATTGCATTCGATGAATACCATTCCTTTGGCAGACAGTTGCCCCTCTACATCATTACTTCGGCAGACAGTTACCGCGCTCTACACATCGTCCCCCCAGCGGACACATATCTCGACTACACACTTCACTCCTCGTCTACATACGCACCGCCACGGCCTCACCTCGCGCCCACACTACAACACAACGGCGAAAGTAACTCAAGGTGTTAAGAATTGGCGACTTCGATTCACTTCTCTTCAATCTTCTGAATAAACTCTTCTACACGGACAACTGCGACTCTCATTAACGGAGCAACCTTCAGGCTGAGAACCACGCAATTGGAGTCCAGTGAAGGGTGGCCATTCTCACAGAACAAAGACTCGAATAGCACTGAGCCATGCGCCTCGAAACGGACACTTTTATGTCGAACCGCGAGGCGCGCGAAAGGGGGACAACGTAAAGCGGAGAGGGAGAAGCAGCTGTCAGGCCCGCGCCCGCCTACAAACGATATAGATATAAATACCAGACTGTATGTAGATTCATCATTCATTCTTCCTACGACTTTATCACGTCGCGCACACCTGTTATAACGAAAGTTTAATAATAATTAACAAATAAAGGATGCAGTTTTCTTCCAAAATAATATGTGGCATTTCATTTCGACGGGACACAGCACACACTACAAATCCTCTACGAAAGAAATATCCACGAAAAATGAATTATTGTTTATATGTTTAAATTGGGAGAAAAAACTATATAATATCAAAACTTATTATCAATATCAATATTAATTAAATGTAAAGGCTGCACTTTTACATATTAAGCGTACTCAGAAAGTGCTGTACATTAGTACGTCATCCCCAAGGATAACAGCGCGCGTAGACATCATCATTATTTTGTGAATCGCAGTACGTTGCCATCCTAATTGTTTTCTGTTTTAATTTCGGATAATCAGCGATTCGGATAGTCGGAGTTCGGATGATCGAAGTTCTACTTAATAAGCCTTTTCAAGCCGAGTCTATCTAGTCTGTTTTTAACCCTTGGAGTAAATGGGTATTTTCATTGATGCATCTGTGTCTTTTGCAGGATTTTCGGCGACATCGACTTAACCCCTCAAATGTGAGGCGTCCCTTAAGGGATGCCTTGGCAAAATGTATACAAAATGTATATAAATTTATATAAATATAAATATAAATGTAAATGTGCGCCGCTTTATAGTAATCTGCTCTATAGTAATGCTATAGCTCTATAGTAAACCCCGCTCTATGTAAATGTAAATGTAAATGTAAATATAAATTTATATACATTTTGCCGTAGGCAACCCGAGCTAATCGCCATTCATTTGAGGGGTTAAAGTACTATAACTACGAAACTACTACACCAATCATAAAAAGAACAACTGCACAATGATTGCATTGAAATTTCGAATATAGAATATTGAAATATCATTTTGTAAAACAATTAGATAATTATGAATAAATATGAGAACGTCAAAGAAGTGAAAAAAACGGGCGACCAGATCTGGTCGTATCATACTCAACGGATAATTGTTTCACAACCAGATTTGGTCGTATCATACTCAACGGGTTAACCCTTGAGTAAATGGGTATTTTCATGGATGCATCTGTCTCTTTTGCAGGATTTTCGGCGACATCGACCTTAAAATACTATAACTACGAAACTACTACACCAATCATAAAAAGAACAACTGCACAATGATTGCATTGAAATTTCAAATATAGAATATTGAAATATCATTTTGTAAAACAATTAGATAATTATGAATAAATATGAGAACGTCAAAGAAGTGAAAAAAACGCGGAACCAGATCTGGTCGTATCATACTCAACGGATAATTGTTTCAGAACCAGATTTGGTCGTATCATACTCAACGGGTTAAATTGATTGACAGAGCTTGCACTAATCACTTCAAATGGTAGTTTATCACTTTATTTTGCAGAACTTATAAAGGATTAGATTTAAATTTTGCACGTTTTTTTATTTTGCTGTGACCTCAAAGATTTGTGTCGATGTTGAATTTGTAAATATCCTTTAGCCCAGGTACATCGCAATAATTTGTTAGAATTTTATATGTCTCAATCAGATACCCTCTTTATCCTCTTTGTTTGAGAGTAGGTAGTCCAAGTAATTCCAAGCGATCTTCACAACTTATTCTTCAGGCCCTTCGGCACTTCGGTTGCCCTTTGAACCTGCACTTTTTAAAAAAATTATATTTTGCTTGCATTATGATTTTATTTGAAGACGAATATTGAACCCTTACGCACAGTATACCCCAGACCAAGGCCTTGCCCAGATTTTTTTTTCGGGGAGGGGGTCCAAAAAAAAAAGACCGGCTAATTCAAATTCAATTTTATTACCCTTACATTATGACAGGAGAAGCCCGCCACTGAAAATACTGTAGGTACTAACTACTAACTAACATTTTCGTTTTCAAACCTAAAAACCTACAGATTTTTTTTATTATAGTCCTATTTTTATTTATACACACCATCCACCACTTCCTATTAGGCTTTTTGCTTTATTTTGGAGTAATTTGCAGCAAAACAACATGACTGACTGACTACTGCCGCGGCAACAGGAACAACATCGTCGTCATTATCAGTTTTTTAAATTATTTTAGGTAACTGTTCAAACATTAGACGTATCACGTACGTCAAACGTTTGTTACACCGTCTAATAGCAGGGCGCTGGCCATGCCAATCGTCCAATAATTGACTCAAGCGATGGAGACAAACATTTGAGTCTTGAGTCTTTTGACAGCTCTACGCTCTTTTCAATATGAGTGGAACGGATGGATATGAAACTAACACTTAACAACATACCCGTGAACGCCCTAAAATTTCTCGGAAACGTTCTAAGCGCTGTCCGCTAACAGAGCTTTTGATGATATGACGAAGCACGACGCTGAGATGAATGCGAGTGTCCAACTCTACTAGTTGACACTTGACTGCGCGGGATTTGTCGGTCCGACATCAAGGGTCTGTTATCGTATAGATTTCTACTGTCACTGAAATATCGTACTGCTGTTATTTCTTCCTCGATTTTAACCCGATAACATAGCTTAGCAGAATACCCCTAATGTATTTTTTGCACCCAAAAATCGATTTTATCTAGTGTAAATCTATTTAATTTTGGAAAGTCGATTCTATCTAGTGTAAATCCATTTCATTTCGGGGGGGGGGTCCGGACCCCTCGGACCCCCCCCCTGGGCACGGCCATGCCCCAGACAGTAGCTTCTCTTAGAATAAAATTGAAATCAAAACGAATACGACTGAAGTCGTAAAGGCTCGCATTTTCTCGCCAGATGTTTCGCTACTCGGCCTAGGCAGATGTCCGACTGCTCAAAAAGTCGCCATCTTTACCTGGCCGTAATGCTAAATGGTCGCGTTGATCGGGACGGACCCCTCTTACCAAATTCCTCGCACCCTCTTCCCGCATTGCCTTGCAGCTCGAGAGTAAAGCTACTGGTTGGTATTCAAAAGGTAGAAAGGTATTCGAAAAGTCCCTTCAAAAACGACAGATTTCGCTATATTTTCCCAGACTTTACAAGTTTTATTTTGTTTGTCAATATAGATATGAGATGCACGGTTACAACTCTTTGCTTGGATCGCATTATGACCACTATTATTTGGAATATGAAGATTACAGCGTAGAGAACATTCAGCCGGATATTTTCAACGTTGATACAGGTATGATATTTTGTAAATTGGCAAATGCCAATTTTTTATTTAAGGTGGCTCACCATGGCTATTTCCCAACGTTTCTAATATATTTATGTCACAGGGGGAGTGAATGGGTTGTAAGGTGAACGCTCATTAGTGGCAAGACAGCTGTCCTAAACCTACCACAGCCGACCATTAGTTCGGAGTCACCCCCCAGAAGCGTAATAATAGTATTATGATCGGCTCGACTTCGGTCGGTATATTCCATGGCAGCTCCGTTTGTATTTTATCTTTATTTTATATATTAAGCAATGAAGCAAACTTGATTGTAATATTAGAGTCCTGACCACCCTAGAACGGGCTAGTCCCAGTTGGGTGACAGAATCATATAAGCAAAAGGTTAAGGTTTTGCCATTCGGTTCCTGTTATTTTTGTAAGCAAATCAATGTTTTATAGTAACTAATTCTTAAATAAATAAATAAATTAATTCTTAAATATTATTTCTCGAGTGCTCTATGCCCCGCCCCATATTGGGGTTAAACAAGTTAAAGATATAAACAAGATAAAAATGGATTTTACCGACTATAGTTCGTAGCACTTAACATTTCAGCGATGTTGCAACCTCCGTTATCCAAAGTAGACTGGTTTTTCCGTAGTTCTTTTTTTCGATGCGATAGTCTTCTATTTCAAATTAAGCAGGTAATTATTGTTGCTATAAATATTCAATATTTGCAGATTTGAAATGCATCAGCTTCCCTGGCCCCGGAGCAGATCACATCTACAGCTTTAATCCTGTCCGGGAGTTCGTCTATCCAACCGACACTAAACATATCGACAAGGAATTCTCAAGGTATTAATACTTTTTTAACCTTCAAGCGGGCGCCGCGGGGCCCACAAGCAATGACTTTTGCCACACAAGTAATCGAGCATACTATAATCATAATAATCTTTATACAGTCACTTGCCATATTATTACACCCACCATATGTTTCAGTAAAAATGTACACTTTCCAGTAGCCTGTAACATTTTAACAATAAGCATTTTAATTAATATGTTGAAAAACATAATTTTCGCCAATTTACCATTCGATATGAGGCCAACAGAACCAGATTGGCCCAAATGCAAAAAACATATATGTGGATATGGGTAACTTGGCCACTGTGGTCTAATAATATTGCGTATAAAATGACAATGACAAAACTATTTATGAAGCGCCATCTGTGATCTCTTAAAAAATAAATTTTGGGCCTCTGGCTTTGTAAATAATGATTTTTTATATGGGTTTTTGCATTAAACTCAAAATCACCAAAATGTCACTTTGGCCACTCTGGTTCTGGTAGTCTCATAATCAGTCCAGAATTAGCATGGGACTTTTCCTATTGACATACCCGGGAGAAGACTCATTTAAAATGTTTGAGTTTAAAATAAATACGCAAAACTACACTAAAATAAAAGATTTTTTTTTAACGTGGTTGTTGCATGTTTATTCTTTTGTGATCAAATAATTATTTTAGTATGACAATTTTTTATTTTATTTTTTGTTACAAACATATTTTGTTTTTGTAATAATCACAGTATTGAACAAGCACGCACAAAATTACACGTTCACCTTAGAACAGGTCCCGGCCTAGTTAGGTGGCGTTGTCACTGGACTATGCAATGTATTCATTTTCTGCTATTTATTCAATGTTTAAAATATTTCTGTGCATAGTTTCTAAGATAAAATTGTTTTAAATTATTTTTGAATTACCTAATAAATAAATAAATAAATAAAATATCCGCTATTTCTGTGTGTCAAAATTGAGATTCAGCGATTCAGTAAACAGAAAATTAATATGAACTACATATTACATAACCTTTATCATTGTTTGATATAATAATAGTAATGAGAAACGATCTTACCTCTATCATTCTCTCCATGAAGGCAGCAAATGTAGTTCTGATAAAAAGTTAAGAATTTTGTTATTTTATATTGTAAGATTAGCTTTTTATAAATATAGTGGCTAACTATTTAATGATTTACATATATGACAAAATAATTCAATGAATCACCATAAAGACCAAATTTAAATTAATAGAAATATACTATTATTCTCTTAAATTTTCATTGTGGGATCACACTTGATATAACTTGTCTTTTTACATGACTGCCCAACAAAAAAGAGTGTAATGAGTTCAGGTTCATCTATGTATGTTTTATGTTTCTTTATTCCACCATAACTTCTAAACGCTTGAACCAATTTAGAAGTGTGTGGTATTGTTAGAATTGTTATATCATCCCGAGTGTCATAGGGTACAATAACTGTCCAGATATCAAGTAAGTAGTCGTTTAAATGTCCAAATGTCAATAAATTAACATAAATATATCGTGTTTAGTGTGAAATGAAAGGTCTGATTGAGTACATTCTGGAAATATACATGATATATACGGATCAATACATAAAAAACAAATATTTCATTAAAAAATCGTAATAAAAAAATTATAATTACAATAGTTTACTTTCTGTAATAGCAGTTGTGTTTTTTTTATTATTTTTGATATATTTACTTTTTAAATAATTGAATTAAATGAAAAATCTTAAATAATTGAATTAAATGAAAATAATTTTAAAAACCTGCCAATTTTGTCCAAAAATGATGACCTCATTTTAACGTCTGTAACTTTTTACAGGTTCATTCGCAAACATGGTCGCAAGTATGCTGACGATATTCACGAACACACCAAGAGGAAAATCGCTTTTAATCATAACATGAGGTATTATTTATGTTCTAATTGTTGTAAGTAATTATTAGCTACGGTCAAAAAAGACACTTTGATAGCTCGTCGATTAGTAAAGTTTGACAGCTATCAATAATCAATGAGCACTTCTTCTGCCTCTCCATTACTAGAGGTTGGCCGTTAGTTCTTGTTGGTTGGTAGCCATTTAATGAACAGAAACGGAAACTGTCAACACGACACAGTGTTGCCAGATAGTAACTTATACTTAAGCCGCCACCTATGGGCGTAGGGTTGTACTATTACAACACCCTCACTCATTTAAATACAAATTTAAGAACTTGATTATTTTACATAAATCTTTGATTAAACCTTAAAAACAAACGAATTGGTTTAACATTACATTGGTTTGATATTACATCTAAATTTAATTTTAAATGCACAACCCCATATTTGACGCACAGATACAGCCTTCGTTAGGATGTCGGCCACCATTTCCTCCGTGGGTATATACATTGTTTCTATCAGTTCATCATCGATCTTTTGTCTGATGAAATGGTGTCTCACATCTGATGCCCAGTCAGCGTCCGAGAATCCTTTTAGTCCTGACTGCTTCGACTCACGATAACATATCTTGAATCCATTTGTTCCTTTTAGATAGCGGAGGATCCTCTTTACTGCCATCCAGCGAGCCCTACCGTAATTGGAGTTGAATCGACTCACATCATTTACCGCAAATGCGATATCTGGTCTAGTGCCCTGTACTAGGTATAAAAGGCTGCCGACTGCTTCCTGATACGGCACGTTTTCCATTTCTCGTTTTTCTTCGTCAGTAGTAGGACACATACTCACGGTTAGTTTTTGGTTTGTGTCACTTGGAGTGATAGCTGTTTTGCACTCGGCCATTCCAAATCGGTCGAGTATTTCTTCAATGTACTTGCTTTGGTCCAAACTGATAGTACCTCTACTATAAGTGTTGCTTAGTCCGATGCAATTGGTTGCTTGTCCCATGTCCTTCATTTTGAATGATGAGCTAAGCGCCGTCTTGATCTTGTCACGAGTTGACTTGTGTTTCCAAAAGATAGGAATATCATCCACATAAATTGCAATGATGATCTCCATGTTGACTGTAAAATAGACACATGGGTCAGCCTTTGACTTGATCAACCCGAATGAGCGCAGCATTCTGTCTAGCTTTCGGTTCCATTCATGTCCACTTTGCTTCAGGCCATAGATTACTTTCTTCAACTTGCAGACCCTCTCACTGCCATCATGGAATCCGACAGGTTGCTCAATGTAAATCTCCTCTTTGAGATCCCCTTGGAGGAACGCAGTCACCGCGTCCATTTGATCAATATTGAACTGTGATTTTACTGCGAGTGCCACCAGATAACGTATCGAGGCATATCTGACTACTGGTGAGTATGTTTCCACGTAGTCGATTCCGTATTTTTGTGAGCAGCCTTTTGCTACTAATCGTGCCTTGTACCGCACGATTTCACCACTCACCTCTCCCCTTTTTATTTTAAACACCCATTTGGTCTTTATAGGCTTCCTGCCTGATGGAAGGAGTTCGAGTGTCCAAGTTTCGTTCTCCTCCAACGATGCCAACTCTTCATCCATTGCCGCCTTCCATCTATTACCGTCTGTGCGCGATAGCGCCTCCTCAACGGTGATCGGATCTCCATCGGCCTTGTTACTTATAACAGAATATGTGACATACTCTTCAAATTTTCGCGGCTTCGGAACTCTCGTCGATCGTCTCAGTTCTTGCGCTGGTATCAGGTTCTGTTCTTCTGGTACAGCATCTGGTTCCTCTTCTGAGTTGTCCGAACAACCGAGTGTTTCGTAGGCTTCTGACTCGTCATCGACGTCGATCTTGATACCTTTTTCAGGCTGATATTCGTTTGGGATTATTTCCCTCACTGAAAGTTTATCGTCGCCTTCGGTTAAAGCTGGTGTAGAATTATCAAGCCTTTCAAGGAAGGCAACATCTCGACTGATAGTAAATTTTCTTGTGTCGGGTTCGATGCACCGAAAACCTTTGGTGTCGCTGCTGTAACCAACAAACAGCATCTTTTGAGATTTTCTATCCCACTTCAACCGTTTTTCTTTTGGAATGTGCACCATGACTTCTGTACCGAATAACTTGAGATCTCCGATGTTGACCCTTTTTCCTGTCCAGGCCTCTTCTGGTGTCGAAGTTTTCAGCACAGAATTTACCGAACGATTAGTCACATAGGCCGCCATGTTGACTGCCTCCGCCCAGTAGCTTTTATCAAGTTTGGCGTCAAATATAAGGCACTTGGCTTTTTCCACCAGGGTCCGGTTCATTCGTTCCGCCAGCCCATTTTGTTGCGGAGTGTATACATTAGACGTCTGATGTTGTATGCCGCACTGGCGAAGAAAAGACTGGAATCCCTCGCTGCAATATTCAGTTCCATTGTCGGTGCGAAGGGTCTTGATTTTTCTTTCTGTCTGGTTTTCAACAAGCTGCTTGAATGTCTTGAAAGTTTCAAAAACTTCCGATTTCCTTTTTAAGAAGTATACGAATACCTTTCTTGAATAGTCGTCAACGAAGGTAAGGAAATATCTGGCTCCTCCAATCGATGTAGTTTCCATCGGTCCACATAAATCCGAATGAATGAGGAACAGATTAGTTTCCGCTCGTTGGTTCACGCTGTGCCCGAATGGCTGCCGCGCCTGCTTGCCCTCGAAACAAATCTCGCAATCCCTCACTTGATCCTCGCCGCCTGCGAAGTCGATGCCGTCGACTACTCCGTCGCGCATTTTACACATGTCGCGGTAATTGAGATGACCGAGTCGGCGATGCCACAATAACGCTTTGTTTCTTGCTGTTGTTGACATCATGCATCTTGGTGAATTGCGGAAGACATATACTCCATCGATGGCTTTTGCTTTCATTGTGCACGTTTTGTCCTTACTGATTACTGTGCAACCGCCATCACTGAATTTCACTATATTTCCGTCTCGGATTAATTGCGATACTGATAATAAATTCAGCGATAATTCTGGCACATGAAGTACGTTATTCAGCTCAAGCTGTTGTTCAGCTACTTTCAACGCCATGTTGCCCATTTTGGAGACGAGTAACTTGTCTTTACTTGCCGTTAATATTTCATTAACCGACGTTTGTTTAAATTGGTTGAACCACTCGTCGTCTGATGTCATATGTTGAGACGCTCCACTATCGATGTACCATTCGCACTTTGCCTGTTTCCGCTCCCTGGAGACGAACACTGCGCTGAAGGCGCTCCAATTTTCTTTGGTTTGGAGTTTTTCCTTGGACTTGTTTGCTTCTGCCTTATTATCCCTCTGCTTTACACGGCACTCACTAATTATGTGTCCTCGCTTGTCACAATAATAACACTTTACGTCTTTTCGATTTGCCTTGTCTTTTGTCCCAGCAGGCTTGCCACTTGCGCCAGATCCGTGTCCCTTGTTGGCATTTTTTGGTTTGAAGTTGGGCTTGTGTTTGCCAAAGAATGCACTTGCGGTTTCCTTTTGGTACGATCCATCGAGAAGTTTGGATTTGACCATGGAAGAGTTCGTTTTGATCCCGCTTCCTTCGAAACCCAAAATCATCGGACGAAAATCATCCGGTAAACCGGCCAACATGATAGCTCCAACGAGTTCGTCGTCGATTTTGAAGCCCACATCGTTTAGTTTGTTCGCCGAACTTGACTTTTCCCACGTACTCAGTCATTGACTCGCAATTTTCGAGTCGCACACTTATTAAGTTCTGGATAAGACCAATCTTATGTGTAGTGCTTTTACCAGCGAACATTTCTTGAAGTGTCTTCCATATTTCAGCGGCACTGTCTTTGTCTTCTATATGCACGTATAGAGATTCTTCAATACTTAGCAATAGCCGTGCTTTTGCTTTCATCGCCTTTTCTTTATTGATTTCCGTACTTTCATCCGGGGTTATATACTTCAGTAATCCATTAACTTCAAGCATCGCTCGTATCGCTATTGACCAGGTGCGATAGTTTTCTACACCCTTCAATTTCGTAATCGAAGACCATGAATCGTTTCCTGACATGGTTGCTCGCTTGAATTTGTCCTTCGACTGGAATCTCGACTTCTGTACGATACAGAGGAGAACAAAATAACGCGCGCGGATCTGTCCACAAGTAGTTTTTACTTTTTATCGCGGCGACTGACGTTTGCGAAAATGCGTCGCACGCCCGTATGTGCGATGCACGCACACGAAGTTTTAGCGACACACGCTTTCAATCCGGCGACACACGTACGGGAAAATGTTTGTTATAATTGCCCAAATGTTTTTACGACACACGCGTTAGCTCCGGCGACAAACGCACGGGATTCTTATTCAGTTTACTGGGCCCATAACCTGTTGGTTGGTAGCCATTTAATGAACAGAAACGGAAACTGTCAACATTACACAGTGTTGCCAGATAGTAACTTATACTTAAGCGGCCACCTATGGGCGTACTGTTGTACTATTTCAACAGTTCTGAATACTTTTGTCGGTCTTGCGCCATCCGGAAAAGCTGTTCTCTACTGTTAATCCCGGTCCAGTTTTCCACCCGGGGATTCTTAGCACTCCTGACCCATTAAAGGGCTGGGCACTCGGGGCCATGGCTATTTTTGACTTTTCCATTACTAACTACTAGGGATATATAGTGCATTGGTCTCCCGTTGCCTTCTGCACCAGACATTTTAGGTCTGTTTAGGACCTTGGGCCGCTGAGACCTCTTTGACCGGTTGCCCAGTTGGGAATGGTTATACCGCCATTGACTCGGTCTTTTGCTATATACTTTTGCTTCCCATTATAATTAGACCGATATGCAAACGGCGATTGAGTACATTCGGGACGCGTCCTGTGTCAACCGCAGGTTAATCTAGACTGCATAATTGCACTTTATTCACTACATTTAATAATTATAATTAATATTTATTGTTGAGAAATTTTTAAAATATGCTGTCACTGTGAATTTAAATTTGGAATATATTTTATTTCATTGAGCTCTAAATGCTAGGAAATCGCATTTTAAATCCAATAAGAAACGTGGCGACCGATGACTAGTCTGTATTTTTTGATGCGCTTGGAGAAAAATCATAAGACATCTGCTGACCACGGCCATTACATTGATCTGTATACAGGGTGGTTTTTTTATTAGTGACATCTTTGAAGTTAGTGAATCAGTACGAGCAAATAAGCAACTTGTGATAAATATTTTTGGAAAAAACAAAAAAAACTTTTTTTCTTTGTGTTATACCGCTTGATCCACTTGTTCACAAACGCCTTTGATTTATTTATAAACTTTGCAGCCGATTGCCGTGCAATTTTCGGTCCTTTTGGATGCGTACAAAGGAATATGACTTCAAATCTTTTAATGTAAGCGGCATTCATCGTGTAATAGGTCTGTTTCTAGCGACGGTTGCACATCAACTGTAAGGTTGGGTATGGTGCGCTGTAGTGTAAGGGTTTCTCTACCTGCTCCTCTGAAGATTTTTTAAGTAATGCTTCTCAAACAAAAATTCTCACAATCACACTCTTGCTAGACAGACTTATTATGTGAGGAGGGAGTACTTCTTTAGGAAAGGAGACACAGAGGTGTCAACTACTTCAAGCGAACCCCTCACCTCAGGAAGATTTAACAATAATGATCATTCTATCTCCAGTGAGGTGAGGGTTGAAGACTTAGAGACAAATACAAATCTACCGTTTAGCTAAGCCGACATACCTGTCAGAGGCCAATGCCTTAAGGCGAGGCACCGGGAAAGGTAACCAGCGGGCAGCCTCGCCCCTGACTACCAGTTTTATCTCCGTCTGGAATTAACCATCAGGATACCTCCAACCTTCCGACTAGTTACGGGTTCGAAGTCGCTTATGCGACCTCTACCTACCGTATATAAAGCGGTTATTCATTTTGAATCTATCGCGGACCCATATTTTGCCCGGCTCTAAATTCAGGATCAGGTAGCCAATTGGTCATTTCAAGAGTGGTTGACGACAGGTCAGCAACCACCCCCGCTGCTTAGGAAACAGTTTATCTCTATAGTTATCCGACTCTTTCAGTAATTAGTCAGAGTGCACATACTGATTGGCTTTGCCGCACGGTATGCAAACCGTCCAGTGGCACTGGGTGGCAATCACCTAGGGGAAACCGATCCACCAGCAGTGAGGCCTGAGACGCAAAACACAATGTATCTTATGGTCCAAGCTGCACGAAACCGTTCGCTACCAGGAAAGGAGACTCGTAACGTGGAAACAAATCTAACGAGGGCATTTTGAAGCTGCTGGATACGCTTTTCATTTAGCTTACGAAGAGGCCATAATCGAGGATGGGCAAAACGAGGGGATTGATTAGAAGATGGTGGCAACTTTTTCCTATTTTTTCGTTAGGAGAGGGTCTCGGACACGTAGGATTAATTCATTACTTTTTTCAGGTTGATTCATTCCGTGAACCGTGCGAATCGCGGCTTTACCCTAACCGTGAACCAACTGACGGACAGAACCGACTTGGAACTGCGCGTGTTGCGCGGTAGGAAATTCTCCACCACCAACAATGGAGCCAGTCCATTCCCTTACTCGGCTGAAGACATTAACATGTACAAGAATGATGTGCCCAAGGAATTCGACTGGAGGCTCCTCGGCGCTGTAACACCAGTTAAAGGTAAATAAAGAAAAAAATAATATTAGGATTAGGAGCTCTGTCCCGAAACGAGTTAAAAACATCATTATCATTCGACTGATAAAGCTCTTCTTCTAGTCGGAAAATGTTATCAACCAATAATTACTCATTTTAACGATACGGGACCTTCGAGTCTTCGGACCTTTGGGTACAGGAGTCACTCCATTTGATGGGTTTTATTTTTCCTGTCAGATCAATCTGTGTGTGGGTCGTGTTGGTCGTTTGGATCGGTGGGCGCCATTGAAGGTGCTTACTTCCTGCACAACGGCGGACACCTGGTACGTCTGAGTCAACAGGCACTCATCGACTGCTCTTGGGGGTAATGATTTTCTATTTATTTTGAAGTAATCTACATGCCAACTGGCCATAATAATAACTGTCCATATTGTTAGGTCCACTGAGCATTCCGATACTGATTTACACTTTTTAATATGTCTGTAGCTTTTGAACAGTGCTTAATTCAGGTACCTATCCCAAATATATGAATTGAGGATCGTTTTCTTAAAGCGATACATCAAATTTATTTTCAAAATTGAATTATGGTTTCATATACTTCTCTCGGAGCCGGCGACATCAGTGAAAGGAAATTTCTAGAAAACTATACAAAAACCTTTTTTTTAGCAGTTAAAGTGATAAGACCCATAGATTAAAAAAAATATATTAGCGAATATGCTACATAGACATATTAGGAGATAACAATACAGAGACCCTGCCGAGATACTTGAGTCATTTGTCCTATATATAGAGAATTCAATCTCGGGATCCCAAATCCCGGGATTTTGGATCCCGGTATCCCGGCCGTTTTCTGACCCTGCAAATCCCGGGACTATACTTGACTAATCTTGGGATTTTCGGGATTGCCACAAACATTTCCATTGTTTGACATTTCCCAAGAGGAACCCAAACTTTTTTGTCTCGTAGACCATCGTATCGACCTTTGTATCGACGCTGTATTTTTTTGTTTTCCTTAGACCCTCCCACCCCCACCTGCCTGCGTATTATAAAATTTTCGTAAAGCTAATAACGTGTTTTTGACAGCTGGCAAGTGGTGATAAATAACATAGGGTTTTGGCCAAAATGGACTGTTGTAAACAATTGAAATTATGAACAATTTGTATTCATAGCTTTATTAAAAAGTACTTTTACGTTTGTGTTATTAAATCTAATATATAATCTAAACGTTAATATTTTTCAGATATGGTAATAACGGCTGCGATGGCGGTGAAGATTTCCGTTCCTATCAATGGATGATGAAGCACGGAGGTCTGCCGGCGGAGGACGAATATGGCGGATATTTAGGCCAGGTAATAGTCGACTCATTCATTTTATGTGGGGAGCTCGCAGGCGCAGATCCAAAATATATTGATGATTGAGTTTTGGGTTGGTTGTTTGTGGTCTGACCCCCCCCCCCCCCCCCCCCCCGTAGTTTCTTTCTCGCCTACAGGTCCTGCAGCCAGCTCAGACCAGATACTATTTACAGAATACACAATGATTCCTAATGGTTCTGTGCAGTTTGGGCTTCGTCGGGCAAACTCTATGTCATCTTGTCTCCCCAACTCACGGTTTAACTCCTATCTGGTAGCCTTCTCGAAGAGAGGCTCACCGCTGTGAGCTTCTGCACGGCTGTAATCCTGCAGTCGGGGGCGGTTGGTATAAGCAGATCGTAGATTCGGGGGAAAACCTCGGGCGGAACTGGGCGATTGGTGCACTATCCAGTTTGCTGGAAAAAACGACGAAAGCCCAGCCGGCTAATAAACAGAGGGGTCTGAAGACGTATGTTATGACAGCAGAGCTAGTCGTCGACCTGACGCTTTAACCCTTACATCGATCCATTGTCCACCTGATCCCGAGTGACCATGGCGGGCAAAGGGCACTTCGGTCCGCAAAATATTCCAACTGAATCATCGCTTATGTCAAATAGAGGCCACGCAAGCGAACTTGAACCTTTAAACAGACTGGAGAATGGAGAAATCCGGCTAAATCTGGTAGTCAGGGGTGAGGCGGCTCGCTGGGTGCTTCTCAGTGCCTTGCGTAAGGCGTTGGCTTCTGATGGGTGAGTGACTGTTAGCTAGATTAGTGGACTGTGTTGTCTCTAAGTCTTTAAGCCCACTCCAAGTTGAAAGAACGATCACATATTGTTATAAGCTCCTGGGGTGACAGGTTCGCCCGTTGTAGATGACTCCTCGAAAGTGCAGAATACACAAAGATCGGGTCTCCCATATTTCTACCATATCTCCCAAGTAATTTCATATGATCCTCTCTTCTTGTAAATAATGTTGAGCATGCACAGATTACATGCTCCGTTTTCAACAGCCTTGATGTTCTATCAGTTGAGGGGCTATGGCCCCACTGCTGCATTGGATTTTGTACACACCCAGGATTTGCAGTGGTATTACATGCTTTACAGGCCTCTGATAATTTGGGTCAGTTTGAAGATCGTTTTTATTATCGATTTTTTTTAGCATCTTACTTATTCGATCTGTCAAACCCTTGAGGTATAGTAGGAATACTCGGTTTATGAGTTTCATCTATATTTGATCGTGATATCTTCTGTGACCATTTTTCCTAAAGATTGACATATTCCATCTCCTGTGGAAAATGCTCAGAGCGTTGCATAGAGCGTTGCTCATGAGCGTTGCTCATTTTTTTTCCAATAGACTTTTCAAAATCGTACAAGTAAAACAAAAGACAATGGAATATCGAACTAATTTTTTTGTTGGTTGATTTTGACATTTAAATTATTCAGCATCTGGACTATACTGGAAAATCAGCGCCGCAGCTGACCTATTAGAATAAACAAGTAAATATATTAAAAAAGAATAAAAAACACGACTGACTTCAATAAATATATTAACCCTTGGAGTAAATGGATATTTTCATGGATGCATCTGTCTCTTTTGCAGGATTTTCGGCGACATCGACCTTAACCCCTCTCCTCGCGGAGTAAAAATTCAGCTGTCCCATTCGCGCGCGACCTTTTCGCGCGCAAAATCGACGACCTTGATAAAAACGACCATAACTTGTAAACCACTATACGGATCATAAAAAGAAGAACTGTAAAATGATCGCATTGAAATTTGACATATAAAACATTATAACCTTATCTCGTAAATCAATTAAGATAATAATTGCCTTTTCGCAAACGGCCTCCATCGTGTCGTCATCACTGGACCAAGTGGACGCCTGTCATTCCAGTGTATTAAAACTTGCATCCCCTAAAGGACGCCTTTCATTTGTCGGGTTAAAGTACTATAACTACGAAACTACTACAGCAATCATAAAAAGAACAACTGCACAATGATTGCATTGAAATTTCGAATATAGAATATTGAAATATCATTTTGTAAAACAATTAGATAATTATGAGTAAATATGAGAACGTCAAAGAAGTGAAAAAAGCGCAGAACCAGATCTGGTCGTATCATACTCAACGTATAATTGTTTCAGAACCAGATTTGGTCGTATCATACTCAAGGGGTTAAAAAAGAATAAAAAACTTGACTTAGGACGTTACTGAAAGTGAATTATTGTATTTATAATTATCTTCATTACGGTTTTTATGAAATATTTGTAGAGTAAGTATTTATCCATATGAGGACACCAGGGGAAGAACGATGAATGTACCGTTTTTCTTCTTTTTAAACTGAGTATGAGGAAATGTGCGCTGTACCCATAAGAAAATTATGGCAAAATCGAATAGGAAATATTGATGATGGAACCGTCAAAAATGGACATTTTTGAAATAGCATGTTGGGGAAAAACGATCAGAATCGAATCGATTGTGGGGAATATTGATGTATTATATACACATATTATAATGTTCTTAAACAATAATATCAACCCTAACTAAATATGACGTCAAATAATACTAAAATAACATGTGACTCCTACCATGAACAACTTTGTATCCTTGCCTCAAATCTTTAACCCTTCAAGCCCCGCGACTTCTTATATCGAAGTCAACTGAACGCGTCCAGGAAAAGTGAATTGATTGGGTTTTTCGTGTCATTCCGTATTTAGTTGTATTTTATTTAAATGCACGATGATATTTATATCATCGTGCATTTAAATAAAATACAACTGCATACAGAATGACACGAAAAACCCAATCAAATCACTTTTCCTGGACGCGTTCAGTTGACTTCGATATCGAAGTCGCGGGGCTTGAAGAGTTAAAGTCGTTTTTCTCAGTTACACAAAAACATAACCCTCATCGTTCTTCCCCTGGTGTCCTCATATAGATACAAGTATGTTTCCGGAATGTACTCAATTAGACCTTTCATTTGACACTAAACACAATATATTTATGTTAATTTATTGACATTTGGACATTAAAACAACTACTTACTTGATGTTTGGACAGTTAAGATACCCTATGACAATCGGGATGACATAATGGTTCTAACAATACCACATACTTCTAAATCGCTCCAAACGTTTAAAAGTTATAGTGGAATAAAGAAACGGAAAATATACATACGTGAACCCTGAACGTGCAAGTTAAATTGATGGCCTTTTCTTTTTGGTTTACAGGATGGATACTGCCACGCGAACAATGTCACTCTGTACGCGCCTATCAAGGGTTACGTTAACGTTACTGCCAATAGCGAAGATGCTCTCAGGGTAAATCTCTTTTGTTCTCATTAGATACATCAATTAGTACAAGCAATCTATGGCTCGAGATAGAAAAATCATGAGAAAACACACACAAATAATATATTTTTACATTTTCAGTTGGCAATCTTCAAACACGGCCCTATATCGGTTGCAATTGATGCTTCTCACAAGACATTGAGCTTCTATTCTAACGGAGTTTACTATGAACCAAAATGGTAAGACAATCTATGTACTTTTATCAGGCTTCGCAGCCTTCGAATAAACGAAGCTTTTATTGTACATTAGCCTTACTGTATATACTTACAACCACTTCTAGCTCTTAGTATCATATAAACACCTGACTATGCATTTGATTCAAAAATAGAGAATTCTGGCAAAATATACACATATTTTGAAGCCTCAAGCTTGAATTGAGGGCTGTTTTCTTCCCAACAAAAATGGATTGTAATGTGTTCAGGGTTCATCTATATATATTTTCCATTTATTTATTCAACCATAACTTATAAACGTTTGAACCGATTTAGAAGTGGGTTGTATTGTTAGAATCGCTATGCCATCTCGAGTGTCATAGGGTACATTAACTGTCAAATATAAAGTAGGTAGTTGTCTAAATATTCAAATGTCCAAATGTAAATAAATTAACATAAATACAGTAGAACTCCAATTATCCAAACTCCGACTATCCGAATCGCTGATTATCCGAAATTAAAACAGAAAAAATTAAGACGGACACATACTGATTGTTGATAATGCACCAACTCATCCCACCGAAGGATTGTTGGAAAAAAGGAATGGCAAGTTTAAACTTGTCGCAATATTGGATTGCAAACGGCAAACCTCAAATTCACATTGAGGGAGGTCAGCTTAAACTTGAATTAGATTAGATTAATTAGATCATTACTACCTGCCAAAAAATACCGTTTCATAAATCAAAAAAAAGTTATTCCATTTGTATAATTTTAAAATAGGAAAAAATATATTTTTACAATTACTCATCATACCCAAATTAAATTATATATTGTGACAAACTTTGAGGTATTTACAGCTCAGGAACTAGGAGTCATATAAAAATACAAAAAAATATATTTTTCCTACTTTATAAAATGGGATAATCATTAAGTCTGGATTTTATTTTTTTCTGGAATTTACTTACTTTCTGGAATTTAGTTACTAGTTACTTTATCTTATAATTGTTTATTTTCTTTTCAGCGGTAACAAAATTGACGAATTGGACCATGCAGTGTTAGCAGTCGGTTATGGCACCCTCCGAGGCCAGAACTACTGGCTCGTCAAGAATTCTTGGTCCAACTATTGGGGTAACGACGGCTACGTCCTTATGTCTTCACGAAACAACAATTGCGGCGTCGAAACTACACCCACTTACGTAGTTATGTAATATAAATGATAAGAACTATTTAGATTTGCAACCAAAAATTAGAATCATCATGTAGCTAGAATCTCAAAAATGCTCTCTAAATGCTTTGTAAAAATATATTAGACTTTTGTAATAAAAAATATTGTTTAATTAATATTTGTTTTATTTTTATGATTTTTTTGGTATTAAACAACTTGCCGAATACTTGATTCTTTTATTATTAATAATAATGTGTCGGTTCAGTTAAGGCAGAAATTATTTACTCAGTTAACCCCTCGAGCTGCGAGATTTCGCGAGCGCATGTCTTTGAAAGACTATGTATAATTATGGAAATTTTAGATTTATTATGGCGGCCGACCAAAATATTAATTTCTCCAAACCGTTATTGCACTTTAGAATTCTTGCATATTAGAACTTTAGAATACTAACTGTAGAGTCCGATCGGTCCCAACGAGGCGCAACTGTGCTTTTACGTTTGAGTCTGATCGGTCCCTCTGAGGCTCGAGGGGTTGAAACTTACAATGTGATTATATTTTAAAAGATGAAATTTAAATAGGAAAGAATAACAGGACACAACCAAACTTACACAAAAAAATCTAAATGTCATTCGTTTGAATTTGGAATATATGAAGCTGCCACAAATGCTCCCCTGCCAGTGACAAAATACAGAAGGGGCTCTCTAGACGATCAAGCATCGCGTGGCGGGCTGGGAAGGTATCGTAAACCACAGGAAATATGCAAATATTTTTTTTTATTGTTTACCAAAAATGCCTAATTTTGTAGGTTATACCAGGGACTCGCATTAATTAGACATAGTTAAGTGATGAATGACGAGACTCCCAAATATAAAACTATAAAATTAGGCATTATTGGTAAATATTTTTAAAAATATTTGCATATTTCCTGCGGTTTACAATCCCCTCCCAGCCTGCGACGCGATGCTTGACAAGCATGCTTGATCGTCTAGAGAGCCCCTTAGAAGAGAACCAAAAGACATATCTATAAAGAAAAATATAAAAAAATATATAGGAAGTTTGGGTAAAGTAAGACTAAAAGTCAATTAAGGCTAGAAGTTCAAATTTGTCGAAAATATTTTTAAAAAATACTAGAAAAAATGTAAATTTCACAGTTTACTAATTTATTGTTACTTTATAAAATTGTATGGTTATTACAAAAAAAAATAATACCAGTTTACCACAGGAAGTAGTTTATTTGTGAAATAAAAGTTTAAAAAAACTTTTTAAAAACAAGTACTTCCATTAGGGAGTTCCAAGTGTAATCTCCCGGCTCCATCTTCAGACCCTAGTCATCATCTGTCTTAGCCTTTTCAGGTCCCGGGTTCGATTCCCGGCTGGGTCACCATTTTCCGTTGGGATAAAATTAATGGAAATGCATTTTCGATTCTGTCAATCAAATGCAATAACAAGACACACATATTACACGCTCGCATGCATACCACTTCGGTTGTAAGAGATTGTCGTATGATATTAAACCAGTCCATTGTAAAATTTCACAACGAGTAGAAACAAATACTTTTCATCGAGGAGTTCCAGTGGCAACCTTCCGGCTCCATCTTCAGACCATTATCATCACGTGCCATCATGATAACAAAACATACCAGCAGAAATTCGACTGTCCTACCATTTGCTATCAGGGAGTTCGAGTCTCTCCCGGCTCCATTATCAAATCAGCTCAATGGTACCATAATATTGCATTGTCACCAAACTTACATAAGTATGGCAAATTTCTGCTCAATCGGATACCAGCAAGTGGTAGAAAAATGGTTTGCAAATTTTAAAACTGACAACTTATATGTATACAAAATTTGCAAGTTAAAACAAAGCTTGTAAATTATTATTATTATTATTATTAAAGAATTAATTAGGTACTATAAAACATTGATTAGCTTACAAAAATAACAGGAACCGAATGGAAAAACCTTAACCTTTTGCTTATTTGTTTCTGTCACCCAACTGGGTTTAGCCCGTTCTAGGGTGGACAGGACTCTAATATTACAATCAAGTTTGCTTGATTGCTTGATTGCTTACGAATGTAGAAGTTTTAGTAAAAAGCTAATAACACTAAATTGGTCTGGTCTGGTCTAAGTACCGCTCTGATAAACTCGTTTTTGCTCATTGAGAATATGTCTAGTTCCTGAAACGATTCATCGTAGACTTCCATAATTCGATGCAGAGTTGAATTCCTTGCTTGATTTGTATGGAGTCTGGGTACATTGAATACCCTTGGGTGACGAGTTCGGCGCGATGGGACATTTAAGGCTATTCTGCTTAGAATTTGTGGGCTGTCGATATGATGCAAAAGTATATTGTGGAAGAACGTCATATAATATAATGGTATAAAAATGTTGATGCCACGAGTTCGATTATGAAGCAGTCTGACCTTATGTTTCGAGTTCTTTATTGCATCCGCTGTCTACTGATGAATTTTCAGCTTTTCCAAAACACTTAAGGGTATTAATTAAAATTACACCTTTCCTAGTACACCAGCGCCAGGTGTCCCGGAATCTGGCCTGCTGACTGTACCCCAGCGTTCTATGGCCAAAATACTGTCTGATCTATAAGTATTTGCAGGATAATTCTGCAGGATAATTTAAATCAAAACACAAATCCATTACTTAAGGACTATTATACGAACTGTAAACAAAAATATGATAAAGCAGTAGTAGCGGCTAAGAAAAATACTATAGAAGAAGAGATTCAGCAGTCGAATAACAAAAGCTAAACTATGTGGTGTATTATCAATAGAGGGGAGAAATATTTCAAGTAAGGCAAATTTACCTATTCAATTGCTTCACAATGGCTCTGTATGTGAATATTTTATAGACGCTGTTAAACGCATGACAAATTCTCCTAGTTTACTCTCTTCAACAAATGTAGGTGAGATACCTGCATCAATACTGTTGCATCCTATAACTTCCATTGAATTTGATAAGGCGTTAAAACAAAAACATCAATGGATATCTGGGCACACTCGATCAAATTAATAAAGAATATAGCACCAATGATTTCCAACACCTTGAGGTCTATTTTTAATAATTGTATGAAACAAGGTGTGTTCCCAAATCTAATGAAAATAGCAAAGATAGTATCAGTTTTAAAAAAGGGAACAAAACTGATCCTGAAAATTACAGGCCAATTTCACTGCTTCCAGCTTTTTCCAAGATTTTCGTTTTTTTTTATTTCATTTCACCATTTTAGACCATTACATTTCCATTACATTCATTGACATTTCCATTTTTCGGCACATCTGGAAATAACTAGCTTGGCTATCTAGCGGCCATAGCTGGAACTACTTCATAAGGCTTTGAAAAACAACCCCTAAAAGAGGGGTGGCCTGACGTATTTTAGTGATGCGATAATATACAAATGTACGTAAATAAACATTGAAGACAATATTTTATGCAGCCATTTTTATATTAAGCCTCTATAATATGATGGATATTCGTATGAAAGTGACGGGCGGTCGTGTCCGTCGAGTTTTATTCTTTTCTCGCTATTTTTGGAAGGGGTTATTCCGATGGACCGGTACGATAATTCGTATTGTCCGCCCCCACGCGCGGCGGCGCGCGTATTTCATTGGCGGATTCGCAGCGCTTCGGTCGCGACTCGCGCCCGCGCCCAAACAGACGTCAATTCAATCGTACGTGCGCGAGTGTCGAAGGCGCTCACCCCCGCGTGCGAAAATAATCGGGAAAATGTGTGACAGAGCCGCGACATGACCGCTCGGGCGACGCGCCGTCCCGCCCAGCTTCATCCACCCACAATTTCTAACTGAAATACGCGAGAAAATGGATTTGTGCAAAATGAAATTCGCGATCGCCTGCCTGGCCCTCTTCCTCTTCGTCCAGGACGGTGAGTGCATACGATAAATCAATGTTTATTATTAACTGTACATCACTATTATTGTTGTTTAGGGCGTGTTTTAAATTTCATATAACGAACGTCCGTTTTTACGCTGCGCGCCATGACAGCTTTTTTATACGAAAAATAAAACATTATCAGTTTAGAAACAGTGACAGACTAAAAATTCCCATTTTAATATATTTTAAACGTTGTTTTGATTATAAATATAACGTGATAAATGTAGAGAGGAAGGAAGGCGATAATGACATATAGGTAGAAATTCTTTATTTCACGACAAAACACAACAGGCGGACTTATTGCTTAGACTACAACCACTTACAGCAAACCTTCGTGGAAGTGCAAGATTTTAGGTGCCAGTAGAGTGGAATAAACAAAAAAGCTTAATACTTAACAAAAATATAACAAAATGACAAAAATGACATTTATTAAAAATATAATTAGGATTTAGACAATATTCGCAAGGAGCGGAGGACAGGAGAGGATGGGATGAGACCAGTGGCGTAGCTAAGTCGTCAAAGGCCCTGGGGCAAAAAAGTAATTGGGTCCTCGCCACTCATCTATTCAAATCCACAAAACTAATTAAAAAAATAGTTTCTAAGAGAAATGGTTGAACCAATCATTATTTGTTGGGCGCATTACAATCAAACAAAAATCGAAGAATACTAATATAGGTACATATAAAAAGTACATTAAATTTAAAATCACATTTTTGTCGTGCCTTGAATTTACGAAGCTATCATGACTAGGTACCTACTCAAATCCAAGTTTGATGACTCCTTGTTTAGCAAGTTTGATGACTCCTTAGGATCAATGGACAAGTACTTCGTGTTCTTATACCACCCTTTTCCTCGGATAATTCTTTATGATTTTTAATTTACTGAACGATTTTTCAGCTGTTGTCATAGGAATAGTCAGAGGAATAGCGCGATAAAATAAAATCAGTAAAAACTTTCGCTAAGTCGAATTCGAGAACTCCACATACCTACAGTGATTTTTTCTGTACATAATTGGCAAATAGTCAATGCTTCGCAACGTTATAAGAGTAAAGAAAAAAAGGAGACGAAAAAGAAACGTTATAAGATAAGATAAGATCAGCGTTGAGAAACTGAACTGAGACTAAAATTCTGTGCTATAAACTCAAGACCTGCTTCGCTCATTACTATTATTTCTTTTGGGAATAAAAAAACCAAATGTTTTGTAAACATTTCAAATTCCATCAAAACGTGTTCCTAACTTAAGAGATTATTATATCCAATAAGTAATATAGTATTGCCAAAGACCCCGTGCCCCCCCCTAGCACTGTGGATCCTGGTGCACTGCACCACCTCGCACTTTAGTAGCTACGCCACTGGATGGGATGTAGGATAACTACATCGATATATATATATATATATATATATATATATATATATATATATATATATATATATATATATATATATATATATATATATATATATATATATATATATATATATATATATATATGCCTTATAAATCGATGGATAACTAGGAATTTAGAGACATGAATACTTTTTCAGGGACTAATGTAGTAATAGGAAAAGTATTGTCATCATGTTTTTTTTTGTTTCGAGGTTTTAGCGGGTTTAAATATTTTAAGTCCCACTAACTAAAATAAAATATCGTTTATATTATATAAATGCATCTCCGTATATCAGGCTGGTGTATGTTACCGCGACTAGACCATAGCCTATGCATTACTTTCGCATACTAACGTGGTACCTAACAGGGAAAGTATGGTAATCATACAAAATGTCGATTTCGAGATTTCAGTGGGTTTACATTTTTGAAGCCCTATTACCTAAAATAAAATACCGTCTATAATAAATGTCGGTATGTCTGTCAGGCTAGTGTAAGTTACCGCGACTAGACTAGATCTATCAGTCTTACTTTCTCATACTAACGTGCCATGGTAATAGGGAAAGTATTGTCCTCATAAAAAATTTCGATTTCGAGATTTCAGTGGGTTTACATTTTTGAAGCCCCATTGCCTAAAATAAAATACCGTCTATAATAAATGTCGGTATGTCTGTCTGGCTGGGGTCTGTTGCCGCGACTAGATCCTAATCTATCAGTCCGATTTGCTGAAATGTTGCATGCTACCGAGACCTCCAGATTATTAAACGATAGTTGGTTCACTCATTAAAAGCCTATTGAGGAGTGTCATTTGCTACGGGTGAATCCGCCACTCTAGGGAGTCGACATCCACAGTCGAACTACTAACAGCCCGTAAGAGACCGACGCTTTACCGCGATACACCGGAAAGAACAGAGCGGACCCACCTCGCCCCCTTACTACCAGATTTGGACGGATGTCTCCATCCTACAGTCTGGTCACAGATTCGACGTCGCTTGCGTGGCCTCTATCTGACGTTAGCGGTAATTCAGATCGAATTTGTCGCGGATCCGTGGCGCCCTTTGATCGTCAAACAACGCCAATGGATCGTTTATAAGTATAGGTGACGCCAGGTCAACAGCTACCTCCGCTTCTTAGAAAACGTGCATACGTCTCCATACTCCCCCGGTTATTCGCCGGATTGCGCAAGCGATTGGCTGGCACAGCCCGGTATGGAAACCGCCCCAGTTCCGCCCGACGTGTTTCCCCCAGATCTGCACTTCCGATCCCAAATGTCTATGGCTGAAGGTTGCAGCCGCAGCCAAAGTTCACAGCGCCTCTTCTAGGATAAATCCCTCTTGCGGAGGCTACCGGATGGGGCCGACCCAGAAATCACAAACATGCCATAAAAGGCCCTAGCTGCACGAAATCATTATGAATCAAAAGCACAGACCATTAAACGCCTAGGATTCTCTAGAGTCTACTAGACCATTAAAAAAATGTATTAATACAAATCTTTCATTTTAATGCAGCTATTTTTGGGACTCAATTTCGCCATTTTTACAAAAACTTCGTATACAAAGAAAATACAAATTCAATAATTTGTATTTCCTTGACTTTATGATATATTTTATTGATATATTATTAAGCTAATTTTTAAAATCCTACAATTTTCCCCTCCCCCCCCCTCCCCGGGTCCCTAGCGACCACTGCAGTGTTAATTTTGATCGTATATAACAGGCTGGCACTCATTTCATCAAATCCAATCCGTCGGAAAATTAGATTCAAACTTAGATATGTGTTACGACGCGTGTTGCGTACATACGTAATGCATTGAAACTGTGGCACGCAAAATGCAAATGGACTACATCGATTGAATAACGAACGCATCGACCGTACTTATAAACAATACAATTTCTTTTCGCTTTCCTTTTATCATAATGGCAGTCATGGCAGACGATCGCGAAGATACGCGCTCATACGACTTTATTATTGCAACATGTAGGACAAATGCACATCTGGATCTACGGTTTTTCCGAGCCGGGGCAAAATCATGACATTTGCGCCCCTCCAAAATTGATTCATTAAAGCAACGACTAATCTCTCAACGACTGTCATCTAAACTGGTGACCCCGAAGTGATCATTACAGCATTTCAGTATTCAGCATTCAATTTATTCATTCAGAATATACACCAAAAGCATGAATAATCAATTAACCGCTCAAAAGCCAGCCTTCGCGCGCAAAAAACTACGCTGCCATTTTTTGGTTGATTTTATAAATAAATAACAATATCGCTTTTTCATGAATTCCCTCTTATTACCTAGTATTTAATCTTGTTAGTGATATATATTATATTTATGTAATAAATGGGTTGTTATTACTGCACGGGCATTTTTTTTGTGGGTGACTTAGTACAACAAAGTAAGCAACATTTGATAAAAAAAAAATGTTTGTTTTTTTATTTTATTTACTAGTATGAAACGCTGTGATCACGAAGCGCTATCTAGCGGTAGGTAAAATGACGCTAATATTGTTTATGTATTACCTGCCGCTAGATGGCGCAGCGCGCTCAAATGCTTCTCAAACCTTTATTTACCAGTCAACTTCTTTAAAGTTTTAAATTAAAAAAAAAAAACAAAAAACATATTTTTTGTAAAAAAAAACATTTTTTTGTGGGTATTTGTGGTCTTTTCTTGATCCTATCATCCACGCGTTTCTCTTTTTCTATGTTATTATATTCCAAGAAGAGCCATCTCTGCTCGGCGCATTTCGGATGTTGCGTAAATGTGCAGTTGAATGTTCCTTTCATTTACCTTTTATCTCAAGGTATTTTTCTCCACGTGTCCTTCTTTCAGCGTTTTTGATAATTCTTTTCCAAATAAACGAATAACTCGGTTCGCAACGAACAACTCGGATATTTGGTTCAACCGGATATCCAGTTCAATCACCATTTCGGCGCATTACTATTTCCTACCCTGCGGGCACGCCTTTGATGATAATGAGTTACGTTGCTGGCGTTGCCAGACCTACACATTTAACATATCACACTGTTTTACTAATTCATTCGAGTATTCGCAATTCTTACTAGGTACAGTCTATAATAGTGATTGAAATAAAACACCGGTTCTAAAATCGTTTTTAAAATATTTAACAAAGAACCTCATTGAACCGGTTATTCAAGCAAAAACAGAATAAAATCTGTTGCTTACTGATGTATCCACAAAGATACATTAATAATAATATTGTTAGAAATAGTAATAATATCACGAAATACGACCTTTATAAAAAATCTAAACATTAATTGTCTATGTTTGGTAGCGATGACAACTCAAACTTCTAACACGTGGCATATAGTATATGATTATAATCCTAGGTACCTACTATTATACATTTATCATATCATATGTTAATTGTGCTTATTTGACTCCCTGCACTGGGCAGTGTTGTGAACGAGCTAAGAAAATCGAAATGAAGACGGAAATATTCATTTTGACACCCCTGAGACGATTAGAAAAATTTCCAGGCTGAAGTCTGTCTATGAGTCTGTGTCATGTGTGTTGTGTGTCTTTATAAATGTGTGTGTGTATGTGTGTGTGTATGTGTGTGTGTGTGTGTGTATGTATTTGTCAACGACCTATACGCTTCCCCGATTGAGCTGAAATTTAAGATGCAGGCATCATTCGGTCATGGCAAAAGTTGAAAAGTTTGTAGTTGAAATCGGTTTGTAGTTGAAATTAGAGGGCGCGCTACTTTACGATACTTTAATCTCGAAATATTACAGTAAGACTTGACATTTGGTACACAGATGCATTGTTGGACCGAAAGTACGTTGTAAAATTTTGCTTGGAATATCTCGTATACAAGCGACGCATTTTTTTAAAAATACTACTGTATGAAAATACTACATATTTTTTGAAAAATATAATTTTAATACCACAAAAATACTACAAAATACCAAAATATCTCTGTTTTTATCGCATGGGAAGGGGGGGGGGGGGGAGATTTTGTTAGTCTCTGGGGGCAGTAATAATAGCCAAAAACAACGAAAAATCTTTAACATAATCACAATAATTGTGCTAGAGTGAACATTACGGAGTGGCATAGGTATCAAGTATGTAGTTGTCTAAATGTTTTTATGCTTTTTAATATATTTATTTACATATATTTTTTTGAGTTTCTGGGGGCAGTAACTATAGCCAAAAACAACGAAAAATATTCCACAGTTAAGATATTTTCGATTTTTAACTACTAGTTTCTGAGGGTGATTGCATTGGCTTGATCAGATTTATATATGTATTTATTTTTAAACTTTATTTACTAAATCTTCATATCAGAATTATAATAATCCTACTACTATTATAAACGCGAAAGTTTGTAAGAATGTATGTATGGATGTTTGTTACTCTTTCACGCAAAAACTACTGAATGGATTTTGATGAAACTTTACAATAATGCTATAATTTATAAAGATATATAGTTTTCTATCATCATTATCACAATTTTCTATCACCACGCGGGTAAAACCGAGGGGCACAGCTAGTATAATATAATAATGCCTATGTAGGTAATCATCCTTATATTATCACTACTTTACTGACTAACATTATGTCTCTTTTTACAGCACGACTGCCCAAAAAAGGAGTGTAATGTGTTTCATGGTTCATCTATGCATGTTTTCCGTTTCTTTATTCCACCATAACTTCCAAACTCTTGAACCGATTTAGAAGTGAGGAATATTGTTAGAATTGTTATGTTATCTCGAGTGTCATGGGGTACGTTACCTGTCCAAATATTAAGTACGTAGTTGTCTAAATGTCCGAATCCCCAAATGTCCCCAAATGGATAAATACATAAACCGCAAATATTTCATAAAAATCCGTAATAAAAATAATTATAAATGCAATAGTTCACTTTCTGTAATGACAGTCGTGTTTTTTATTCCTTTTAATATATTTAGGGGCCGTCCACATATTACGTAATCACATTGTTGGGATTTTGGACCCCTTCCCCCTCTTCCATGTCAACATACCTAATCTACGGCCTGCCCCCCCCCCCCAAGATTACGTAATCAACCGAATTTGCAGAAGATGTGAAGAATCGTGAACCCAGCGTTTGTAAAGTGTTTGTTTGAAGACTCTTCAACAAAAAGGCAGAACTCCGGATACTTCGTCCACTTTTTGTATTTCTTTTTAAACTGCCCCCACTCCTCCTCCGGGACCCGAGAGGAGTGAAAACGCTTTGGCGTACTTACTGAGAAGCCATGTGTAAATCAGCCATAGTTGAAAGGTCGAGTTGAAGCGTGCAAATAGAGTTGTCAACTACAACGGGCGAACCCGTCACCTCAGGAAGTTTTAACGATTGTCGTTCTATCTCCCGTGAAGTAAGCTCAGAAAACTTGGACAAATCAGTCCACCGTCAAGCTCCGCCACATGCCCGTAAGAGGCCAACGCATTATCCGCGAGATAACCAGGTATGTTACCCAGCGGGCTTACACTCACGCCCTTACTTCCGATTGCGACCAGAATACTCCGATTTCTCGACTGGTTACGAGTTCGAGGTCGCTTGCGCGGTCCTCTCCCTTACGAAGCGGTGAAACGGTGTAAACCGAATCTATCGCGGAGGTCCGCAACCACCCCCGCTCTATAGGAAACAGTACTTCTTCCAGACTCCCCCGACTGTTAGTCAGAGTGCACAATCAATTGGCTTACGCCGCACGGTGCGCAGACCGTCCAGGAGCGCCAGAAGGTTGACTCCTAGGGGAAACTATCCCTAAAGCCAGAGTCCTGCCCGGGCTCGCACTTCATGCGTGGAGGCCGCCGGATGGGTGTTAACCCGTGAGTGTGACCAATCCTGAACAGAATGGGTCTTCGTGGCCAACTCAGCAAGGGCCCATTAGCTCCCTAATTGAAGCGTGCAGTGGCGCACTAGTCCAGAGTTTCAGCCGCGACGCAGAGCGGCCACCGGCTTGCCAGCGCGCGCAGGAACAGGCCGGGCGACTCAACCGCAGACGAGCACTGCGGTATTTCCGTGCAGGTTAAGACCGAAAAATTGCAGTGCTGTGACCAACGCTGATAACGTAAGCAGGGCAGGCACCCCCTCCCCCCTCCCCACGTAATCAAGCGTAAGCCATAGCTCCAACCCCCCCTCCCCCTCGGTGATTATGTAATATGTGGACGGCACCTTACTTGTTTCATTAAATATTATAAACTAGCTGACCCATAACTCTAGTTAGCCTGGAATGACGGGTTCGCTGTAGTCGACACCGCCCTACTATCCATCTACACGGGAAACTAATTAGCCCAGTGCAGTTGGGTCATTATGACCCATAACTCTAGTTAGCCTGGGGTGACGGGTTCGCTGTAGTCGACACCGCCCTACTATCCATCTACACGGGAAGCTAATTAGCCCAGTGCAGTTGGGTCATTATGACCCATAACTCTAGTTAGCCTGGGGTGACGGGTTCGCTGTAGTCGACACCGCCCTACTATCCATCTACACGGGAAGCTAATTAGCCCAGTGCAGTTGGGTCATTATGACCCATGAGTTAAGGTCGGCCCAACTCACAGCTAATCGGCCACTCATAAGTGCAAACCCGGATAGAACTCTGTGCCTGCGTGCCAGTTCTCCCGGGAATAGCTCTTCGGCGGTTTGCGCACCGTGCGGCGTTAGCCAATCGACTATGCATTCCGACTGATTAAAGAGCGGGGATGGTTGTTAACCTTACGGTAACTGCTTTTAAAATGACCAATTCGGCCACCCTATCCCGAGTGGTAGGCGGGCAACGGACGCCGTGGTCCGCGATAGATTAGGTAGATACTCAATCACCGCTATGTAAGTAAGAGGACCGTGCAAGCGACCTCCAACCCGTAATCAGTCTGGAGGCCGAATAATTTTGGCCTAAACTATATATAGTAGTAAGGGCGCGAGGCCGCCCGCTAGGCGCAAACCCAGTGTCTCGCGGAAAAGACGTTGGCTTCTTATGGGCGAGTGGCGTAACTAGACAGTGGACTTTTCGTCCCAAAGTCTACTACGCTCACCTCACGGGAGACAGAACGATCAATATGGTCAAAATTTCCTAGGGTGACGGGTTCGCCCGTTGTAGTTGAAACCTCCAAGTATCCATCTATACGCGCAATTTATTCGTCAGTCGAGTAGTTGTACATACTTGCATAGGTAGCATGTTAGCCTTTGCATGTGACTTAATGATTTGTTTTTACACCCATAGCTCAAGATGGTTTTTAGTTTTTTCTGTATCCGCGGCTGATTGTAACATTATGGTTTTTCTAAATAAAAATAATAAAAAATAAATAAAACAAAGTAAACCTAAGATAAACAACTGTGGACTTCCGGGCTGTTACATTGTAATTATTGCGGGTCTACCTTTATTGTAAAGGCACTGCAGATACACGATTCAAGCCGCGCATTAAAATTTCAAAGTTGTCACGGCAAAAGGGGAGCGAGAACCCTCCACACTTAAGCACCTAGCTTAACCTCTCTCCCCCCCTCCCCCCAACAGGCTCACTAAGAGTATCTGAAATTGGGTCAAGTCCTCAGGGGAGTTGACGGCACATTACCCGCGCCTTAATTGGGAACATCCCCAAGCCGCATCCTATTTAAAATAAAACCGCTATGAAATGTAAATCGGACAGCATCTTATTTAAAATAAAACCGCAATAAAATGTACATAGTTTGCAACAAGCGTACCTATTTAGAAGGAAGTAAATTTAGCTTATGGATATAATTTATACAAATATTATAAAGAGGTAAAGTTTGTGACGTTGTAGGAAGTAATCTCTGGATCTACTGAACCGATTTTGAACATTCTTTTACCAATAGAAAGCCACGTTATTTGTGAGTGTCATAGGCTATATATTAATCCGAAAAATAAAAAGACTTTTTCGTAGTAATCGGATTTGCAAAGTAAGTCGGAAAAAACGGTCCAACGAAAACGTTTCTAACTAACGCTACCTTAATGATGAGAGATATATGATTAAGTTCTAGAGAAAAGTTGTAGAGCTTGATAATGCCTACTAAAAAGTCAACGGCAGCATATGTCTAAATTTTATATTTAAGTCACAAAAAGTAGTTTTTTATATTAAAAAAAATAATTTAAGTCGTTAGGCATGTTTATTGGTCATATTATCAAAAATATGAATTCATATCAAAATAAGTAAATTTATCGTCTCAAGTGTTTAAAACAAAAGACTTTTCCCTTTTACTGCATATAATTTCACTTTTACAGCATAAATCGTTAAAGAGATAAGACACTCACAATAAGACACTCACAAGAAGACACTCACAAATAACGGTAATATAGTCAAATTGGCATGCAAATACATACATACATATGCAGTAAAAATATAACCCTTCTTTTGGCAGTCAGGAAATAAATCATAGCACTCAGTACTAACCGAACCACACTCATAATTTCATCACAAGTAAAAAGTTTTACCGCCCAACGGAGTGGGCACGGGTCAGCTAGTATATAATAAATGAATAAACCCACAGCGTTGTGTCACGCTTATACAGGTGAGTTTTTAAATGGTGACAGCCTTGAAGTGGGTGAATCAGTACGGCAAATAAGCAACTTTTAGTTGATTTTTTTAGGTTAGAATTAAAAAGGAAGAAATAATTAAGGAGTTGTATTTCATGTTCCCGACCTACCAAGCGACAATGAGGGAAAGTATTGTGAACGCACAACAAAATGTTTTCGAGACGAAGACGGAAATATTCGTTTTGAGCTTCCCTGTGTCGAATAAGACCATTTCCAGATTGAAGTCTTTATGCGAGTCTGACTGTCTCCCTGTCTGTGTGTGCATGTGTATGTGTATTACTCCACGATCGCGCCCGAACGCTCCATCCGATTGAGCCGATATTCGGCATGCAGCATCATTTGGTCATGGCAAGAGTTGAAAAGACTGTAGTTAAAATCGGTCAACCAGAGGGCGCGCTAGTCATACTTCAATCTCGAAATATTGAACTTAAAGACGTGAAATTCGGTACACAGATGCCTCGATGGGCCGAAATCACATTGTGATATTTTGGAATATCTCATATACCTACAAGCGGCAATAATAATATTTATAAGTCTGCCATACAATAATTGAATTGTAAATCGCCTTTAAAAGCGGTAACGCTTGCGATGCGTAGATCGTTCGCAGTTCGAATGCGAAGGCTTACGGCGACCCGCGTTTGGTTGTATTATCTCGTTACAGGCGACACAAATAATATTTTAACGCCGCCATATTTAGGAAAGTACTACACCATTTTTGGAAAACACCATTTTAATACCATGAAAAATACTACGAATTGGCGCGCGGGGGAAGGGAATTGCCCCCCCCCCCACCGGAAGGGAACAGGGGCTGTTGGCGGGGGACTTTTTCACTTGCCGGGAAAGTCTTGGGATGACACAAAGAATTTTTTCCGTATTTTATTATGTGTAGACGAAGTATGCCATTTTTTAGTAAAAATGGCATAAACTCCAACCCCACAAGAGAAACGTTGGAGATAAGGAGGCATATTATCATTATTTAGCGTATTAGATTGATCGACGTAGTACAACAATTTGGCAACCAGGATTTTGCAACGAAACGCAACTTGTTGATAGCACTCATAGTTCCAAAAAATGATTAATCTTCTATTATTGTATTCAATATGGTGACTTGTTTGGTAATATGTTTATGATGGAGCTCGTTTCGTTATATAAATAGAAAATCACGCTTTTAGTTACTTATTTATTCGCAAAAAATAGAAGAATACATTTTTGTTGTTTTACACGGTAAGATCTGTCTTCGATCTATAGAATCGTTTCTACCCGTCCTGTCACCGCCGCTCGCCGCCGCCTTCCGCCCCCCGCAGTCCCCTCTCTTTACCAGCATAGACAGGGCTAAACTGGTTGATACGCCGACATCCTCCCCCCTTTTCGAAGCTTGTGGAGCTTCGAGTTCGTTCTTCGTCGCAAGTAGAGGATAGATGTTGGTGATGGCACGTCGAATGACTCCCTTGGCCGTGTTTATATCAGCCACGCGAGGAACTTTATCGTTGCCTGGGAAGAGCTTCACGATGCGTCCCATACGCCATTTGAGCGGTGGTAGGTTTGGTTCTTTGACGATGACCATATCTCCTATCTTCGCATTATGGCGGCGCACTGTAGATGGCGCTCTAAACACGCCTATACAGTATTTTAAAAAATGTTAAAATAAACGAATTTTTAAATCATACCTCTTATTATTTTAATATTATTTACATAAATATGTCAATATTTAATTTTATATACAGTTTTCAATACGTACTAATTACCCATTTTAAAGTTCAGATAGACTAATAGATGGCATTCTATCTCTCAGTGCACTAATAATTGAGTATTATTATTGGTTAAAATATTGGGTTTTTATAACTAGTCAGTCCTTTATAAATAAACAATTCATTATTAAGGTTCGGAATAGCTTTCTCTGCCAATCTTACTTATTCTACAACAAACTTCTATTACACATCAGGGGTCTTGGGGAGGTTTACTTTAAGAAAAAGCTGTATGTAACTAATTATGTAATGGAATCTAAGGTAACTAATTTAATCATTTTCCAAAAATGGTAGCGTCATGAAAATTGGCAGTTGTATGTAGTTCTGATAACAATAGCTACAATAATATGGTACTGTCGAACTGATCTGATGATGGAGTCGGAAGATATGAACTGGAACTTCATGATGGAACATCGTATCATAGCTGTGTTTGGACTTGTTAGAAAAGTCTTGGAATGAACTTTGACCACGATTAGGTTTCAAGGTCTGATGATGAAGCCGGAAGATAGGCATTGGCATTCCATGATGGAATATCGTATCATAGCCGTGTGTATGTATATATCGTATCATAGCCCAAAAGCGTGTTTTAGTGGTTTTTTAAAAACTATTAATTTAATTTTAATAAAAACCCCATTTATAGCATTGAAGATTTCGACAATATAAATTTTTCGCAGCTCTATTGACCATACTTGTCTATTATTATTCCTTATTCTTTCTATTATTGACTATTTTACAATTGCGTTTTTTTTCTTCTTCTAACTGTTGGCTATTGAGTATTATTATTATTATTATTGATTTGTTTGTATTTGTGTTTTTTCTTTAAAATATTTTCCCGTATGATAATTTGTGAAATTATCCAATATTTGTTTGATTATTTAGTACTATTGTTCACATGAAAATTGTACGAAATTATGTAAGAATTTTGATTGAAAATATTGCGCTTGGATGTTCATACCTTGCAATACCGACGTTCATACCTTATACCTTAATAGGTATATATTTAAATATTATGCTTGTTATTTTTGTTAATTTTTGACATAACCAAGTGTAGGAATTCCTATCAACTGGTTTGAAATTAAAAATAAAAGAAATAATGGTTTTATATGTAGATGGCCAAACAAATTGCTATTAGTATATCCGTCAATCGCCTGCATTTCGCACAATGCCTGCACAAGCCTGCAAATCGTACAATGGAGTTGAGCAAACTAATACCGTACATAATCAATGATATTATGATGCGACAAAAACAGTAGTCACATCATACAAAACGTTGAAAGTATATTGTGGGAAAGTGATAAAATACGAATGAAACCAGTTACAGCATTCTGCAAACGTCTACTGCTATAAAGACGTTCTATAATAACGGCAAGTTAACTGTGAATTATATAAATTTATTGCATTTAAATTAATTTGCGATCGATATAATAAATATTGGCTCGTTGTTACGTCAGAACTGATTGATTATGCATAGCTAGTTGATCTATTTCAAGAACGATTCAGGGCGATTTCTCCTAATAATACTGATTTTACGACGATATTATCAGATCGATTTCGGTGATTACGTCTTTCTTAAATAGTGTGTGTGGATTTATATTGACTCTGTTACTGACCTTAAATTCAAGGCAAGTTGGTGCTGACTCGGTACAGCCATAGTGTAACTTGATTTTAACCCTTTAAGGCTCCCTTCCGAGTTGACGCGACTAAAAATTTAGGTATTTTTGCAATGCCACGCGCCCGCGCGCTTTCGATATATTCATAAAGATATATAGGTATACCGCGGCGACAAGGGAATACGTCCCACTGTTGGCAGTGACCAATTACGAATTACGATTTCGACTTCGCGCATCGTCTAATATAGCCGATTTGGCTTTTCAATTATAATATATTAAATTATCAAATGAATAGTTTTTATAAAGTAAAAATTAGATTACAATAGTAAAATAACTTGAGAATGTGTTATTTTTTATATCACTCAAACGTATCTTTAATAAATAGGAAAAAAATAATGTTTGGCCATATTCTGAAATTGGAATGGAATGGAATGGCCATATCTTGAAATGTTTGGCCATTTCTGGAAATTACGCAATTTCAAACATTTTTTTCTGATATGTTTTGTATGGAAGTTCCAAAAACTGTTTCGGTACTATGCAAATAGACCATATGCTGGTGTAAATAGTATTTTTTTTATATTGAGAATCATCTGTAGGTTTTTCAAAAACTGAAGAAAAATCTCGCTCGTTTTCATTTTTTTTTGGAAAACAGTAACAGAATAAAGATAATTTACAATTAATATAGAAATAATTTACCAATTTAGTTTTGGCCAAATGATAGCTTAAGGACCGGGTTTTTAAAATCCGGCATAATTGTATTAAAATTATTTTTCGTGTTCTCACAACCAGGCCACAAAATTATGCTTCATATAGCTTTTGGCCGCCACGGCCTCTTAAGGGCCACGATTTTTCAAATATTGTGCCCATTTAAATTACTTAAAAAGGTAGAGCCTTAATTGTCTGATTATTTTATATGGTCTTATAACTGTACTTTTAGTCTAAAATGCATAACGTAGCGTTAATTTGATTATTTAACATTTTACTGACAATTTGAATATTACGATGAATAATTTTACTACGTATCTTTTCGAATTACTAACTACTTTAAATATTAGGCTTCTATTTTGATTATTTATATTTATAGTTTGACAATCTAGTATGTAGTTAATTCTTGACTACCTATGTATGTTCAGTAAAGAGTAGTAACGAGACTTACTACCTATCCCAATTACTTTGACACGTCCAAGAACGGTTTTTAGCCGTCAATTACACACAACAAAAATGTAATGTAATGTAATGTTAGGTAACCATAAGCTTTGCGATAGAGAATGTTTTTTTTTGATACATAAAACTGTTAAGCCGGGTCCGCAGCGTCATGTTACAAACTTTGCTAACACGTTAGTAAAACATGTTCAGCAAACAGGCCATCCACTGCGATTTTCGAGTATAGCATATTTTTGTTAGTAACTTATCTATTTAAAATGAGTTCCGACGAGGAAGACGTGTCCACGTTTTTGGCAATAGTGGATTTAGTTCTTGGCAGAAGAAATAGAAATAGATTTAGTGTTCGACCCTGCCTACAGCCACCTTCATTCATCATCTATCAAGAATTGCAAATTGAAGACAGATTTTGGGTTTAAAAAAAGTTTGTTGTTCAGAGAGCGATTATGAAGAGTAGCGGCATTAATAATTTCATTGCAGACCGCGACGATTTATAGGTATTTCTTGCAATAATGCCGTGCTCGACAAAAATACTATAAGTATGGAACTACTATAGCAATCATAAAAAGAATAACTGTACAATGATCGCATTGACATTTGGTATATAGAATATTGATCTCATTTTGTAAAATAATTAGATAATTATGAATAAATATGAGAAAGTCGAAAAAGTGAAAAAAAAACTGGAACTACTATATCAATCATAAAAAAATAACTGTGCAATGATCGCATTGAAATTTTATATATAAAATATTGAAATCTCATTTTGTAAAACAATTAGATAATTATGAATAAATATGAGAAAGTCGAAAAAGTGAAAAAACTCGGCATTTCTAACTTGTACTTGTCTTACGAAAAATACGGAACCCAATTTAGAAATTGTAAATACTATCGTGATATTTATTAGATTCGCTATCAAACGTAATATTTGGTTTTGCTTATTTACATACAACAATATTTAGATATCAGCTGATAAAAAACAATATTTTTTTTATGATTTCTCGAAAAAAAATAAAAATGTTTGACAATGGAATTTTACCAGAAATATCCACGAAATGAGACGCTAAAAGTCTATGTATCTATGGTAATAATGAGATATTTGGTATGGATTTTAGGATGCGTTCGAATTAGAAAATAATATTGCTGGGCGCTCCGGGAGCAAGCCGCCAATATTGGTCGTTACGTAGTCAACGGTGTTCTGTTGTGCAACCAAATTTAGTCGTTACGTAGCCGAAGGGTATTACTATTGACAGATATACCAAAACAAACGACATGGCTTAGTGATGTTATTGAGCCTGACATGAGCCTGACATGAAAAAAGCATCTAACTTTTTAGATTTATTTTTATTTTCATTGGATGTAGCGTCCCACATGACGGGTCTCTTCCGTATATACTGTATAAAATATTTTTTTATTCCACTTCATGAAAACGATAAACTACAACAGCAATACACAATATCAAAAAGATTTGACGAGATGTGTCTCTGGCGAGCAACCCGCAGGCGCAGGCGAACGTGAGGGAAGTATCCATTCGACGCGGCAAACATAAACAGCGAACAAAACAGTTAGGCCACGCGCCAAAATAACATAACCTTGATGTTAGCACAACACGATAACATGGCGCAGCGGACCCGGCTAGGGCGATGTAAATAACATGTAGGGTATGTCAAGTTTTGTGAAAAATGGTTCAATAGATTTTGTATATATTGTTGGGATGTAAGTGTGCCTGTGGTCCATAACGATGCAAAAATACAACTTTTCTATAGAACCAAAATTTTATTATTTTATTATTTAACTCAGAAATCATACGTACTAAAAGAAAATCAGAAAATCTAAAAAATCGTTATAAATATTTTATTTGGGTTCGGGATTGTTCGAAATTTGAATTCGAAGACTCACAGCGACCCGCGTCTGCAATTTCATTTTTAAATTGAACGAAATGACGCTCGTTTGCTATTCAAATTTTCATCGCGTTGTGTGGCATATGAACTGGAATTTTCGCCAACTGTTCATCGACTTTATTTATGAAATATTCAGATGAAGTAAGTCCCAGGCTACTTGCCGGGAAAGTCTTAGGGTAACACATCTGTTTTTTTGTCTTATTCTTCCGGAAACTTTCAGTGATCCTCGCATAAATGAAAGTCTCCGCCTGTTTTGGATCTTGATTGGCTATCCGATCTTATCCGAAACCAACGGATCGATTTTAATTCGATAACAAAGCAATAATATGATAATAAACAGGCAAATCTTAAACAACGTGCGTGTAATTGGTAGCTTGATTGATAATGATTTAATTAGACAGATATTTACGTGAACTTCAAGCCACAAATTAAATAATAATTAAAGTCAACGGCGAGGAACGAAGTGAAACGCACTTTCGTCTTCTATTGTCGCCGTGATAGGTTTTTCGCCTTCGCGGAGTACTTTCGTGATATTCGAACGATAGTTGTGGGAAGACAATAGAATAGTCTTTATTGATAACCAAGGTTGTATACAATTGCGGTTATACTTACAATAGTTCCAAATGAAGCCTATAAGGTATACAATATACCTAAAATTATTTTTCGAAGTGTGCTCCCTCACCGGGAGCATTCGCCTGTATTGTAACGTTACAGTCCGAGCATTATATCATACTCCATGAAATTGGTACATTTTGCCTTGCATCAAATAAGGTAGTTCTGATTTTTTTATATGTTCTATGTGATGAAGTGGTTGTGGCAAATCCAACTTTTCCACCTCGCAAGCCCTCCAGGTCATTGTTAAATACTTTAAAAACCATTAAATTTTAAGATTTTTTTCAGTTTCTGCCAATTTTTGTCACTACAGACCTAGGTATGTTGGGGCAAAAGTCACTATTTACATCTTTTTAGAAGAATACATTTTCAACAAAATGAGAATAATAGGCCCTCGATAAACCGAATAGTTTCTAAGATACAGCTGTTCAAAGGTTTGCAAAATTAAAAAAAAAAGGAATTTTATAGGTTTTATTTTATAGTAAGTTTTTTATCAATGTGGTCAACTATGAACCCATTGTACGGCATAAGTCCATGTACGTCATCGATATATAAACTAGATATGCCCTCACATACACATAAGTTGGCTTCACATTCCCTTTGCTCGTTAAGTACGACATTAACGATCTCTAAAAACTATATGCATCTCGACTAAATCTCTTTCTGTAATAGGTATTTAATCAATTTTCTATTTGATTAAAATGTATTGACTATTTCTATTGTTAGGTAGGCACATAATAATTATATCTTGACTATTTTTATTTCCAATATAATCACTATAACATTTTATTTTACTTTTTGACAATCGTCACATTTTTTTTGTTATTTTTGACATTACATTTATTAATTTTATACTAAAAAACTCATTTTTATCGGTATTTTAAAGAAATAATTATGTTCATTATAACCTCCTTTTTTCTCATTACATTATTCATTATATTCAATGTAATAGAATCACTACTTATTGAGTTAATTTCTACATATCTTCTCTATATTAAACATCTCTATATCTTACTTTCTACATATCTTAATCTGTGTTTTTTATCTGGTAAAATAAATGAGACTCGATTTAATTCTACAATGATACCTTCTTTATTCTTACGAGTAACTTTTTATGTTTTGTTTATTAATAGAATAATTTGATCATTAATGAAGAATTCAATCATATCACGGCCAAATGTAAATGTAATACAACTGTCTATACAACTATGTATTAGTTTTTAGGACAATAAATTATTTGATTTGATTTGAAAATCATGTGACAGAGAGAGCAATAAATTGAACGGTATGCGAGAGAATAGCACGCCGATATTCTTCGAGGCAGCTCTCACACCGGAAACGGTCGGCTGTCTGTCAGCGGACTGCGACCAAACTACTACTGGTCGGCTTTCAGTTGTGCTTTTTGAAGGGGTTATTTTCGAGCGCGATAGGCCTAGGGGATCATACTCGTATACCGATGATATACGTTATTAAAGAACAAAAGGAGACCAATTTGGTCTATTAGATAACTATTAGTTAACAAGAGGGAATTCATAAATAAACGTCATCGGTAGTATTTATACACAAAATCTACCCAAAATTTGCGGCGCCGTTAATCGCGCGAGAAGGCTGGCTTCCTACAGGTTAATTGTCTCAGGAGGCTCAAACTGAATATTTCCGCCTTGCTCTAGATTTTTTTTACGCGTTCACAACACTTTCCCTTCTGGTCGGTTTGTGGGCCGGGAAAATCAAATACAAAATAGACCTGCAGTAATAAAATTAATCTACCGATGATTGTATTCACGATAATAATGTAATTATTTTTTAAATGACTCATAGTTGGCGAGCCAGCGGCAAAAAAGTGCAAGAGTTTTATAAAACCTGATACTTTCAGATCAGACAGCATTTTAGCTACAGAATTCTAGGGTAGAGTCAGCAGGCCAGACTCCAGGACACCTGGCAATGGCGTACTAGGAAAGGTGTAATTTTAATTAGTACCCTAAAGTGTTTTGCAAACCCTAAAAAATCATGAGTATGGATGTAATACAGAACTCGAAACAAATGGTCAGACTTCATAACAATATATGACGAAATCCGCCTTCTACGCGCTGCTGCCCGTTCTCCGTTCGGCCGCGATCCCGGCGAAGACACGTCTGCTGATGCTGAAGATGTACGTGAGGACGAAACTCACGTACGCGGCACCGGCCTGGTACCACCTCATCTCGGCATCGCAGCGGAGTAACATCCAGCGAGTGCTGAACGTGGGGCTAAGAAAAGTGTCGGGAACCCCTTGGTACGTCCGAAACGCGACTCTGGAACGCGATTTTAGCGAAACAGAGTCCGTGGAGGAACACGTAAAGCGCCTCGCGCGCGCTATGTACCGCAGGGACGACACCTCGCCTCACGAGCACATCCGCCAGCTCGCTCCTCTGCACACCAGGCCACCAGATATCCGGAAGCCGTACCCGCGCAGTCTGCTTGATTAGCGGACCACCAGCGCGGGTATCGCAGCACAGCAGCCTTGCCACAAAAGATGTCATTACCACCTCCTGTCACAATCCTTCACGATAAGGTGCCTAAGCACATAACAATGACTCTTGCCACAGGGCACAAAGCCCTGTGACGCCATTCCAGAAAGCCGGGCCAATGGGCCCGGCTCACGTGAAACCCCACGAAAAGGCAAAATGCCTAGTGGAAGATGTCACGGGCCTCTAGCAAGGCCCGTCGACAGATATTTGATTTGATTTGATTTGAACAATATAATGCGTGGCATCAGTATTATAAAAATGAAGTCCCTGCAAGTACTCCAGTACGTATTTGTCGGTTACTATTACAAATCGGTTTAATGTGCGCAATATAATGGACTTCATTTATGTGACATCTATGAAGTAATGCTGACGCCGCGCATTCTATTGTTATGAAGTATGACCATTTGTTTCGAGTTCTGTATTGCATCCACTGTCTACTGATCAATTTTCAGCTTTTCCAAAACACTTTGGGGGTACTCGCTTATCTGAAAGTATCAGGTTTTACAAAACTCTTGAACTTTTTTGTTGCTGCCTCTTGCGCTATTCATTCGGAAATATTTCTGTAAAAAACGTAAAAATCATTGGATTGATACGGAATGGCTATGAAACGGATCCATATCGGATTAAAATGATAGACCTATTAAATGTACTGTTACGTGTTCATGCTGCATACTTCCACTCAATTAGTTAATGCAGTAGACACGCTTCGCGTGAGCAAACAGTATAGTACGGGAAGAGATTTTTTTATTTGCTTTTAATGCTATGGGACGCCACGCTCAGCTTCATTGGGTATCTGGGCATATTGAAAGGCGAAATGAAATTTATAAAATATCAATTCCTGAATATCATCTGCACAAACTAGGAGTTTTCCACTGACTGTTGCAAGGGAATGTCATTTATATAGATGATGAATAAATTATTCCTGAGAAAAGACCCTTGGGGAATTACCAGGGATATTTCTACGGCTCCGGATGCTTTGGATACAATGGCCTGTTCTCTCAGGCAAATTCTGTTTCTCTCAGGCTTAAACTAAGCTGGTGCTAAAAATTAGGAACTTAAGCACCTTCGTTATTTTGTTAGTAGGTATTCCGTTTCACCAAAATGAAGAACCGGTCTTGAATCTAAACATGTAAAAATTTAGGTATTTTGCGATGCCACGCGCCCGCGCGCTTTCGATATATACATAAAGATGTATAGGTATACCGCGGCGACAAGGGAATACGTCCCACCGTTGGCAGTGGCCAATTACGAATGACGATTTCGGCTTCGCGCGTCGTCTAATATAGTCGATTTGGCTTTTCAATTATAATATAATAAATTATCAAATGAATGGTTTTTTATAAAGTAAAAATTAGATTACAATAATAAAATAACTTAAGATCACTGTGTTATTTTTTATATCACTCAAAAGTATCTTTAATAGATAGAAAAACAATAATGTTTTGCCACAACATTTCTGGAAATTACGTAATTTCAAACATATTTTCCTTATTTTTTTGTATGGGATTTTCAAAAACTGTCTTGGTACTATGCAAATAGACCATACGCTGGTGTAAATAGTATTTTTTAATATTGAGAATCATCTCTAGGTTTCTCAAAAATTGAAGACAAATCTCGCTCGATTTTATTTTTTTGAAAAACAGTAACAAAATAAAGATAATTTACAATTAATATGGAAATATTTTCCAATTTCGTTTTAGCGAAATGATAGCTTAAGGACCGGGTTTTTAAATTCCGGCATAATTGTATTAAAATTCTTTTTCGTGTTCTCACAACCAGGCCACAAAATTATGCTTCACATAGCTTTTGGCCGCCACGGCCTCCTAAGTAGTATTATTAGGTTTTTTATGGACCTCGATATAAATTTTCCCCCTGCCCTATATAATCAATGCCTTAACTCACTAAGTACGGAGATGGCTAATGAATTTAAAATTATAAGATTCAAAAGTTAAAAGTAGCCAGTATTGAGAATCGGCAATTTCATGGGTTAATATATCAACGGTTCCGCTAACCAATGTGTCCGCAGATCGCGGATTTTTCTCGCTGAGCTTTTTCATCATAGTTATAATGACGTTTGTTTTTGTTTTTATGTAGCCGTGTCCGCACCGGCTGCAGACAGCGAAGATTCTGACGGCGATGACGTTGACTGGGACGAGGGGGGCGATACCGAAGACGCCGCCGATGACGATGGACGCGTTTACAAGAACCCGCGCAACTCTCCTTCTGCGCAGTGTCCCAGGGACGAGGATCAGGCCACACTACTCGTGAGTATCTTTTTCTTATGGACATGAAGTTGCGATATCTAGCATTAACTTTTTCGGGCTCACAATTAGATCCGGGCTACGCTGCGATCTCCACATTAACAAGCCGTGTGACAAGTTTGGTCGCGCATTATTTCCACTTGAATGTGATACATCATAGACACGTAATTTAAAATTAAAAAATGTAAATTACGTGACTATGATTCACGCAGAGGCGTAGCTAGGGGGGGGGGGGGGGCAGGGGGGTACATATGTCCCTGGGCGCCACAGCTTAAGGGGCGCCAAAATGAGGATCGATTTAAACTAACTTTTGTATTTTAATTTTATAAAAATGAATGTATTTTGAAACGTGAGATGTTAAACGAAAAATTAAAAATCTTAGCATATCCAGTCCATAATATAAACTGAAAATAACTATTTTTTCGGGGACTCCGGCCCCAGCGAGTTTCCAGACTCTCGATACGAGAAGGGGCGCAGATTTTGTGTCTTGTCCCCGGGCGCAAATTACCCTAGCTACGCCACTGTATTCACGTAATGTACACATAAAAATGCTCTAACCTTTGGATGGTTGAAGACACAATATTAAAATACATATATTCTTGAAGAAATTTTAATGTTCTACAACTTTTTCCTTCTTGACTTATTCATCGAACGAAGGAACATAGAGTTAGCTAGTCAAATAGGACAAAAAAATTGAGTATTTTTTTTAAAAATTAGTAAAATGTGTATCTCGGAGAATATACTAGATAACGAAAAAGTATTTAGAGTCAATCTTGCAGCCCATTTTGTTAGTTTTAATTTTGTATAAATGAAACTTATCGCTAGGACGCATAGTTTCTGAGATATAAATGAAAAACGGAGCAAAAAATGGAAGAAAAAACACGACTGCTGTTACATTACATTACATTACATTACATTACATTTACGTCGTGTCCAATTGGTGGCTAAAAACCGCTCTTGGACGTGTCAAAATATTTCTGTTTTAAGTAGTAAGTGTCATTACTACTTTAATCTTTACGTTACATACATATATTAATTTTTAAAAATATACAGTATCTAAGAAACTTTGGAACCTACTAAAAGTTATTCGTCGTAGAATCGTATTACAAAACAAATTAAAGAATAGTCAATGGCTACCTACTAAATACACAATAATTAAAATAGTCAGTTAAAAAGTTGACTAATCAAAGCAGAAGCCTAACAATTGAAATAGTCAATAAATCAAATATATACGTACTAAAAACTGTACATAGTAACATCCAAAGCAGTAAGTACAGAAAGTGAACTACTGCATTTATATTAATTTTTATTGCGGTTTTTTAAATAAATATTTGTGGTTTATGTATTTATCCATCTAGATACACAAGTTTATGTTTATGTTGACTTATTGGCATCTGGAGATTTTGGCATTTAGACAACTATTTACTTGACATTTCCTATTACACTCGGGGTGAAATAACGATTCTAACAATACCACATATTTCTAAATCGTAGCGTTTAGAAGTTATGGTGGAATAAAAAACGGAAAACATGCATATATGAAACCTGAACACATTACAATCATTTTTTGTTAGGCAGTCGTGTAAAAAAAGGACCTTTTACCTGCCGGTGCTGCCCCTCCTGAAAGTGAGGACTTTTAGTATGTTTACGGCATTGGATTGGATTGTTTACCTCCTTTTAGTATGCTTACCTCGTCGTGTTCCTTCCATTTTCGTCTACAGCTGTTCGTTTACTTAACTATCAGCACTACTGTGATACAGCAAAAAAATCTGATCGCCAAAAACTGCACATCGTTCATGTAATAAGCGTCGTTGTGTGTATTGCAAAGACCGTTGGCTATACGACACTTGGATAAGGTTGGATACGTTGACAAACTGCAATGTAGACGAATAAAAGTGTTGCAAAAAAAATACATATTTTTATGAAACAGTTCCAATTGAAATATATTTTTTGCCGTGCCATTTTTGAGATTTAAAAACAGGTAATGGTATCTATTACCTAAAGCTTTATTATAATAGCTTTAATGCCTAAAAGCTTTAATACTCAGAAAGACTCCGCAGATTGTAACTGTCCACACTCGTGGATCGTCGGTTCAGGGGTGACCTCATTGAGACGAATAAGATCCTGAACGGATGCTATAATTTGCACCGAGTTGTCGTCAATCTTAAGGCGGAACCACATGACTATGATCTGACCGAATTCAAAGGCCATGACTTTTGAAACATTGCACCCATTTAAATGATAGTTTTATATAAATATTTATGTATTCATTGTCTGAATATATTGCTATCCTACTACTATTATAAACGCGAAAGTTTGTAAGAATGTATGTATGGATGTTTGTTACTCTTTCACGCAAAAACTACTGAATGGATTTTGATGAAACTGTGAGAGTGGCCACCCTTCACTAGACTCCAATTGATTGTGAGCGAAGGGTGGTTCTCATCAATATGTTTTCTCCGTTATTGAAAGTCGTTGTAGTTGGAGTTGAAGTATTTATTCTGAAGGTCTATGCTCGGTTGCCAGTTTGTAACGCCTTGATTGGTATTTCGCTGGTGTGTAAGTAGTGTGGGCTCGAGGTGAAGTCGTGGTTGTGTGTCCGAAGTGTGAAGCGCCGCGATAGATTCGAAGATAATGATGATCGCGTATACTATGCGTGGTTTGTTGACTCGAAGATAATGAAGAGCGCGAGTACTTGTAGATGAGCGGTTACTGTCCGCCAGGGAATGATAAAATATGTGTCGAATGTACTGCTTTTTATATGGTATGTAATGATGCTATAACCACCGGTGGGGGAAAAATAACTGTGTCAATTCGTATCGATCAGAAGAAATGGCATTAGTCATAGGTTGACTGTGCATAAAATGTCGAATTTAGTTGGAATTCAATTGCAGTTGCCTCGTGTATATTTGAGCGTATTTGCGGTTTCGATTCTTTAGAAATTACTTTTTTGTTGTCGGTATTTTGGACGGAGTCTCTAACAAAACTTTACAATAATATAGCTTACACATCAGAATAACACATAGGCTATAATTTATAAAAATATAGTTTTCTATCATCATTATCACAATTTTCCATCACCACGCGGGTGAAACCGCAGGGCGCAGCTATTCATCTATACTAATATTATAAAGAAGTAATGTTTGTAAGTTTGTATATAGGGGGTAATCTCCGAAACTACTTATCCGATTTCAAATTCTTTCAGTAATGGAAAGCTCCATTATCGACGAGTGCTATATGCTATATTTAATGGTGATAGATATTAGTTTTAAATAAGAACTCACTATATTTGTAAATCGAGTCGGAAAAAACATGACTTGGAGAGTTGCTTTATCAGCGTGCGCTAAAGAAACCGTTTGATATATGTGAAAACAATATACGACAAAAACATCGGCCTATTAAAAAGACCGCGGCAATTTATTGGAATTTCTTGCAATATCGTCGCGCTCGACAAAAAGTACTATAACTATGGAACTACTATATCAATCATAAAAAAATAACTGTGCAATGATCGCATTGAAATTTTATATATAGAATATTGAAATCTCATTTTGTAAAACAATTAGATAATTATGAATAAATATGAGAAAGTCGAAAAAGTGAAAAAACTCGGCATTTCTAACTTGTACTTGTCTTACGGAAAAATACGGAACCCTATTTAAAAATTCTAAATACTATCGTGATCTTTATTAGATTCTATATCAAGGGTAATATTTCGTTTTGCTTATTTACATACAAAAATACTTAGATATTAGCTCATAAAAACCAATAAAAATTTTGATGATTTCTCGAAAAAAAAAATGGTATTTGACAATGGAATTTTACCAGAAATATACGCGAAATGACGAGCGAAATTATTCTAATGACTGTCTATGTATCTGTGGTAATAATGAGATATTTGGTATGGATTTTAGGATGCGTTTGAATTAGAAAATAATATTACTGTGCGCTCCGAGAGCAAGCCGCCAATATTCGTCGTTACGTAGTCAACGTATATTTAAGCTACAATAACTGCTTTTATATCCCAAAAAATAAGGAAAAATAAGTAGGCAGTGTTCGTTGAAGTCATTAGCAATAAAATAAGATCAAAATAATTATCATCACGGGTGTTAAATAGAGGCAATATATACTGTAAGTGTTTAGGTGGTATAGTTATAGAGATATCATGAAATTAGTAACGCGTGGCGAGGAACAAGATGCGTATGTCTACGAGATAGGTAGCGTGCATCTAAGAGGGGACGTCTTGCACTATATATCTAAAGGTAGCAACTAAAAAGACAAGCGGGCTAGTATTACATAAAGCAACGGTAATTGACCAACAGCATCTATACAAGTAGCTACCTATTGATTATATTGATTTAAAAAATATATTATTAACATAATTTATTATTGAAATGGTCTTAATTGTCTCAGGGGGCTCAAAATGAATACTTCCATCTTCATCTTGAAATAAAAATGCGCTTTCACAATACTTTCCCTCCTTGATGGTTGGGGGTCCAGAAATTATACTAAAGTACGGGCCAAAGGAACGTTCCGATGGGGTAATAAACCGAGCTGTCAACAAGGATGCGGCTAACGTCGGTATTGCTTATCGATGAATTACGCTTGGTCGATGAAACAGCATTTATTATACATTTGCATTTATTATAGTAGGTACCGATTGCTATATTTATTATTTTTTTCGGTTTAAGTATTATTTTAGAATTATAGTAATTAATCAATGACCTAATTATGTGACGTGAGTTATTAAATGAGTATTTAATAGATAACTGATTATCATAGCATGGTATATCATAGGTCATTATTAATTTCTAAACAGTCATTAGTAAAATGTTATCATGGCATTTTGTAATAATGAGTCCCACACATGTATATTATCCCAGCGCTTTATGTTTTTCCCTGTTAAATAAATAAATAAATAAATAAATATAAAATGCTGCGCAGATTAAACATTAAAACTTGCCAATCAGTTGAGCAATGGGGACCATATTTTCTAACCTGGAGCTATTGAAGTTGAAGGGTGATATTAACATGCAGACTCGGTGCCTTATACATTTTGTCATTTGTGTGAGTGTGCCAGGATGGTTTTTTTGAGAAAAAATGGACCATTTGATAATAAGTAACGATTCACGACCGCGATTTTACCTCGACGACATCCCTACAAGCAGGTAGTAAAAGGGGCGGGGCCGGCCTAATGATTTATTGCCTCATCGAAACGTTCCTTTGGCCCGTACTATAGTGTATCAGATAAGGTAAATCATGAAACAACAATTTGACTATACCAAGAGTAGGGATTTCTACCAAATGGATTATTTTATAGATAAAAAGTTAAAAAATAAAATATTAAAATGGTGATTTCGTCCGCAGGGTCAGAAGTGTCTGAGGAAATGTTCATCAGACGAGGACTGCAAGAGCAAGAAGAAGAAGTGCCTCTGCGATGGTGCCTGCGGAATGTCCTGCATAAAACCCGGTAAGTGTATGCGTTTAGCCTTACTCTCGTATTAGCCTTACTCTCGTATAGCATTACTCTCGTATGATTGCGATTCTCAAATCTCTGGCATATTGAATTTGGAGCAATTGTTAACTGTAGCTATAGGTAATTTTGTGTGGTGAGTTTCTTTTCACAACGCTGTTGGAACTGCGCCGCTTTGGAGTTGTCTTTTACTACGGGCGAACCCGCCACCCCAGCAAGGTATATCAATATTAAATCATTCTTTTAACCGTGTGCTCCGATCTTTAAAAAAAAAAAAAAAATATTGACTGTAAAATGTGAATTTATTTACCAGTGTTTAGTTTATGCGAAAACAAATTTGGCAGGCCACGAAAAGCACTCAAGTTTTTACGAACATAACACACGCAATAAGAATAGCATCATGATTCCGAAAGAACGGCTGTGTTTATACCAGAGATCATTTTTAGATTTAAGCTTTACATTTTTCAATCTGCTGCCAACAGGGAGCTAATTCAGGGTCGGTCAAACTCACGGGTCAACACCCATCCGGCAGCCTTCACGTATGAAGTGCGAGGCCGGGTAGGACTCTGGCCTGCGGGCCAGTTCCCCCCAGGAGTCAATCTTCTGGCTCTCCTGGACGCTTTGCGCACCGTGCGGTGTCAGTCAATCGATTGTGCATTCTGACTGACAGTCGAGGGAGTCTGAAAACAGTATTACCCCTATAAAGCGAGGGAAGTTGTTCACCTTACGGCGACTGCTCTTAAAACGACCAATCAGCTACCCGATTCCGGTTGATAGCCGTATAAAGGACGCCGTGGTCCGTGATAGATTCGTTAAACACCGTTTCACCGCTACGTAAGGGAATGGACCGCGCAAGCGACCTAAAACCCTGAACCAGTCGGGAGACCTCAGTAATCTGGTTGCAACTGGTAGTAAGGGCGCGAGTGTCGGCCCGCTGGTTGATTAACCTGGTTATCTCGCGGTAAGGCGTTGGTATCTTACGGGCGTGTGGCGTAACTAGACGGTGTACCTACTGTTTCGTTCTAAGTATTCTGCGCTCACGTCACAGGAGACAAAACGATCAATATTGTTAAAACTTCCTGAGGTGGCGGGTTCGCCCGTTGTAGTCGACAGCTCTAGTAGTTGCTTCTAACAGAAATTCAAAAAACTCTAAGAGGTGGCATTGAAAAAGAGCATAAAAATAAAACCTAGCCATCCATGCTCTTTATAATTTAAATGGATTTGACAAGATTGTCGAAGGTTTTAAAATGTAATTATAGCATACACGAAATCTATTTGTTTATTGCTGAATAAAAGTAACAATTTTTTTAAATAATTAATGATAATATGGATTATCCTACTACTATTAAAAACGCGAAAGTTTGTAATAATGTATGTATAGATGTTTGTTACTCTTTCACGCAAAAACTACCGAATGGATTTTGATGAAACTTTACAATAATATAGCTTACACATCAGAATAACACATAGGCTATAATTTATAAAGATATAGTGTGAATTATCCAAAATATAACGATAAGTGTCAAGTAAGTAGGAAAAAAATCTGCCATCTGCGAGCTATTCTGGCGTGTGCCTCAAAAACCGTTGGAGTTACACGTATATAATGCATAATTATATATGTTTCTATTAGTAGCATTATCACAATTTTCCATCATCACGCGGGTGAAACCGCTGGGCGCAGCTAGTCTCTATATATTTTGAGTAATTTTTTATCTTCTTCTAGAATAATTTCGTTTCTATATTTCGTTACCGTAGTAGTAATCTAGTGCTGATTATTCTTGAAAAACTTACTGATTTACTATTATTTTTATGTAATTACTTTGTAATTTGAGTGTGTTTTTTTTATTATTTAACCATATGTACCTTTATAAAAAGTATATGTACATGTAAAGAAGTATTAATAATTTTGCGACAATGCATGACAAATGACGCATTCCGTAGTATGTACTTTTTGCAATTAATAAAATAAGACTATGACTATGTGGTGAAAGTAGAGAATTAAAGACGATACAGTCTACCGTCTAACTGCATCTACAGACAATCTTAATCAAATTTTCGAGCAAATTATTTTTTTCGCCCCCCCCCCCCCCTCACGATGCTCAAAGTGCATTTCTTTATAGAGCTTGTCGTCAACTAGAGTTGTCAACTACAACGGGCGAACCCGTCACCTCAGGAATTTTTAACGATTAGTCGTTCTATCTCCCTGAAGTGAGCGCAGAAGACTTGGACAAAAACAGTCCACCTCAAGCTCCGCCACATGCCCGTAAGAGGCCAACGCCTTAACCGCAAGATAGCCAGGTGTGTTACCCAGCGGGCTTACACTCATGCCCTTATTTCCAATTGCGACCAGATTACTCCAGTCTCTCGATTGGTTACGAGTTAGAGGTCGCTTGCGCGGTCCTCCCCTTACGAAGCGGTGAAACGGTGTATACCGAATCTATCGCGGACCACGACATCCTTTGCCCGGCTGTTCACCCAGGATCGGGTAACCGACGGTCGTTTCAAGAGCAGTCGCCGTAAGGTCCGCAACCACCCCCGCTCTATAGTAAACAATACTGCTTCCAGACTCCCCCGACTGTTAGTCAGAGTGTACAATCGATTGGCTTACGCCGCACGGTGCGCAGACCGTCCGGGAGCGCCAGAAGGTTGATTCCTAGGGGAAACTAGCCCTAAGGCCAGAGTCCTGCCCGGGCTCGCATTTCATGCGTGGAGGCCGCCGGATGGGTGTTGACCCGTGAGTGTGACAAACCCTGAACGGAATGGGTTTTCGTGGCCAGCTCAGCAAGGGCCTATTAGCTCCCAGAGCTACAGCTTATCGTCAGTACAATTCCGTATTTATGGATATTGAAATATTTGTACATCCCCAGATACATAAAAAAAATCGGTTGTGTCACCCCAAGACTTTCTCGGCAAGCAGATAACTCCCCTCCCCCGTGCCAAACCCCTCATCCATCCTGTATAGCGTATTACATTGCTCAACGTCGTACTATGATTTGGTAATCAGGATTTAGTACGGAACGCAACGTGCAGATGGCACTCGTAGTTTTACAAATTGATTAACCTTCTATGTTGAATATGGTGACATTAATAGGCGCACTGTAGATGGCCCTCTAAATACGCATATACAGTAATCGTGGGAATTAATTGGAACAAAGAGTATTTTTCTTCGAAAAGTGCTTTATTGGTAATTTAACTACCACTACCAAAACAGCAGTGGTAGTTATATTACCGTATATTAGTCGGCCGAACTTAAAAAATAGGGGTTTTGGTTTGGTATGTTTCCTTGTCATTGAAAATAGAAAAGTCAGCTTTGCATCCCAAAGTCGTTACGACTCATCTTAAGGCGATATTATGACGACAAAGATCGTTAGAACATCCTGAGATAGCGGGTTCGCTCGCGGCAGCAACAAATGTAACCCTTTTTACTTCCCCGGTCCACCAACCGACCAGCATTTGAACGCGCAAAAAATATCGAGATAAAGGCGAAGATATCTATTACTTTAACAGGCTACCGGAAAGTTTAAAAACCATTCAAGTGGATCGCTTATTCATAAAGAATTCTTATTAGAGAAAGCTTTTTATTCGGTCGAGGAGTTTGTTAATTTTAAATGATTAAAAATTTTTTTGGCCATTTTTTTTTGACAATTTTAAGTAGCATTTTTGAATTATTCTGACTTTTTTCTGATTTTAATTTTATTGATTGTTTTAATTTCTGGTTTTAGTAAGTACATCTTGAAAATGATTTTGAATATCGCCAGTAGGTACTAAAATGTTGCATATCGACATGTCCTAAAAGTAATAATGAAGTACGTTGAACTGTATGTACGTGGTGGTAAATTTGGATATTGTAAAACGGACTAATAAACTGTAATTTATATGTAACTAGATATTACGTTTCTACAATCTGGTAAGATATTTTGGAAATAAATTGAAATTGAAATGAAAGACAAAAATAATTTATCGCTGATGCTGAAAGACACACTTCAATTTCTTGTTAATTATGTTGTTACTGTCAGACAAAATTCATGTGAAAAAATGTTACACGTGTTATATTAAAATCAGTCGTTTAATTATGCATGTTGCTACGTCGTTAGATATTGTTAGTTTTAATATAGAATATGTCCTCCTTTTGCGTTGATAACACCTTTCACTCTTATAGGCATAGCATTTATCAGATTTTGACAGCTTCCTTTCAGTTCATTATCGTGAAACCAGACATGAATTACTCCACTGATCATCAAAGTTAAACGTCTATCATCGCGATAATTAACGGCGTTTCCCATTAGTGTGGTCACACCAATACAATTTCGGCGGAGTATGGTGGTCGGCGACAATTCTTAGCGAAGTCTGGTAGCGAGTAGCCGGTAAAAAGTGCCACAGCGCACAGCGAACATGGAAAATAAGGCACGTAACCGAACCAGAACAAACCCTCTTCTCGTTGATTTATACGGGCTACGATCCGAGCCGCAGCCCGCTCTACCTCCAACAAACACCGCAACACTCCATACTAGCTATAGTAGGATACCAGCTGATTTATTTATTTATTTAACACTGTTTAAATTAATTTTATTAGTATATTGGTATACGTCATACGAAATGATTTTTTAAATCGTAAATATAATATTGAAAATGTTTAAAAAATCGGCTGTGTCACCCCAAGATTTTCCCGGCACGTAGCCAGACATTATTTCATCTGAATATTCATTTCATGAAGTAGCAGTTGGCGTAAATTCCTATTAATATATCATATTTGAATTTCGAACGAACATCATCTCATTTAATTTTAAAATCAAAATGCAAACTTGGGTGGCCGCCTTTGAATTCTAACTTCGAACGAGCAACGCATCACAAGCGTCGGCGCTTTTATTGGCCTTGCTTTTTAATTAATATATGGCGGACTTTAAATATTATTTGTGTCGCTTGTACGTGAGATATTCGAAGAAAGCTTTCACAATGTGATTTCAGCACAACAAGGCACCTGTTTATGGAATTTCAAGTGTCACGTTTATTATTTCGAGATTGATTTAGCGGGCCCTCTAGTGGACCGATTATAAGCACGATCAGGGCGCAGAACGAACTTTATTCTCTTAAGGTAGGTATCCATTAGGTTCGCGCACCATCTCTGCTCCGCGCATCTGCAACTGCTCCAATGGAGACGGTGCGCGCATCAACTCAAGAACAACGAGTGCTCCGCAGTTTTCATTCGAACGTTGAGCAAACATGTCGTCGCTTGTTTTAATTAAAAGCTAAATTTCTGATCCTTCGGATCCCATAGCACTGTATAATTGCGATGTATAATTCGGGAGCTAATGGACCCTTGCTGAGTTGGCCACGAAGACCCATTTGTTCAGGGTTGGTCACACTCACGGGTCAACACCCATACGGCGGCCTCCACGCATGAAGTACGAGACTCTGGCCTTTCTATCGCCATCCAGGCCCCCAAGGAGTGATTTATTTGTTGTTTTATAAATATTTGTTTTCTTTGATCTATAAGTTGTCGTTTCTTTGATCTATAAGTCGTTTTTGTTGATCTATAAGTTGAAAGATTTCCTATTTGGGTATCTCGAAATTTCTTCAATATCAAATTAACACCGCAAGCAAAGAGTTTTTTTCGAATTTCGCGCGAAATTAAAAAAAATAATGTTGCCTGCGGCGCTGATAATATTACCATGTGTTAGCGATCATCTAAAACAATTGGACAATTTTCGAAGTTTTTACGAAATGGCTTTGCGTATTGATGACTAAAGGTAACCTGAAACAAACGACATTTCAGGATATCATCTGTCATCAATATGCAAAGTCATTGAAAAAATCATCGAAAACAGTGCCCTTTTTTTAAAGTTTCGCGAAAAGATGTATTTTTCCGATCGTTTTTTTTTCAAAATATTTCGTTTAATCTAAAAACTCTGCAAATTGACATAATTTCGGTAATATCGCTAATTTTTATCGATATTACGATATACTCGAATGTATCCCACACGGTATGTACAAACAAAATGGCCGCAACTTTCTTGACATTAGACTGAACATTTTTAACGCCTATATCTCGCTTATTTATTGAGATCGAATAAAGATTATGGAAGATTCGGAATCAGCGTGGTGAATATAGTGTGGTGAATTTATATATTTTTATTTTGGCCTGTTTGTTTACATATAAAATTAAAACTTTCAATGCCTATATCTCGCTTATTTATAGCGACCTACACAATTTTCTTCCAGATTTAGCATTAAAATGAAACAATCTATTAGTATATATATATATTTTTTTGGAGAGAGGTTCCTATACTGCAGTTATTCCTCGAATAATTTTTCGGATGATTTTTTTTATACCAAAAATTTATCTCGTTTCGTTGGCCGCCCAATCTGTAGGTGTACGTATGTATGTACCGTCCGCAGAGCCACTCCTGGCGGGGTTATGTACTGTATTAGGTTTAATTTATAGGTTTTTTGTGCGGGAGATTGTTTGCGCAGTTGCGGCCACTTTTTCATCCGTTATTATAAATACATATTGTGGAGAATGGAGTACGTCGCTGGCAACGCGCACGCGATATTACGATACATTCACTTGCCGTTTTATGGGAATGTGCCAGCATTATGAGATCACACACGATATGGGATATTTTTAATAATATTCGTTGAATGGAATAAAAAGCCCGATTTTAATATTTTATTGTGTAGAACGGACACGTGCATGTTTCGTTTTCGTGGCACAAATACGTGGTAATGGCGGTGATTCAATGTTACAATTTACGAGTCTATTTAATTTTAATGTAAACATAATGTAAGAAAATACATAATGCATTGTTGTATAGTATAGTTGAAAAAAGCGCAAGATTGAATATCTGGGGCACGTGCTATGGCATTACAGATATCAGCTGCTTCAACTGATATTGATGGGCAAAATTGAGGGTAAACGACGCCGTGGAAGGAGGAAAAAGTCGTGGTTGTGCAATGTCAGAGAGTGGACCGAGATCACCAGTACGGAACAGCTTTTCCGGATGGTGCAAGACCGACAAAAGTATTCAGAGCTAACTCCAGCCTCCAGTAATGGAGAGGCACTTCGAGACGTAGAAGAAGAATAGTATAGTTGGTACTTGCAAAAGACTTAAAAGGCCTGAGATCACAATTCGACTATTATCAATTTAGGGACCTAATGGGCCCTTGCTGAGTTTGCCACGAAGATCCATTCTGTTCAGGGTTGGTCACACTCACGGGTCAACACCCATCCGGCGGCCTCCACGCATGAAGAGCGAGCCCGGGTAGGACTCTTGCCTTAGGGCTAGTTTCCCCTAGCAATCAACCTTCCGGCGCTCCTGGACGGTCTGCGCACCGTGCGGCGTAAGCCAATCGACTGTGCTATCTGACTAACAGCCGGGGGAGTCTGGAAGCAGTACTGTTTCCTATAGAGCGGGAGTGGTTGCGGACCTTACGGCGACTGCTCTCGAAACGACCATCGGCTACCCGATCTTGGGTGAACAGTCGGGCAAAGGATGCCGTGGTCCGCGATAAATTCGTTATACACCGTTTCACCGCTTCGTAAGGGAGAGGACCGCGCAAGCGACCTCGAACTCGTAACCATACGAGAGAACTAAGTAATCTGATCGCAATTGGAAGCAAGGGGCGTGAGTGTAAGCCCGCTGGGTAACATTCCTGGCTACTTTGGCCTCTTGCGGGCATGTGGTGGAGCTTGGTGATGGATTGTTTTTCCAAGTCTGCGTTCACTTCACGGGAGAGAGAACGACTAATCGTTAAAACTTCCTGAGGTGACGGGTTCGCCCGTTGTAGTTGACATCTCTATATAACAATTCGACCTTTCCACATACTCACCATACTGTTTCGTGTACTTCATTCAAACATGCCTTCTTATTTTTACAACCTTCTCTCAGCTTTCATTCCTTGAACTTCCATTGCGCTCTCAGAAAAATCTATTACTGGTTATACTCAGCAATCGTCAACTTTCATGGCCAAGTCATTTGCAGTGCAGGCGGCACGAATATGGAACTCTGTGC
>OX155967.1:18854134-19064134 GCA_944548615.1 Micropterix aruncella | reverse complement strand
TTAGTCTAATATTAAGTGGTGTTGTTGTTTTCACCGATATAAAAGGCATCACAAGTCCTGCACAGAAGTTGATATACTATATTTTTTGAAATACAACTGCAATGAAAGGGAACCCTGTAACTATTAGTAGTATTTGGACTGGTAAAAAAAGGACTTAGATCTAACAGAGGACAAGTTTTACAACGTGGACGACCACAAGGTTGAAGCCCAAAAGTATTATTACCAATAGAGAAATTTTGATTATTTTTTGTTTTGTTTAATATTGATCTAATATTAGGTGGTCTGCGGAAAGATAAAATTGGCGGTGAATCTAAGAGATCCTTAGTGGATGCATCATTAGAAATGATGGGGAATAAATCAGATAATATATCTCGCAGTTTCTCAGCACCAGGAAAATAAGTGGTGCTAAGAAAGATTTTATTATTATTATTATTTTTATTTGAAGAAATTTTAGGTTTTGGTATATATTTTACTTCAGAGTTTAGAATATGTTTATCCAATAGAGGAGCAGGGTATTTTCTTTCAAGAAGAGATTGCTTTAGATTATTGAGATATTTATCTAAATTTTCTTTGTTGTTAACTAAACGGTGTCCGCGAATGGACATTGAATAGGGAATAGATCTCTTGGTGTGAAATGGATGACAGCTATCAATCTGTTCAATACTGTTCTTTATTTGTAGGTTTTATATGAATCGCGGTTTTAATTTTACCTTCGGAAATTGTTAAATCAACATCTAAGAAAGTAATTTGTGATTTAGAAATGGTATGAGTGAAATTCAAAGGGCCAAAATTATTTAGGTCGTCAAGAAAGGTTGTTAGAGTAGTTTGTCCGTGTGGCCAAATCATTACTATGTCGTCAATAAATCTATACCATAATATGGGTTTTAAATTTTGCGTTTGAAGAAAATTTTGCTCGAATAATCCCATGAAAAGGTTGGCATACGAAGGTGCCATTCGCGTGCCCATAGCAGTCCCTTTAATTTGAAGATAAAATTCATCTTCAAAGGAGAAAGCATTACACGTTAAGACAAACTCGGCTAATTTGCAAAGAAAATCCGTAGAAGGTATTTGAGGATGAGGTCTCTCATCAAGAAAATAAGAAATGGCTTCCAATCCTAAATTATGAGGAATATTGGTATACAGGGATATGGCGTCAATAGTAACAAATAATAGGTCGTCTGACTTTGGAATTACAGTATTCTTTAAAATATCAATAAAATGATAGCTGTCTTTGATATGAGAATTTAGATTTTTCACAAAAGGTTGTAAAAAATAATCTACAAAAGCCGAAATTCTTTCTGTCGGAGAGTTAAAGCTTGCGACTATTGGTCGTCCAGGATTATTAGGCTTGTGAATTTTAGGTAATAGGTAAAAATTTGGAGTTCTGATAGGATCAGGAATTAAAGTTTTAACATCTTCGTCTGATAATTTTTCATTTGATTTATTTTGTTCAATATATTTTTTTATTTTCACTGCAAAATTTTTGTTTGGATCTCTAGATAGTTTTTTATAGAAAGTTTCATCTCTAAAATTAAAACCGCGATTCATATAAAACCTACAAATAAAGAACAGTATTTACACTTTGATAGCTGTCATCCATTTCACACCAAGAGATCCATTCCCTATTCAATGTCCATTCGCGGACACCGTTTAGTTAACAACAAAGAAAATTTAGATAAATATCTCAATAATCTAAAGCAATCTCTTCTTGAAAGAAAATACCCTGCTCCTCTATTGGATAAACATATTCTAAACTCTGAAGTAAAATATATACCAAAACCTAAAATTTCTTCAAATAAAAATAATAATAATAATAAAATCTTTCTTAGCACCACTTATTTTCCTGGTGCTGAGAAACTGCGAGATATATTATCTGATTTATTCCCCATCATTTCTAATGATGCATCCACTAAGGATCTCTTAGATTCACCGCCAATTTTATCTTTCCGCAGACCACCTAATATTAGATCAATATTAAACAAAACAAAAAATAATCAAAATTTCTCTATTGGTAATAATACTTTTGGGCTTCAACCTTGTGGTCGTCCACGTTGTAAAACTTGTCCTCTGTTAGATCTAAGTCCTTTTTTTACCAGTCCAAATACTACTAATAGTTACAGGGTTCCCTTTCATTGCAGTTGTATTTCAAAAAATATAGTATATCAACTTCTGTGCAGGACTTGTGATGCCTTTTATATCGGTGAAACAACAACACCACTTAATATTAGACTAAATAATCATAGGGCTAGTGTAGGAAATGAAAGCCAACTCCCAATATCTTTGCATGCCAGGGCGCATAATTTATCTTTTGATCAATGTTTTAAAGTTAAAATAATAAAATGCCTTGGGGATAATGCAAAAGAAAGGGACGTCAAATCTTGGGAATTGGCTTATATTTATATTTTAGGCGCTTGCAAAGGTTCCGGTCTCAATAGGCAAAATTAATAAGGTTTATCATATTATCATAATCATCAAATGCTTTTTCTTTTAATTTATAATCATTCATTTTAAAATAACGTTTTGCACGGTTGGTTATGGTACCTTAACTAAATCGTGTAAAATATTATTAATCCATTTCTTTTTGTTCGATTCCTTGAATTTAAATTTTCAACGAATTGTTCGATTTCAGAAATGTCACATATCTTGACGACGGCTGAGCCGAAATATTGATATACATTTTATAACAATCATTAATATTTAAGTAACACTAATCGCCTATTATTTTCCAGCATTCATTCTCGTCTCGTATTGTTGTGTTGCCGCTGTGTGAGGCCATTTTGATCGGATTCTAGTGCCACAGCAGGAAGCACCAGCAAACACTGAGGGAGGAGAAGAAGAAGGCGTGGAGTCACTCCTGGTCACCACAGACCAGATAAGTGCCCTTTCATTATTTTATCATTTCATTTATTTAGTGATAATTATAATTTCAATTTGAAAAAATAATAATTTACACATTTACAATGAAATATTATATATATATATATATATATATATATATATATATATATATATATATATATATATATATATATATATATATATATATATATATATATATATATATATATATATATATATATATATATATATATATATATATATATATATATATATATATATATATATATATATATATATATATATATATATATATATATATATATATATATATATATATATATATATATATATACACTTTAGGGTTTTTGGTTAGTAAAAGGGATAGAGTTGAGTACCTTAGCCGAACGTTTCGGAGCCTGTGGCTCCTTCCTCAGCGGCGAGAAGAATACTGGCATCCGCTGCTGTCACCAACGGCTACCCGCTTTTCTTCTGTGGTACTGGGGAGAATGGTGATTTGGCGGGATGATAATGTGAATTTAAATTAAAATGGTTAATTTTGAAATAAAAAAAAAATACATATTTTTTAAAATTTTATTAAAAAAATATATATAAAATAGTCGCATGTGTGTTAAAAGTGTTTGAACTACATATGTGTGGGGAGGTGAGTGTGTGTGAGTATGTGTGTTGGATTGTGTGGGTGTGTGTATGCGATGAATATGTTAATTTCGTTTTGATATGTGTTAATAATGGAACACTCAGTGTTGGACGTTTAGTCCGCACCCCTGGCAAGCTCCTAGTACCCATATATGTTCAAGTTCCCACGTTTTAAGTTTTATTTCCGGTGTATTTTCCGGGAATGCCCTAATAACTTTCACAGTGAAACACTCATCGAAGCTTTTGCCATGCGATCGCGCGTGGGTGGGGATTGGAAGACTTGATACGCCTCCTTTGGCTGAGCAACGATGATTATTCATGCGAAGATTGAGTCTATTGGTAGTTTCACCTACATAAAATGCATCACAAAATCTGCATTGTAGGTGGTAAATGCAGTTTTGCGAAGCGCAGTCCGCATGTGTGCTGATTTTGTAGACTTCAGTAGTGTTAGGGCTAGTGAACTCGTTGCCAAAGGCTAGCCGAAGAACGAATCGTGCCGCTTGAGGCGGTTGTTAAACGGAATCCAAACGGGTTCATCCGCCAACTGAGAGAGGGCACTCATCTATTTTATTTATGAAATTAATATTCAGATGAAATTAGTCCTTGACTCCCTGCCGGGAAAGTCTTGGTGGACAGAAACGGTTTTTTTATTATTATTTTTATACAAAATGCAATAGGACAGGTCCACACGGCCTAGTAACAAAATTGTACGACCTGACCGACACACCCAGTTTTTTTGATACAATTATAAACTAAGTCTTCTTTTACATGTCACCCAACTATTCTCTCCATCATATCTATACAGTCGACCAGACTGTAAGCTATTGTCCACGTGTTGATGAGTCTGCCATTGTATGCCTTGTATGACGTAATAAAGAGTTTTTGGATTGAATTTAATTTTCATTTTTATAGATCGTGAATGTCCTGAATTGGAGCAACCAGAGGTCGGAACTGTCTCCATTACAGGAAGATTGTTTGGCGATCGGTGAGTTTTTTTAGGTCTTTCAATTATTTATTATACCTACAGGATACTTTCCACTCTGATAAAAACTAGTTGACAAAAATACACTTATTCATACAAAATACATTAATCATAAATATTTCCCTTTCATGCCACATTAACGAGAAACGCCGTTAATTATCGCGATGATGGGATGGACGTTTAACGTTGGTGTAGCCACGACTTATCGCGATAATTTTACAACGGCATTCACATTGCCGTTTGACTTTAGCTGTAACATCGAGAGTCGCATTTTTCACGTTCTCGAGTCGCAGGGCACTAGAACAGACAAGTTACAACACGTATCGTAGAATATAGACCAGGCATCAGCTAATTTATATTAATTTGTGCAGAAGCAGTCGTTAAGATTGTGTCTTTTGTTCAGTGTATTCGTTACAGTAGATTCTCAATATGTCGAAACCTGAAATATGCTCTTGTGACGAGACTGATGATGCTCAATAAAGTGAAAAGTTAAGAATAAGTTTCCCCTCTGATTCTTTCCTTGAACGGGATATTCGCATTTACCGCATAATGTACGCTAAATGTCAATAAAATATCACTTGTAAATATTAGTCCTTGTTTTTTTTTGTTTCAATCCTTCAGTGCAATCCTTGTACTTACTTTAAATATCGAGTAAAAGTACTCGATTTTATATTTCAAAAAATCGATGGGAAAATTGCCTGCGGTTGGAGGGTTAAAAGGCACCTAGAAACTGTTAAGTACTTATATAGAATATTTTTTTCTAGTGCTACGTACACTTGTCCTCATGGAACACACGTGGTTGGATTGCAAAATCGCAATTGCCAAGCAGATGGGCAATGGGCTGGTCAGGCGCCATCTTGCAAACAGAATAGTAAGGAATTTTACATATTTTATTTGGGGATCCATCCATACCAAAGCGTACAAACGAAACCCTACTGGTGACGCTTCGCTTGTTTAAAACTTGCTCATTCTTCGAGTTGTTTGTCTGTTTGTTTCTACTCTTTATTGTGAAATTTCACAATGGGCGGGTTTATTGTCATATTACAATCTCTTACAACCAACCCTACTGTGACGTTTTTATATGTATGTGTGCGTGTAACATGTGTGTCTTGTTATTGCATTCGATCGACTGAATTGAAAATGCAATTCCTTTAACTTGATCCCAACGGAAAATGGTGACCCACTACTTGTATATCGAGGAGCTGTCTTTTATGTAGGAGTTTAGAATTCTCCCGATACATTTCTATAAGATGTTGTCCCAACTAATATAATAAAAATAGAATAACTTTATTGTGCTATAAAAATATTACTTAACCGGTCGGAAGCCAGCCTTTGCGCACAAGGAACTGCGCTGCAACTTTTTGGTCGTTTTTGTAAATAAATACTAAGCAATATAGTTTTTTCGTAGATTTCCTCTTGCTACTTGATAATTAATATTGTTAATCATGTATATTATACATTTATATATTATATATATATATATATATATATATATATATATATATATATATATATATATATATATATATATATATATATATATATATATATATATATATATATATATATATATATATATATATATATATATATATATATATATATATATATATATATATATATATATATATATATATATATATATATATATATATATATATATATATATATATATATATTTATATATATATATATATATATATATATATATATATATATATATATATATATATATATATATACTTTTTAGAATTGATCAATAAGATGATTATAAAGTAAATAATTATAAAAGCCACTTACATCGTGACGAAGGATTCCCTTGATCGGATTCGGGAATGCTTTAGGTGTTAACGAGAATGATGAATGCCTCTCACGCGGAAAGAGGAGTAGGTTTAAGTTGGGCCCATTTTTCAACTAGTAAACGCTCACCCTTCATCCAATTATCTCAAAAATTAAGCTACAATCCTTCTTTATACGTAAACTCACTCAATTTCCTATTATTTCAGGGGAAATAACAAGACAAGACGAGCTACTTGACAGATGGAAGAATTTAAAATTTCGAATTTCATTTTTTTATTTTCTAAAGGTGCGATATAAAGAAGCTGCGATCAATATTCAGCTGAAAACTTAAAACTAAAAGCGTGACATGCCCTCATATCAATGAAAGGAAGCAGTCAGCTCTTTCCTATTAGTTGGAAAGATTACCTTTAACCTAAATGGATTATTTACAATGAACGAAACATAAAATATGTAAAAATTCAATATTTTGAAATATTTGATAGTTTTGTGTATATATTCTTTTTAGAATTGATCAATAAGATGATTATAAAGTAAATAATTATAAAAGCCACTTACATCGTGACGAAGGATTCCCTTGATCGGATTCGGGAATGCTTTAGGTGTTAACGAGAATGATGAATGCCTCTCACTTGCGGAAAGAGGAGTAGGTTTAAGTTGGGCCCATTTTTCAACTAGTAAACGCTCACCCTTCATCCAATTATCTCAAAAATTAAGCTACAATCCTTCTTTATACGTAAACTCACTCAATTTCCTATTATTTCAGGGGAAATAACAAGACAAGACGAGCTACTTGACAGATGGAAGAATTTAAAATTTCGAATTTCGTTTTTTTATTTTCTAAAGGTGCGATATAAAGAAGCTGCGATCAATATTCAGCTGAAAACTTAAAACTAAAAGCGTGACATGCCCTCATATCAATGAAAGGAAGCAGTCAGCTCTTTCCTATTAGTTGGAAAGATTACCTTTAACCTAAATGGATTATTTACAATGAACGAAACATAAAATATGTAAAAATTCAATATTTTGAAATATTTGATAGTTTTGTGTATATATTCTTTTTAGAATTGATCAATAAGATGATTATAAAGTAAATAATTATAAAAGCCACTTACATCGTGACGAAGGATTCCCTTGATCGGATTCGGGAATGCTTTAGGTGTTAACGAGAATGATGAATGCCTCTCACTTCGTCACGATGTAAGTGGCTTTTATAATTATTTACTTTATAATCATCTTATTGATCAATTCTAAAAAGAATATATACACAAAACTATCAAATATTTCTATATATATATATATATATATATATATATATATTTATATACCTATATATATATATATATATATATATATATATATATATATATATATATATATATATATATATATATATATATATATATATATATATATATATATATATATACATACATATGGGGGTCGGTCAAAAGGGCTATGTGCTGATCGGTCAAAAGACGCAAAATGCCTATAGGCATTGTTGCCGCTCAATTAATATTACACTTTTTTTTATAAAAAAGGTAATTTATGCACAAACGGCGGACTTATCGCTATAGCGATATCTTACAGTCATCATTTGACTGTAAGATAATTGTAATTACTAATGATGATTTGTGATTCTTTTTCAGTTTATTGCCTCTCGCCACCGACGATCGAGCACGCTCGTCACTCTGCCTTACCAGAACAAGCAACATTTGACCTGGATGCTACCGTTCAGTACCACTGCCATACAGGCTACGTCACCAATGGATTTCCTCGGGCCAAGTGTCTCGCCATCGACAACCAGGCCTCTTGGTATGGCCCTGATATTAGCTGTGAACGTGAGTATTTTCATCTCATTTTATTTATTTTCAAAATGACTCCTATTTCCAGATGTTTTTATTACACAGGCAGTGGTGTCGCTACTAAGGTGCGAGGTGGTAAAAACGGTACGATAATGATATCTGTCTCCATTAGTTCGCGTGAATGGCAATACCGCACGTGGCAAATTTGAATTGCTTTCTAGGGGAGATGGGAGGGAGGGGGGGGGGGAAACGAATTATAACATGTGTTGTAGTCTCTACAATATCATCGATCGATAAACGCAGCATCTGGACGATATCCTGAACGTCAGGCAATGGACTGTATTTAATTAAGGTGTGGTGGGCGCTGAACAGCCACAGTGGAAATAGATCCAGGATTAAGAAAAGGAGTACCTCAAAAAACCGCTTCCTTCCTGATCTTCTCTGGCTGCTTCGCTGATGGGTAGCTACCCAGATGCTGGGGCTGATCCCGATGAAATAAACTCCATAAAATGTACGGCACTTCCGGAAGTTATTTTTATGTAATATTTCTATCTCGGATAGACGAGTATTTCACGACGTGCGATACGATCCGCAGCGCGTAAATTTGATAACTGAATCGTCGACCGCGCATATGGTCCGAGCGATGACTTTTTGTAGGTACTTTTTTATTATACAGGGAAGGGATAAAATATATTGGAAAACATTTATTTAGGATTAGGGATATTTTGGCAAATGCGGGTGGATTCGGATATCCGGCAGGAGACTGTCCGATAGCAACATGTTATTCTCTGTTGGGAACTTTCACAGGTGCCACACCGCTACTTCATTTTGACATCAACACAAAATGTTTTCTTTAAACCTGAAACATTTCTATACGTAGGAGACATTTTGTGTATAAAAACAATCGTTATTGTGTAATGTTTCGATAAAACATGCGCAGAACACCCAATTTGAAACACACATTTAATAGTATCGTGTGAAGGAGGTGTTATAAATTGAGGACGCCGCCTTGTCTGGACGCGCGGCAAAAATTCAAATTTCGAATGCCAACGGCGAACAAATGGCAGCAAATGTACAAATTTCGAGGCTGTCCGATAGCAACATGTTATTCTCCGTCGGGAACTTTCAAAGGTGTCACAGCGCCACAAAGGTGCCAAACCCGCCACAGTCTTTTGAATCTTTTAATCTTTTTTGACGATAACTGATTTCTGTTTCAGCTCGCTCGTGCGGCCCCCCGGGCGACGTGCCGCACGGCTGGGTGACGGCGGAGTGCCACTCGTTCGGCTGCCGCGCGCTGCTGCAATGCGGCGCCGGCTTCGAGTTGGTGGGCAAAGCGGAGCGCTTCTGCCAGGCCGACGGCTCCTGGGCGCCCAAGGAGCTGCCCACCTGCGTGCGTGAGTACACCGCTCTTCCGCACACCTCCTTCTTTCTCTTCTTTTGCGGTTAACTTTGCTTTACGTTTGCCGTTGCCTTTTCTTTTTAACTTACCCGCTCTCTCTTTCTCGATCATCCGCCGATTCGTTAAACGAAGAATCTAAATTAATTTCCTGCGGCCGCGACTGTGATTCTCTTCAGTTTTTCAAAAGTTACAAGTCACTTGTTCGTCAGTAAATTTCAACGATACGCCAAAATTTGAAGCTACAGCTGCGTCTCGAAAATAAAGTCACAAGTCTCGTACCACCAGTAGAATTTCACTAATTTGTCGAGGCACATTTTGACAGATTCACTCTTGTGACTTTCAAATTTTCACAAGTTGTAAGCCTACACTAGTGAAAATGAAAATTTAAATGTCCATTCAGCCCCAGAGGTGGTTGAATTTTAATTTAACAAACTTTTATTGCTTTTCAAAATATCGTCGATCTATACCTACTTATGTGAGACCTCGTACGTGGCAACAATTCAAATTTGCATTTTACTTTTCCGGCAGGAAAAGGGCTAACCCTTCCGCAGGAAGTTTTAACGATTTTTGATCGTTCTGTCTCCCGTGAGGAGAGCGTAGAAGACTTGGGACAAAACAGTTCACTGTCTAGCTATGTAATTCGCCCGTAAGAGACCATTGCCTTACTGCAAGACACCGGGTGTACACCCAGCGGGTCGACACTCGTGCCCTTACTTCCAGCAGGTCGCTTGCGCGCTCCTCTTCCTTGTGTAGCGGTGATTCGGTGTCTACCGAATCTATCACGGACCACAGCGTCCTTTGCCCGACTTTTCACTCGGTATCGGTTATTCGAATGGTCATTTCAAGATCGGTTGCCACAAGGTTAACAACCACCCCCGCTCTATAGGAAACAAAGCCTTTTCCAGATTTCCCCGATATCAGTCAGAATGCGCAGTCGATTTGCTGATGCCACACGGTGCGCAAACCGACCAGGAGCGCCCAAAAGACGATTCCTAGGGGAAGTGGCCCGTAGGCACAGAGTCCTACCTGGCTCGCACTTCTGCCTGGCGGTTACCGGATGGGTGTTGACCTGTGAGTTAGGTCGACACATAGGTCATAATGGCCCAACTGCACTGGGCCCATTAGCTTCCTATATAGTTTCAGGACAACTAAAGCTAGTACTCGATTGTAAATGCCCAAATGATTGAGTAGAACATTTACAAGACAAAATTGCATCCGATAAAAATCTAGATGTGCCACCCTGGATTATTACTCGATAACAATACTTAAACTCGAACTTTTAATCACGTCAACCTCCTTCCTAAAGGGACATCACACTCCAAATTGTTCCACAAATATTTTTGAAATAACTGTTTTTTTTCATATTAATGAAAATTTACTGGCTAATAAGTGACTTAATGAAACGGGTCCCAGAAGAGCAGACAAATAACACATCTGTTTGCAGAAAAGCTTATGGCAGTGACAATGTCATTGTCGTTATTCGAATACGGCTATAGCGCATGGGAAGAAGAAGAGTTGTAACTCAACTGATAAAAATATAAGTGCAAAGTGTTGTTGGTTGGCATTTGTCTATGGAAAGCCTGCTTAACAACACATAAAATATTCGACTTATCCCTTTTTGCTTTTTGACGCATTCCCCCATTATGAGTTTCCATATAAAATGACCTCTATTCATTTTTATTTATTTTCTTCTGTTTAATGCTGCCTACATTTACATCAGGAGGAGAATAGAACAAGCCGCGCGCGTAGAGGCTCAAAAATATTACTATTATATATTCCAAAATCACATTATTTTAGAAAATTAAATCTCATCTCTGCACCGATTATATGATAAATGATTGAAGGAATCTTTCTGAATGAATTTCTATTCTATAGGAAAAAGTTTATTAATGTTGTAGCCCATTTTGGATGTTTAAATCACTATAATTAAATGCATATTTTATTGAAAAGTTATACACTTTTATAGTTTATTAAAGGAAGGTCAGATTATTAGGTAAGATGCCAAAAAAATCTTGAAAAAATGTTAAATGATCGAAAATGTCCTGATTATGAATTCTGACAATACAAAGGTGATGGGCACAATAAAATCTTGGGAAAGATAGTAAACCTGTGTACTTGCGGCCTGGCCGCGGCGGCCAACGAGATATTACGAAATGTATGTAATCGCCGTTGGGCACTTGGGCCGCGCGGCCAAGTTTGCGGTCGACGGCAATTCTCATAGTATCTCGTTGGCCTCCGCAACCAGGCCGCAAGTGCGCACCAGGGCTAAGTAGCTATTCGATGTAGCATGTTGATAAACCTGGTGTTGATCCTGATGGAACTCCCTGGATCAAAAGATCAACGAGAGAATATAGCTGGGATCCCTTTGAGAATATATATGAATATAAAATATCATTATAAATCAGATAAAATGAGATTGTAGCACACGATGTTTGGGCGATGTTGCAACCACCGAGTTCCAGGGTAAACTAAAGTGCTTTCAATTGTCATTCATTCTTCTACGAGTAGGCGGCAAACTGCTGCTGTTACTATGCAGGTTGATGGGGGCGTGTTCAGCGCGCATGAATTTTACAAATCCGTCATGCCCACGTATCTTGTGTTACGTCCCTGCACTCGGCGATGGGCATTGAGAACATTTAAAGAAGAGTGTTCCACGTAGTAGAGAGTTTTAAATCGTCGTCTCTAATTGAGGTTCTTCTTATTTCAATTGCATCCCGGATCATGCGGGGAAAGTAAAATTGTTCTTTGGATAGCACAATGGGATTTTGAAACTGCACTATGTGGTTAATTCCGCTATCCAATATGTGTTTGCAGATTAGAGAGAAAGCGTGACAATCATATCTGAAGAGAGCGCCATAGCAATAGTCGGGTTCGATTTTGGAAACGATAGAGTAAATTTCGTATATAAGATGATGTCGTATCTCTGTAATTTGGACATTAAAAGCGCCACTAACTCACATACAAAATAGCACTGAATCATTGCAATAAAAATACGTTAAAAAAAATATTAAAACGTACTTGTGACATGTATGTAATTCTTACTGCTTTCGACTGGTAGTATTACTACTAGAAGTATTAGACAAAGTATTTGGCTAGAAGTATTACTGCAACTTCTTGGTACACACGAAAGCATTTTAAGTCGTAGAATGGCCAGGAAACACAAAGAAGCGGATATATGTACTGCTGATTGGCTAGCGACCTATCACAAAAAAGCCAGCTGGCCTATTATATTTGGCATAGCTCCCGAAGACCGGTTCTAGATCTATATATATATTTATAAATCAGTGAATAAAACGATCCGTTACACAACGGAGCCCTACATCCTCGAATCTGGTAATAATAACAATATGTAGGATATAAACAAATTTACCGCTTGAAGTTTATAGCACCGACGTTCCGGTGATGTTGCAACCACCGTTCTCTAGTGTCGTTGTAGACTACCCTTGTTAGTCTACCCTGGGCAACGGCGGTTGCAACATCACCGAAACGTCAGGTGAGACAAACTTGACTCGGTAAATTCGTTTATATCCTATTTATAATGTCAAACAACCGCAATAGTCTCCGACTTCATAAATAACAATATGTATCTTCCAAAATCTAATAATCTGACCGTTACTTTCTAAATTTATATTTATTAAATTAAATTTTAATAATAATAATACTTTGCTTCTTTCAATAAATCAAATTGAATCGTATCATCATTGTTTTCTTTATAAAGTATTCATGAGTCGTCTGTATCACATACGTGCATTGCAATCGCAAAGTAATACGATAAGTATGTTCATTATTTTAATATATATTAATCACATGACACCCGCAAAATTCAATATAACTACAAATAAATTATCCACTATAAGTTATTCACGAGCATTAATCCTAGTAAACATGCATGGCCACGTTTTGATTTCGTTGCATTTAATTTATTTTTTATCGCAAGAGTAGGTTTCAGTTCGGCACTGTCTTATTTTCTTTTGTTGATTTTCTATTTTATTTTACGCTTTTTTTCATATTTGATCTATATCTAGTTGTTAAGTGTATATTTTTGAATGATCACTTTATATAATTTGTATGTAAATATGACAGCCCCACTGATTTGAATAGAAATCAGATCAATGTCACCAATATGCCTTTAATTTTTAGTATTTTGTTTGTATTAGCTCTGATTATATATTGTATTAGATTGCTCAACGTCATAACTAGAGTTGTCAATTACAACGGACGAGCCCGTCACCTCAGGAAGTTTTAACGATTAGTCGTTATGTCTCCCTGAACTGAGCGCAGAAGACATGGACAAAAACAGTCCACCGTCAAGCTCCGCCACATGCCCGTAAGAGGCCAACGCCTTAACCGCGAGATAGCCAGGAGTGTTACCCAGCGGGCTTACACTCACGCCCTTACTCCCAATTGCGACTAGATTACTCCAGTCTCTCGATTGGTTCCGAGTTCGAGGTCGCTTGCGCGAGAAAGAACTCCCTTACAAAGCGGTGAAACGGTGTATACCGAATCTATCGCGGACCACGGCATCCTTTGCCCGGCTGTTCACCCAGGATCGGGTAGCCGATGGTCGTTTCAAGAGCAGTCGCCGTAAGGTCCGCAACCACCCCCGCTCTACAGAAAACAGTACTGCATCCAGACTCCCCCGACTGTTAGTCAGAGTTCACAATCGATTGGCTTACGCCGCACGGTGCGCAGACCGTCCAGGAGCGCCGGAAGGTTGATTCCTGGGGGAAACAAGCCCTAAGGCCAGAGTCCTGCCCGGGCTCGCACGTCATGCGCGGAGGCCGCCGGATGGGTGTTGACCCGTGAGTGTGACCAACCCTGAACAGAATGGGTCTTCGTGGCCAACTCAGCAAGGGCCCGTTAGCTCCCAAAAGTTAGGGCCCGTTAGCTATGCTCAACGTCATAGCGTGTTGTGGCAGCTCTTTTGCGGCGGCGACATGCTGGTGGCGCTGATAGCTCTGTTCGGCTAAACTAATAGCAATTTATTCGGCCATCTACAATAAAATTAATAATGAATGAACAATAATAACATTCAATCTTTAGCCCCTTTTGCCACATTTTTTATATAGGCTGATTACATCACAGAAATATTACGGAGATATAGAATGCGAATCTGAATGTTAAAGTGCGTAATTATTACGTATTAAAACCTGTATACCAAATTAAAAAGTGACACCTTTATGTAAATAATATTAAAATAATAAGAGCTTTGATTTAAAAATTAGTTTGTTATATTACTATTTTATTTCTAGATAGGATACTATATAGTCGTGCTTAGAGCGCCATCTATAGTCTGCCACAATACTGCCACGAACGCCGCCATATTGAACATAAGAGAAGATTAATCGATATTTAGAACTATGAGCGCCAACTACATTTTGCGCTCTTCCACAGTAAAATCCTGGCTGAGAAATTGTAGTATGGTGTTGAGCAATTTGTATAATCAATGCTATATATTCAATGGTATTAGCAAAATGGCATAAAGATGATAAGACACTGAGATTTATTTATCGTCAACGGTGACATTATTCTCTTCTGTTCAGCGGGACTGCCATATTATATTATTAGGTCTTTATTTATGTAATTGCCGTTTATACATACTGGTTATAATCTTGTTATAATATGGTCGTTTATTATGTATATATTGTGTATGCAATCATGCAAGCGTTAAAAATCGGCATCATTCGAATGTGAGGCCCTGTGCTGGTGTTATCCATTACAGCTTCTTCCGGTCTGGCCCAGCAGTTAATGCAAACGCATACTGTCAAGAACTACGGGAGCTAATGGGCCCATGATGGGTTGACCACGAAGACCCATGTGTTCAGGGTTGGTCACACTCACGGGTCAACACCCATCCGACGGCCTCCATGCACGGGGTGCGAACCCGGGTAGGACTCTGGCCTTGGTCAGTTTCCCCTGGGAATCAAACCTCTGGCGCTCCTGGACGTTCTGCGCACCGTGCGGCGCAAGCCAATCGATTGTGCACTCTGACTAACATCTTGCGGTGTCGACTACAACGGGCGAGCTTGTCACCACAGGACGTTTTAACGATTAGTCGTTCTATCGCCCTGCAGTGAGCGTAGAAGACTTTGGACAATACAATCCAACGTCTAGCTACGCCACAACCCGTGAGAGTCCAACGCCTTACCGCGAGTTAGCCAGGAATAAACCCGGCGGGCTCGAGATACTCGCGCCCTCACTTCCAATTGTGACCAGATTTCTCCGGTCTCTCGATTGGTTCCGAGTTCGAGGTCGCTTGCGCGGTCCTCTCCCTTACGAAGCGGTGAAACGGAGTACACCAGATCTATCGCGGACCAAGGCGTCCTTTGCCCGGCTCTGAACCGGGATCGGATGGCCAATGGTCAATTCAAGAGCAGTCGCCGTAAGGTAAGCAACCACCCCCGCTCTATAGGAAACAATACAGTTCTCAGACTCCCCCGACTATGAAAATATACTGTCTTCTCAGCAGCGGGGTTGGATGTTGACCTGTTGTCATTCCACTCTTGATATGACCTTGGGCCACTCGATCTTATGTGGCATCACGGGCAATGATCGCCCAGGTCCGCGATAAATTCAAATTGAATTACCGCTGTAATTACAACAGGTAGAGGCCGCCTAAGCGACTTCGGACCCGTAACCAGTCGGGAGGATGGAGGTATCCTGAAAGTTAACTCCAGGCGGAGATATCTTACCAAAACTGGTAGTTAGGGGACGAGGCTACCCGCTGAACACCTTTTCCAGCGCCACGCCGTAAGGCGTTGGTTTCTAACGGGCTTGTTGGCTGAGCTAGACGGTAGATTGTCTTGTCTCTAAGTCTTCTACGCCCATCCCACGGCTGAAAGAACGATCACATATTATTATACCAGCCTGGGGTGAAGGGTTCGCCCGCTGCAATCGACACCGCCCTACTGATAAAAACAATAATAGAGAAGCTCATGATTAAATAACCGAGTCTAGTCGATCGCATTTCCCCACTGCTTCTGCACGACCGCACACTTCATAACGAACAGTCGCTGTGGAGTTGTTGCAGGAGTTTCTCAGGATTTTGCTCGAGACTCTTCTCATCAGGAGTTACTAGTGGAACTTCACCCACCGTACTCGCCACACCTTGCTCCAACATACCTCCACTTTTGAACTTTTTAGATGGGAAGAAACTTAACTCCGGAAAGGCAGTGAAAAATGCTTTCAAAGCATTCATTAATTGCTGTCCACAAGAGATTTACAGCAGAGTAAATAAATAAAATAAAGTCAATTCTGAGCAACTTCTAACAATTTTAGCCAAATGTTTGGAAATAATGATTTCTTGCTAAAAATAAATTAGAATTATTCTCATCAAAAATGTATTTATTGGGGAAATGTAATTTCTCCAAAAAATATTGACTTAAAAAAAAAGTAATATAGCCATTTTTCATTTCTCCAAAATCCATCTTGTGGCTCCTTTCAGCATTTTTATCTGTCTGATTTTTTTTCAGATCCCCCATACCGTTCTGTTTTACAAACTCACCCTGTATATTTCATAAAAAATATTTGATCTATATTTTATAAAACGGCAACTTCATAGATAAGGACGTAATATAAACTCGAGGTCTGGAATGGTGTTTCAGTTATATGTGAGTTTTCTTATTGCCTTCAAAAATGGTATTGAATATACACCTATAAATGCTAAAAAATGTGATATGACACTCAAATTTCAGCAATTGACATAAAATGACAATGGTAAGCTTACTTTTGATGTAATAACTGAAACATTGCTCTTCATTCCTCTAACTCTATACAGGCTGTTTTAGCAGTGAATCTTAACCTCAGGCAGTACAAATTTCCCATTGGGAGTGGTGGAGGGGGGGGGGTCCATCTGCACTTCGACTCATCAGTGGCGGATCCAGAGAGCCATTTTGGGGGGGGAATTTATTAGACTTTGGTGTGTAAAATACTCATTTATTACATAAAAAGAAATAAAGAGATAAAGACATACTAAGACAGAATAAAGACATATTGCAAACCATGGACAATATTTACAATACAGTCCCCTATTTATGTCAGATAGAACGAGCCATTCTTTATGAGATTCTAAGTGCTTAATGCTCACATAGTTCTTCACTTCTTTTTCTGATACAGTTCTGGTTGAAAATGGAAAACTGTATACGTTAGGTGGCATCCAAGGCTCTTCCAGCAAAGTATTTTTTGTATGATCGTCAACATTTTTACCAATGCAATGGCCCACATCATTGGCATACTGCGGTGAGATGTTTTTATTTTCAGGTGTAGTTATTGTCGGTGTAGATGTTGAAGTCAGGGATTCTTCGGAAATACTACATGGTATATCAGACTGCGGTTGAACATTTTCATCGTCTCGTTTCTTCTTTGTGGCGGGTCCGAAGAAGCTGGACATTAAACTCTGTCGACGAGCCTGTAAAAATATTTTATCCAGTTAAAATTTGATCAAATCTCAGAAATTCTACTGAAATTCAACTGGTCTTGAAACTTTGTATGGCTACATTCTAAGGTTTTAATATTACTTGTGCTTAGGTTATTGAACGAATGAGTAAGCGAACGAATGACATTAAAATTTGGAAAAAAATACGTCGGAAAGACAATTTTATTTATTTATTTTAGGCTGGCAGCCTTGGCCTGATATTTCTAAATCCGGTTTGATTATTTTTTTCTGACCACTATTTGACCAATTTCATAGTGAAAAACACATTATAATATAATACATATAGCCAATATAGGTGTGATAGAGCATGTCGGAGAAGATCTGGAAAAACACCTAAGATCCACATTATCTCGTACTTGGTTCATTAGAACAATACGGGTTATAAATTTCTAAGAGTACCTTATGTAAATATCTGTCTACATACGTGACGAAGCAAAATATATGTTAGTTTTTCCGCAAACAATTTTTAAAGATGCGTTACCTACATATACAATAGGTGCGCGCGGGAATCCCCTTAATCATAAAAGAAAATCTTACCATTTGGTCGAACTTTCTGTCGATATGAGTTGGTGATGACTAGAATTTATAAACAAAAGTAAACACCACTGGAACTTCACTAATATGTAAAATTACAGTCGTAAATTTGTTGGGTGGGCGGAGATGTCGCAGCCGGCATTCACCCACGCACGCGGCTACGTACGACGGCTGTCTACGGCCACTGATCATATAATCTACGGCCGACTGACTGACTGATGCGCGCGAGCGATTTCGAAGCAAGAAGCGACGCGGACACACTGTCTTTTTCTTCTACGTCGATTTTGGGGGGGGAAATTTCCCTAATTTCCCCCCCCGTGGATCCGCGCCTGGACTCATTGATGGGATACTTGGATTTTAAAGGAATCTTGAATCGTATTAGAATATTAATCTTGGAGTTCACTTACGATTTCTTGAACAAAATCAGCTTTTGCTTTTTGGTACGTAGGAAGGAGACGTAGGACTTAAATATTTAATTTTATGTTATTCATTTGTAAAAACCTTTTATTATATTACTGCGCTTTCAGATAAGTACATACGTTAATTAATATTAAGAGCATATGTGTTTATGTATATTTATTGTAGGTGATACTTTAGGTTTAACCTGTCATGTATCGTCTACATAATGTATTTAAAATAAACAAATAAGCTTTAATAGGTATTTGTTTTACTTATTTTATTTCATAAACATGCATGGGGATAACCGCTAAAATTATTATAAATAAGTAAATACACACCATGTATTAATTAACCATTAAATATGCAAGTATAGTCTTTAATAATGATAAAAAAGTGAAACATAATAAATAAAAACAATCAATCTATTCTGACATCAAAGCGCACCTTGAAGATATTTCGGCTTGCTGTAAAAATATCCAGGTCTGACCCTACCGAATGTAAGCAGACTCACGCGTAGGCAGACTCCAGCCGAAGCATGCTGGAGTCTAACCGACTTAGGTTACTTCCTCGTAAACTAACCGACTTAGGTTAGTTCCTTGTAAACTAACCGAATTAGGTTAGTTGACGAGGACAGCTCCGCAAATAGAATTTGTGACTCAGCTCGATTATAATTATCCGGAACAAAGAGACAAACGTAGGGTAATAGAGAGGTGTGGAGGGATTTAAACTCCCTAAACCTTCCCTCATTATATATATTTTTTATAAGTTTATGTTTTGTCCTATATTTCTATCTATCTCAATAACCATTTGCTGGAGCAATGATATTCACTGCTAATACAACCTGTATAGTAAGCGATAGCCTTAATAAAATATTTCTATCCCAATGTAACCGTATTCACAGTGGTGACGGCCGTTCAGTGCGCTCCGCCCGAGGCTCCTCGCCACGGGAAGGCGGTGTACACCTCGTGTGCCTACAACTCTGTTGTGAGCTACGAGTGCAAGTATGGATACCGTCTTGTAGGGGACTCCACCAGGAGATGCGGCGCTGACAAGAAATGGTCCGGAACACAGCCCGTTTGCAAAGGTAGCTACTAGACTAGGCTAAAATATTTTTTCCATCCATATTTTTTCCGGTTAACTTATAGTAAACAATAATAAATGCCTGCATTCGCTTTATTTGAAAGTATGACCATATTACGAATTACAGAAGGAGAATTCACTGGCTAACGACCCGAGAAATGAGATACGAGAAACCTCAGTTTGCTTTTCAGAATCTTGCTCCGACCTATCTTAGAAGTAGGTTCAATGCTTTATCAGATCACGGACGCCCTCTGAGATCTGAAGACAACCTACTGCTCTCGATCCCTGGTCACATCAGTGATTTTTACTCATACCTACTCCTTCTCTGTACATGGAGCCCGTGTCTGGAATGCTTTACCCGCACATGCAAGGACAGCACCAGTTTGTATTGCTTCAAATGATGGCTCAAAGAACACAAACTTTATTTTTTTTAAATTTTAGGTATAATAGGTTAGTAATACTTTTATCTTATTTTTACCACAAAACATGTTTTCCCATTAGGTTAAGGTTAGGCGTAAGATATTGCTTTAACACAGCCAGCTCGCCGATTTGTTTCATCAAATAAAGCATTTTTTTCTCATAATTATTATTAAGTTTTATGTTGATCGCAGCATTCATTTTTTTTACAATTAACAGTAAATAAATTAAGTACCTCATTATCAAAGACGGACATCTGACATTTAGTTGAATTAGAGAAAATCTTTTTTTTTGTATAGTGCGCATTTAATATTTTAGGTGTTTTTTTTTGTTTTTTTTTGTTTAATACTTAAGAAATTTTAATGTGAGATAAGAAATATCTATTACTTTTAACAAATGAAATTATATTTTAAAAATCCTGATGTGCATACAGACAAATCCAAATATATATATATATATATATATATATATATATATATATATATATATATATATATATATATATATATATATATATATATATATATATATATATATATATATATATATATATATATATATATATATATATATATATATATATATATATATATATATATATATATATATATATATATATATATATATATATATATATATATATATATATAGTTTAAAACCAAACTCCTGTGTTAGGTAAACAGTGTTAAAACCACTACCAACTGTCAATATAGAAAAAGTCATATTGCTGTCTGGTTTCGAAAGGAATGGACCACACCATTGAAAAGAGGGGCGATTTTTAAAAAATTAAATTCATTTCTAACTCAGTTTTTGGCTTGGGTAGTAGTGGTTCTTTGATATTAGGGTACTCAATTAGTTCTGTATAACATACGTTTGTTTATATTGTATGTTGATACAGTATTTGCAAAATCTATTTTATACAGAACTGATTTACTATAGATTATATATAATATCGATGGCTACGATTACAAACCTCCTTTATCAAAAATGGCAACTTTATAGAAGACCCAAAAAACTGTTTTCTTTAATACATTTTTTAGGAGATCGTTGGATGTCCCATAGGCATGAAATGGAAATAGGCAACGTAAATAGATTTCACTATAGACAGAGTTGTGAGAAGTAGATTAGAAGTGAATGCTGTTATATGGAATCCCAACGAAGATGTATACATCAACATGTCAGATAGGAAATCCAAAAATAGTTTTATGATACAAGTACTTCAAATAGTACAACACTATCGTATTTGTACCTTGCTAGTTTTTTTTAGGCCTGGTGGGTTATAATTCTCTTTAATTACACAGAGAAATGCTCACCACCGGCAGGCATATATAATCAAACTGATTTGTGGCAGTTGATATTCCTAGGATGCATTCTTTTTTTAATTATTAACAAAATAACTAAATAAATTAATTAATTAATTTGGGTTCCTGCAGCTTATAATCCTTCATCTGTCCTTTGTGTCTGCATCTCATCGTAATGTGCAGAACTGTTCATATACGTATATTCCTCTGTCAATGACGAGCAAAGCTATGGTTATTCAATGCTTGCGCACTGAAACGCAGCCTGAAATACTAATAAAACTATTTTTTCGTAGAGATAAACTGCGGTCACCCCGGTCGTCTATGGAATGGTTGGCTAGAAAATATCGAAGCAGGCACGGGGCTGGGAGCATCCATCATTTTCCGCTGTCATGAGGGGATGAAAATGGAGGGCAACTCTAGTACTGTGTGCCAGATCGATGGAACCTGGAGGTATCCACTGCCAAAATGCTTAGGTAATATAAAATTCTGTATTTTATGCCCACCTTTGTATATATTTTTTATATGTTTTTTTTTAAATATTACTCCTTTTTTATATTATTAAGTGCGAAAAAGACTAATTAAAAATAATATACTCAATTGGATATGGCCACAACAGCTTATGCTGCTTAGCTGTTTATTATTATTACACGACTGCCCAACAAAAATGAGTGTAATGTGTTCAGGGTTTATCTATGTATGTTTTCCGTTTCTTTATTCCACCATAACTTTTAAATGCTTGAACCGATTTAGAAGTGTGTAGGATTGTTAGAATCGCTATATCATCCTAAGTGCCATAGGGTACCTTAACTGTCCAAATATGCAGTAAGTAGTCGTATAAATGTCAACATAAATATACCGTGTTTAGTGTCAAATGAAAGGTCTGATTAAGTACATTTCGAAAATATATATCTATACCAAAATATTGAAAAAAAAAGACAATGGTTCACTTTCTCTATTCTTTTTAATATGTTTACTTGTAATATTAATAATACAGTACAACCTTGATGGAATGAACCTCAATATAATGAATTTATCGATGTAGCAGCAATTTTTTTAAATATTCTCAAACTTATATTTATTTTATTTATTTTATTTAATTAATTTAACAATTCATTTACAATGCATAGGTCTCACTAACAATCATATCAATAAAATAATATAGTATTAAAATTAAAATGAAAATTGAACACGGCCGATATGAGCATTAGTAGGTATGTACTGCTGCTGCCCAACTAAGTGCTAGGACTTGTTCCAGGGCAGCGAGCTCTCTAGGTTTTAGTTCACATATATTCGGCCATTTGAAAAAAAAAATAAAGAAAATAAAAAGGAAAAGAGTATATATATTACCGTCACCATTACAAATTATAACTAATAATCACTAAATAATGATCGCAAGAGGAAATATTTAAAATAAAACACATAAAATGAATAATCGTGTTAATAAAATAAAAATAAAATAAATTGGCAAATTAATAGCACACAATAGTCACCAAAATTAATAAATAAATAATAGTAATAAATAAAAAGTCCAATGCTAAATATATCTCTATATTGTGAAAATAATGCATAAAAAACCCTATATGTAATAAAAACATCAATATAGCAAATGTCAAAAGTGCATTAAAACAATTATTTGTATCTAGGCATGAGCCTATAAGAATTGGCGCGAGTGATGTGATGCAGCGAGGTAAACATGTCACAATTAATTTTTTTTTCTGTAAAAATAATGATCAGGCTAGAGTATGGTACTGTATTACTCACCTAATGGTTTACTGTATTACTTTATCATTTTGTTTCTTTTCATGGTACAGTACTAACATATATTTAACCAAATAAGTATATTATATGTAAGTTCATACAGTATTACAAAATAAACTTCTACGTTTTATATTAGTGCGTTTATATTTTGTAGGCCTGGCCTATAAGATGCAATTTAGCGATCCTCGGTGTTACAAATACCTATATTTAACGAATTTTATAATATCCCCTTCAAGTTCGTTCTATAGAGGTTGTACTGTAATAATATAATTTGCATTTTTGCACTTGTCTCATTGTTGTTCTGTATGTGCGATATTATGTGCAATAAAGAATATAGGATACAATACAATAGCTTAGTTATAGAAGTATAGCAGAAAAGAATGAATTTCCATTGTTTCTTTAAATTTACAGCTCCCTGTGTCGTTCCACATGTCACTCAAGGCAATGTTAAACTGGTGGACAACTATATTACAACAGATAATGGAACAACGGGTATGCCTACAACTCAAGTTGTCGGTACTTCCACAATGGTCCAGCACGGTGAGTACCAAGGCTAGATCTACATGTATGGCAGACTTTTGGCGGGTCCTTATAGCAGTTTGGTCCTTATGGCTTTATTTTTTGTGGTGGCTAGGCTTTCCGACATAAGTCTAGGTCGTCCTGGAGATCCAATCTGAAGTCTTTAAGTTTTCCGATAGCTTCTTATTCAACCTGAAATTTCAACACCAAAAAGTTGATAAATGGATGGAAGGTAGTTCTTCGGTTCTAGGTAGGATCAGTAAGACTTGTGACATTAGGAGTTCATATTGTGAGAGGAGGTCATCGATGGCGAGAGCAACGTCACATCAGTCATGTGAGAGAGGTGGAATTATGCAGCATAAAAATGACATCTTGATTCCTAATTTAAAAATGCAATATCACATCGAACATGCATTACGGGAGAGTCGACCAATATCTCCTCTTGTTACATGAACACCTGATACTTTTCGAAACAGATGCCGTATTTATTGCATTTTTCTGACTTTAACTAAAAACAGCATTTTTTCAGAAAATATATTTTAAAATTTAGTTGATAAAAAATCTGGTTACCCAGATTTCATTTTAGGTTTTAATTTTCAAATTTTTCCTTCTCTACTAATCATTTTAACATTTTAATGATTAAACGTAAACCACTAAAGATATTAAGAAATGACACAACAAAGTTAGAACCTCAGCATTCTAAGACATTTACACAGAATTCTAAAACTCATGACTATTTTGTGTATTTTTTTTTATATATATTTATTTGTAAATTTGCTTTAACAATTTCTTGACATCTTTTTCATAAAACTATTTTTCTTAATTAAAAATAATATGATATAAAAGGCACTGGAAAAGGCACTGCCTAGTTAGGAGTGACACAAAATCATTGTGTAAAAATAATTTCTTTATATTTTTTTCAATAAATAAATAAATAATAAAAATAAAAAAAATGTTTTCCATTCTAGAATGAATAATAACGGTGTTATGAATGAAGTATTATATTTTTTATATAATTCCAAACCTGCTGAAGATGTCAAAAAGAGACGTAAGCAAGACTTGTAGGCTATGTCTCAGAATTCTAAGTAACATTTATTAATTTTTCTTGGGGTGGTATTAACAGATTTTTAATATTTTTAAATTTGCAAAGACCGCCATTTTGTAGCAAAATGATGAATATCTCATTGGCTTTTCAAACGTTGGCATTAGAATATTTGTGCGTAATTTGGTCTTATTTGATCGTGTAGTTTCTGAGATACAGTGAGTACAGACACACTGACACACACACAGCAGCATATTCCAATAATTACTTTTTTTAATTTACAGAATCCTAGGAAATCTTTAATTCTAAATTTGGCTCCAATACAAGACTTTTCCTACTTAAATACCTATTTTGGAAATTAGAAAATATGTATCTATTTTCTATGCCCTTTCTACCCTTAGGGTAGGAAGGGGTGATACATCGTCGTCTTCTCTCATTATAATACTTTAATGATTGACTACATATTATATTTTTAGGTGACTTACTGGTGGTCGAGTGTGAGAAAAACTACGAATTCCCTTCAACTGGTTCATCAGTTACTTGCAACAATGGAACGTGGACTCATATTCCGAGATGTCAGCCCGCAAGGTTGGTTATTCCCAAAGTGGTCTATATGAACCCCCAGGGGTCGACTTCGAGTAGCACGGGATCCATGTCAACGAGATAAAAAATGGCAGTGCACAAGATGTAAATGCGGGTACTTGTTAGCAGACTCTATTAAGGCGGGTCATCGTAAACAATAAGGTGTTCTGTAAATGTCGTATTATACCTAAAACATATTGTGTGTACAGTATAGTATTTTAAAGTTACACACATGACGCACAGCACATGACTAACGAGGGAAGGTGCAAGCGAGATATTTTAATAAATTGCACTTCAACGGGTATCCGTGCGACCGAGTAGGATAGACTTACCACATAAATGAGCAAGCGATATAATGCTACATGTGCAGTTACCTGGGGCTTTCTCAAATGCTTCATACTTCAAGGTCGTGGTGGCTTAGGAAATTAATGCAAAATTTAAGTAATTTTCAATAAAGCTATGAATACAAATTATACATAATTTTAATTGTTTATAAACAGTCCACATAACAGTAACAAATGTCAAAAATACATTTAAAGTTAATAATTTTAGGAAAATTTAATATTACGCAGGCAGGGAGTCTACGGAAACAAAAATACAGTAAGTGGTCTAAGAGACAAAAAAATGTGTATCTTTGGTCTATATGGATACATTATTTGTTTTTCGTCTATATATATCTATGTATGTCTATATACAGACAGTCGCAGAACTGAACCGACAGACTTTAGGTGGTTATAGCTTTGGTAAAGGCTTACCTAAATAACAAAACGTGCATTCAGCAAAATCTCAAAGTTTGAGATTTTAGGATTTATTAAGAATAATAGGGATTTTTTTTGACAATTAAAGGTAATTATGAAAAGTTAACCATTTAAGAATATTTTTAAAGAACAATTTACCAAAAATAGATTTTTTTTATGAAGAGAGTCTAAAGCATGATGCAAGGTGATTTTATTTTGGTTAGGCCATTTTCAATTATACCGTATAATATATATTTATATCCTACCTACCTCCCAATTCCCAATCAGTGAGAATTTACGCGCCGGCCGAACCAGACGTGCTCCTGTGAGTGTTCTTGTTATCGTGCTGTGATAGTAATTATCGTGTCCGTGATTGGATTTGGAGCCGAAGATTTGGAGACATTTTGGAGTGAAATTGCGGCAAGGAATTTACTCGAAAAATAGAAAGGTGCGTAAATTTGATTCCTTCTTTCCACAATGATGCCTATAATCCCTTTAAATTAACCAACCTTCCTCACAGTCCACTCTATATATATAAACTTAAACCCAACATTTTGGTCCATACGATCCGGATTTAAAATACTTTGTCCATTTGAGTACGAAAACAGAATAAATACTTCCGCCATTACGGGTTGCCTTTTGGAATATCGTATGTAGGAGATTCATATTCACATAATTATTATTTATAGACATCATTGGTAAAATTAAACATATCTACATAATAAAACATTTTATTCGTGTTAAGCTGTTTAAAATTGGTAAAAAATACAGATCTGCCCAAATTAATTAAATTCAAACGGCGGGTACCTACTTTGTTTTACACGTAGGTACACCCGGCATATTAAATTACTGCAGAGTTCACACTTTATGCCGCGAGTATAGTACATATACTTATTGCATTTTGCATGGGTATACTTGCTCAGCTGAGCTGAATGGTTGATAGCCGTAATTTATATAGAATAAATTATATTTGTCCTACATAAAATAAAATACCTATTTTGTTTGTTTACGTAGATTATTTAATGCTTATTAATTGTTTAATTGTTATAAATTTGTCACCAAATCATATAAAGGCTTGCCGCTCACAATATTATAAATATTTTGTTAAATATTGGATACTGTCTCATTATTTATAGAGATACTGTACGTTACGTTTGTACGATTGCAACCGTTTATTGAAAAAACCGGTTTCCCTAGCTAGATAAGGAAACAAAATAACATAATAATATCTTGTTTACGAATTTGGTTTAGCAAAACAGTTCGGTAGGGTGAAGTTACCATTTATGGGACTTTTTATTATATAAATTATATTTAAAAAGGGATCGTAATATTTTATAATTATTATTCCTGAATTTAAACTTGTTTAGTTACATAAAATATCTGAGTAATTAATAGTTTATTATCAAATTATATATTTGTTATTGTTTGCAAATTTGTTTGGTTGATAACAATTTGTCAAAGTATATTATAAAATATTGGATTGTTTACTTGTCATCCATTCATAGCTGTATAGACGATAAATAAATAAATTCTTATAAAATGTCTCGTGATCCCGATAAGGAAGCTAGCATGGATGCAATTAAGTTACAAATAGCACGTGCAAAACGTAATGCTCTATTTGAGAGAATGCAAAAAATATTTGATCTATCAAAGAATGTAGGCACCACCGAAAGAACAAGTGAGCCATTTCTCAATGCATCTATTTCTATGGCAGATATACGGTCAGAGTTTCGTGCCGTTTTAGATGATTATAATATTTTAAAGATTAGAGCTGACCCAACCGCGACGCCGAGTTACGATACATTTACCTCATTCGAGGACATGTATGTACAAGTAAGCGTGTTCTTGACCGGCTGTCTGTTAAGCAAAAAATATCGACGTCCATTAGGGACACTGAGACTTGTCGTGAGGCGACAAAGCCAAGACTTCCACCTTTGGAAATTATGTCTTTCAACGGGGACGTAAAGAATTGGCCGCTGTTTTATGCCAACTTTAAATCTCTAATCCACGATAACACGTCGCTTACAGATGACGAGAGAGTGTATTATCTGATGAGTAAATTATCGCAAGGAGCTTTAAACGTGATTTCAGGTATCACTCCAGATGGTCAGAATTACTCTTTAATATTAAAAACTTTAATTGATAGATACGAAGACAAACGTCTTTTGGCTTCGGCTCACGTAAGATTTTGAACTTTAAATTAAATGGAGGAGCGTCACAGAATAATTTTCAGTCTTTTATGGATAGGGTTAGCACCGCTGTTGGTGCACTGAAGAATTTAAAATTGGACGATTTAGCAGATTATTTGTTGCTACATATAATTGAAAAAACTCGATACAGATACAATCAAAGGTTTTGAATCGCAGGTTCGTGATGTAGAAATACCTACATTTTCACAATTAGTTGATTTCGTGAGGACTCAGATTCGAGTTTATCAAACCTGTAATGTCCAATCTAGGACCACCATCAATATGAACAGCAAAGCTAGTCGTTTTAGTTCTAACCAACGTATGACAAGCCCTCAATCATATGTTTCAAATGAGCAAAATAATTTAAAGTGTTTGTGCAATAATATAACACATGAATATCTCTATAAATGCCCTTTGTTCAATAAAATGACACCTGCTGATAGGTTCGCTCATATTAAAGCAAATAACGCCTGTTTAAATTGTCTGGGTATAAAACATAAGACAGGTCTCTGTAAATCTAATCAGAAGTGAACGATGTGTAAACAGAAACACCACACGTTGTTACATTTTAATAATAATGATAAAATTAGTAGTTCCACATCGAACTCAGGTACTGTTCAGTCGGTTCGATGGTCATCTCAGATGCTTTCGCCTTCTAACACGAAGCCTGAGACAACCTTCGATAACGACGCAGGGCGCGGAGACGCAACGTTGTGTGCTACATGTAATACAGACGCCAAGTTGTCGACTCTTTCGCAAAGGTCCAAGTCAGCTACAACTACCACAGTCGCGCTTGCCACCGTTTAAGTCGTAGTGAATAATCAGATTGTTAGATGTCTCCTAGACTCGGCTTCTCAAAGCAATTTTATAACAAATGACTGTTGTGAAAAACTTGGCCTCAAGCATTATGAAAAGTCGAAGGTAGTGGTTACGGGCGTAGGTGGTTTAAATAAACCTACTCTAGGTAAAGTTAATCTAACTTTCCTTTCTAGGTTTAATTTAGGTATAAGTTATGACATGAGTGCTCTTATTGTCGATCGTATTACTAGTGAGTTGCCGTCGGTTCCCATAGACGAGGCCGCGCTTCCACATTTGAGGTCACTACCTCTTGCCGATGAAATGTTTGCTACGCCTGGCCCTATCGAGGCTTTAATAGGCGCTTCATTATTTCCAAATTTATTGCTACCAGGTAGAATAGTTAATACCCAGTGTGATAATATTCCACCAGTTATTAAAACTGTGTTAGGTTTTGTCGTCGTTGGGTCATTGCCCACGCTTCAGTCTACGCATATTCATGACTTGGTCTCATGCTGTTCAGTAGTGTCTCGAGATTCCCTGGACGTCGTTGTAAAACGCTTCTGGGAATTGGAGGAAATATGTATTCCACCAGTCCAAGATCCTAATGATCTGGAGTGTGACGAGCATTTCTCGGTCACCACGACACGTGACTCTAACGGTAGGTACGTAGTTGCCTTACCTTTTCGACTGGATGCCTATTTATTGGGTGATTCTCAAAGGGTCGCTGAGAAGCGTTTTATTTGCCTTGAACGAAAACTCGAATCATGCGCTCCCTTGCGAGAAGCCTATGATAAGGTAATACGTGATTATATTGAAGATGGGTTGCTCCACTTTGCACTCCGCTGGTACAACTTCCCACCAGTCGTGCGTGACATTGTAGCCTCCTACTACAACTGTCTGACTTTCCATGTTAAAACTCAAGAATGGACTACCCGCTCTATACCATATTCAATTGGACTATTTCAGGGCTGTTGCCTCTCCCCGACGATTTTTAATATAGTTTTTAATATACTGCTGGAAAGCCTGACCCAGTTTGACAGGAAGTGGGGCTACCGTTTTAAAACAGACGGCCAATACACCTCGTCGTGCCTCGCTTTTGCCGACGACCTAACTTTCATCACCAGAAGCCCCAAGCAGCTTTCCCTGCTATTACAGAAAGTGGAGCTTTTCTGCGACTGGTCAGGCTGTATAAAAGTGAAGCCCTCCAAATGTTTTTGCCTTGGACTCGCCCGCATGGGCACAAAATTTACATCCTATGACCCCAAATTGGTCTATAAGGGCTCTAATATCTCCCTTATAGACCCAAACAATCATTTCAAATTTCTCGGCAGAAAAATCACCCATCAGGGAAAAGACGTCTCGGGCGATCATGTTATAGAGCATTTCAAAAGTTGCCTGGCGAAAATAGATGCCTTGCTAATTTCTGGCCCTCGTAAGGCCTGGATCTATGACAATTATCTAACGTCACATTTGTCATGGCCCTTTCTTATTTACGATTTTACCAAAACCCAACTGTCCCGTCTAGATGCGCTGGTGACAGCTAGTTTAAAATCCTGGCTGTCCTTAGCCAAACCAGCTGACCCCTCGACTCTCTTCAGGTCCAAACAAAATTTTGGGCTAGCGCTTAAACTGCCCTCTCTGCTCTACGCCAACTCCAGAATAACCAAAAATTCGATTCTGTGCAATTCCAAAGATCCGGCAATATCGAAGCACGTAATAAGTGGCCGTAGTGATTCAAATGATCTACAAGCCCGCGTAGACTTCCACAAAAAGTTCCTTACTGGAATCAGCCAGAATGGCACTGGTCTGGGGTATGGCAGTACAACCACGAGCGACGTGGACTTGAAGAAGTCTCTTTTGCGGGGAGATTACGACAGCAAGAGTATGGCTCATGCTATTGGCCTTCAATGCGAGAATGATTGGACAACAATTGGGGACTTTTGCATTCCGCCTCCAATGCACTGGAAGGTAATGCTCTATGACTGGACGCCAGAGATGCTGAAATTTTATTTGAATGCCTTTCAGCATACACTTCCAGACCCCAGTAACCTCGCTCGTTGGAGCTTTGCCGAGGATAGTTCTTGTCCCCTCTGTAGCAATACCCCTTGCACAGCTAGACACATTCTAGCTGGCTGCAAGGTGGCCTTAGATCAAGGACGGTACACTTACCGCCATGACAAAGTTCTCGCTGTTATTCGCGAGGTAATTAGTCTCTCAGTGGCTCGTGCCAACAAGGGTTTGACAGTATCCTCCAAACCCCCAATACAGTTTGTGCGGGATGGCTCTAAAGGCAAAAAACATTTAACTACAAAACCTTTCTCAATAATCGAGAAAGCTACGGATTGGATTCTGGAGGTTGATTCGGTCTCTAAGCAGTATAAATTCCCTGAAAGTCTCGGATGCACAGCCCTCCGTCCAGATATAACTCTTTACTCTCTATCTCGGAAGGTGGCTCTTATTGTAGAATTAACTGTTCCATGGGAATCAAATATCCCAAAAGACCACGAGTACAAATTAAATAAATACCATGATCTCGCAAATGCCGTAACCCGGAACGGCTTCACTGTTCACCTTCACGCGGTGGAAGTTGGCGCTCGTGGCCTGCCAGCTAAATCTCTATTTCACCTCTTTAAAGATCTTGGCCTTTCCAGAAAAATAATCAACTCTTTCTTAGAAAAATTATCTAAAACTGCGATTTGCGCATCTCAAATTCTATGGCTTCGAAGGGGGAGTAAATGGGTGGCAAGGTGAACGCTCACATGTGGCAAGACAGCTGTCCTAAACCTACCACAGCCGGTTCGTAAGTCCGGAATCCACTGCTCACCCCCCAGAAGTGTAAAAAAATTGTATTATGATGGGCCCGACTCCGGTCGGTGAATTCCATGGCAGCTCTGTTTGTATTTATATTTATTGTCACCGGTGGCTATTGATAGCAGTGGCAGCACCCTCTCATATGTCATCCCTCACCACGGGGTTTTCAGACCAGATAAGTCTACCAAACTTAGACCGGTTCTTGATGCCAGTTGCACAACTAGCACAGGCTACTCTCTTAACGATCTACTACACTAAGGTCCCAACCTACAGGGTGATTTATTTTGTATACTCTTGAATTTTCGTTTGTTTTCGGTCGCCTTCTGTGCTGATGTGAAACAAATGTTTTACAAATAGGTATGCGTCCTGAAGATCGTCGATTTCAGCGTATTCTATATCGCTTTAGTCCCCACAGTCCTTTGCAAGTCTTTGAGCTGAATAGGGTATGCTTCGGATTTAAGTCAAGTCCTTACCACGCCCTACGAGTAGTAAAAAAATTAGCGTCCGACGAAGGAGATAAATATCCTAAGGCTGCTAAAGTTATCTCTAGTTCTCTGTACATGGATGATATTGCATATAGTCTTCCAGAAGAGTCTTCAGCTGTAGAGACAGTAAACGAACTGATCCAGCTTTTCAAATGCGGTCAGTTCGACCTAATGAAGTGGACATCAAATTCCAAGAGTGTATTAGAAAACATACCAGAGTCCCACAAAATGACTTCAGAAGTAGAGTTCGATAAGCAAACACAGCATAAGATATTGGGTTTAAGGTGGTCCATGTCTGATTGTTTTGTCTTTCAAATCAACGCTCCTGATAATAAGTGCACTAAACGTGCCATCCTGTCGACAGTAGCGCGTTTATGGGACATATTAGGATTTGTGGCTCCTACTATTCTTTATGCCAAGCTGTTAATAAAGGAACTTTGGCTTATTAAGTGTGATTGGGACGATTGTCCTCCGCCACATATTGAAAAATCGTGGCACAACTTCTGTTCAAAACTACCCTGTTTAAATGGCTTAAGAATACCTAGACACGTAGGCGTAAGCGCCGGGGTGATTGTTAACGTCTTGGGATTTGCGGACGCAAGTGAGCGCGCGTACGGAGCGGTTGTTTACCTACACATCACTCGTGCTGATCATATCAGCACTCAGCTTGTGTGTGCTAAGTCTAAACTATCGCCAACAAAGACACTCACGGTTGCAAGGTTAGAGCTTTGCGCCGTTGAGCTATTGTCAAGATTGCTCCGTCGTGTGTGCGACACATATAGTCCACGTTACGATATATCCCGTGTGTATGGCTTCACTGATTCAAAGGTTGTCTTATGTTGGTTGAATTCATCGCCACATAGATGGCAAATATTTGTGGCAAATCGGATCGTTAAGGTAACAGAGAACTATCCGCCTAGTATCTTCTTCCATGTGGCCGGCTCTGAGAATCCTGCCGATTGCCTCTCTCGTGGTTTGTCTCCCGAAAAGCTATTGACTCGTCAGTTATGGTTCAAGGGACCCTCGTGGGCTTCGTTAAAGCCGTCAGATTGGCCGATTAATGAATTTAGTGATATATCAATTGATGAGACGTTGCCCGAGGAGCGACCAAAATCTTTCCCCGTTGTTACATCTTCGCGGGAAGAGAATGTCGTTTATCAGCTTTGTTTGAGAATTTCTTCCTGGAGTCAACTAATTAGAACGGTTCTGTTCGTGCTAAGATTTGTCAAAAGACTTCCTAGGAGAGAAAACCTGATTGCATCTCCAGAGGACCTTAAACAAGCCGAGCGCTTAATAATACGCATTCTCCAATATAAATATTTTGAAGAGGACATTTATAATATAAGGAATAATAAAAATTGTTCTCGTCTTCTAATCAAACTTAAGCCTTTTCTTGACGACGATGGTCTCATCCGCGTTGGTGGTCGTTTGTCAAATGCATCGGTGGATTACGATCAAAAGTATCCCGTCATATTGCCCCGTCGTGATCACGTAGTTGATCTCATTATAGATCACTCATAATAAATACTTTCACGCAGGTCCGGTGTTACTTATGTCTCTTTTAAGGCAAAGTTACTGGATCTTAGCGTCAAGAAGTTCGATCCGTCATCGAATCTTTAAATGCAATATTTGCTTTAAAGCGAAACCTCGTCCGACTTTTCCAATTATGGCTGATCTTCCAAGTTATCGAGTCAACCAAGTTGAAAAGGCCTTTACTCACGTAGGCTGTGACTATGCAGGTCCTTTAAAATACACCCCTTATCGTGGCAGAGGCGTTCAGTCTCGCAAGGCATGGTTGTGTATATTCACGTGTATGACCGTAAGAGCGGTACATATTGAAATAGTTACCGATTTGTCTACCGTTAGTTTCCTCTCAGCCTTCAAGTGTTTTCTCTCTCGCCGAGGACCCGTCAAGTGTTTATACTCAGATAATGCTACTAATTTTGTAGGCGCGAACTGAGAGACTCTGAGAATCTGAGAGACTTATATAAATTTCTTGAAAATGTTCATCAACCTCTCTTGTCCGAGCTTTCCAAGGAAAGAGTCGATTGGAAGTTTATACCACCAGCTACACCACACTTTGGTGGTTGTTGGGAAAGTATAGTTAAAATAGTGAAAACACACTTGTTTAAAACAATAGGTAGCCAAATATTATCATACGAGGAGATGTTGACTACACTTGCACAGATAGAAGCGTTGATTAATTCTCGCCCGCTCACAGTTTTGAGTAGCGACCCGTCAGAGCCTTCAGCTCTCACACCGGCACATTTTTTGTGTTCAGGTCCCTTATCATCAATGCCTGTAATAGAAGCGACAACTCATAACCTGCAGGAAAGGCACTCGTTGCTGAGCACTCTAGTTCAATCATTCTGGCAGCGATGGCGCCTTGAGTATCTACACCAGTTGCAATCTCGCGCTAAATGGAACACTCCTTCCGTCCCCATTGTAAAGGGAACTGTGGTCATTGTCATCATTGACAACGCTCCGCCATATACATGGCCGTTAGGGATAATACAGGAAGCGCATACTTCTAAGGATGGCATCACTCGTGTTGCTACTGTTAGGACGTTGAAAGGCAACTTTGTTCGTCCTATCATTAAACTATGCCCATTGCCTACGCAGTGACTAGTACGTCTAAATAGTTATAAGTTAGCACCTAAGTTATACCATATTGCACTTATTTCTAGTTTCTTATCGTAAAGCTTGATGCTACATAGTACGTAAGTTAGCTTTAGCTATATGATGTTCTAGATGAGATTCTTAATCAAGTAAAGAGGAAGCCGTCGGGCTCTACTCCGGGTCCCGATGGTATTCCCTATTTAGTATACAAAAAATGCCCCTGCCTTCTGCAATATTTAGGATCCATCTTCCGAAATATATGGAATAGCGGTGTAGTCCCACAGAATTTTGGCCGAGCGACAGTCATCTTAATTCCGAAGGTCCCAGTTTGCACCGGACCAAAGGACGCTCGGCCCATTGCTCTCACAGACACTGTGGCCAAAATCTTTTTTAGCATAGTCCACACGAGGATGAGCGAATTCATGCACCGGAATGAGTACCTTGGAGTATCAGTTCAAAAAGGCTTCATGCGCGGCGTCTCGGGCTGCCTCGAGCACAACTCTCCCCTGGCTGCTGCCATCAAGGATGCGAGACAGCACGAACGCCAAATCAATGTATGCTGGCTCGACCTAGAGAATGCCTTTGGGTCAGTCCGACACAGTCTCCTCCACTTTGCACTCCGCTGGTACAACTTCCCACCAGTCGTGCGTGACATTGTAGCCTCCTACTACAACTGTCTGACTTTCCATGTTAAAACGCAAGAATGGACTACCCGCTCTATACCATATTCAATTGGACTATTTCAGGGCTGTTGCCTCTCCCCGACGATTTTTAATATAGTTTTTAATATACTTCTGGAAAGCCTGAGCCAGTTTGACAGGAAGTGGGGCTACCGTTTTAAAACAGACGGCCAATACACCTCGTCGTGCCTCGCTTTTGCCGACGACCTAACTTTCATCACCAGAAGCCCCAAGCAGCTTTCCCTGCTATTACAGAAAGTGGAGCTTTTCTGCGACTGGTCAGGCTGTATAAAAGTGAAGCCCTCCAAATGTTTTTGCCTTGGACTCGCCCGCATGGGCACAAAATTTACATCCTATGACCCCAAATTGGTCTATAAGGGCTCTAATATCTCCCTTATAGACCCAAACAATCATTTCAAATTCCTCGGCAGAAAAATCACCCATCAGGGAAAAGACGTCTCGGGCGATCATGTTACAGAGCATTTCAAAAGTTGCCTGGCGAAAATAGATGCCTTGATAATTTCTGGCCCTCGTAAGGCCTGGATCTATGACAATTATCTAACGTCACATTTGTCATGGCCCTTTCTTATTTACGATTTTACCAAAACCCAACTGTCCCGTCTAGATGCACTGGTGACAGCTAGTTTAAAATCCTGGCTGTCCTTAGCCAAACCAGCTGACCCCTCGACTCTCTTCAGGTCCAAACAAAATTTTGGGCTAGCGCTTAAACTGCCCTCTCTGCTCTACGCCAACTCCAGAATAACCAAAAATTCGATTCTGTGCAATTCCAAAGATCCGGCAATATCGAAGCACGTAATAAGTGGCTGTAGTGATTCAAATGAACTACAAGCCCGCGTAGACTTCCACAAAAGGTTCCTTACTGGAATCAGCCAGAATGGCACTGGTCTGGGGTATGGCAGTACAACCACGAGCGACGTGGACTTGAAGAAGTCTCTTTTGCGGGGAGATTACGACAGCAAGAGTATGGCTCATGCTATTGGCCTTCAATGCCAGAATGACTGGACAACAATTGGTGACTTTTGCATTCCGCCTCCAATGCACTGGAAGGTAATGCTCTATGACTGGACGCCAGAGATGCTGAAATTTTATTTGAATGCCTTTCAGCATACACTTCCAGACCCCAGTAACCTCGCTCGTTGGAGCTTTGCCGAGGATAGTTCTTGTCCCCTCTGTAGCAATACCCCTTGCACAGCTAGACACATTCTAGCTGGCTGCAAGGTGGCCTTAGATCAAGGACGGTACACTTACCGCCATGACAAAGTTCTCGCTGTTATTCGCGAGGTAATTAGTCTCTCAGTGGCTCGTGCCAACAAGGGTTTGACAGTATCCTCCAAACCCCCAATACAGTTTGTGCGGGATGGCTCTAAAGGCAAAAAACATTTAACTACAAAACCTTTCTCAATAATCGAGAAAGCTACAGATTGGACTCTGGAGGTTGATTCGGTCTCTAAGCAGTATAAATTCCCTGAAAGTCTCGGATGCACAGCCCTCCGTCCAGATATAACTCTTTACTCTCTATCTCGGAAGGTGGCTCTTATTGTAGAATTAACTGTTCCATGGGAATCAAATATCCCAAAAGACCACGAGTACAAATTAAATAAATACCATGATCTTGCAAATGCCGTAACCCGGAACGGCTTCACTGTTCACCTTCACGCGGTGGAAGTTGGCGCTCGTGGCCTGCCAGCTAAATCTCTATTTCACCTCTTTAAAGATCTTGGCCTTTCCAGAAAAATAATCAACTCTTTCTTAGAAAAATTATCTAAAACTGCGATTTGCGCATCTCAAATTCTATGGCTTCGAAGGGGGAGTGAATGGGTGGCAAGGTGAACGCTCACATGTGGCAAGACAGCTGTCCTAAACCTACCACAGCCGGTTCGTAAGTCCGGAATCCACTGCTCACCCCCCAGAAGTGTAAAAAATAGTATTATGATGGGCCCGACTCCGGTCGGTGAATTCCATGGCAGCTCCGTTTGTATTTATTTATTTATTATATAATACATTTCTTAAAGGCAACCCTTTAAGCCCGGGGGTAATGGTTAGGCCATTTTCAATTATACCGTATAATATATATTTATATCCTACCTACCTCCCAATTCCCAATCAGTGAGAATTTACGCGCCGGCCGAACCAGACGTGCTCCTGTGAGTGTTCTTGTTATCGTGCTGTGATAGTAATTATCGTGTCCGTGAGCTGGCCAGCCGAAGATTTGGAGACATTTTGGAGTGAAATTGCAGCAAGGAATTTACGCGAAAAATAGAAAGGTGCGTAAATTTGATTCCTTCTCCTCTCCACAATGATGCCTATAATCCCTTTAAATTAACCAACCTTCCTCACAGTCCACTCTATATATATAAACTTAAACCCAACATTTTTTTTGCGAAAATCTAGTGTAACTTTAAAACTATGATATTTTGTTCATGTTAGGTTATTGGTCACATGGTATGCAAAAAAAATCTGGCCCTCGTAAGGTTTGGATCTATGAAAATTATTTCACATTTGTCATGGCCCTTGCTTATCCCCTCCTCTTTGTAGCAATACCCCTTGCACAGCTAGACATATTCTAGCTGGCTGCAAGGTGGCCTTAGCTCAAGGACGGTACATTTACCGCCACGACAAAGTCCTAGCTATAATTCGAGAGGTAATTAGCCTCTCAGTAGCTCGTGCCAACAAGGGTTTGACAGTATCCTCCAAACCCCCAATACAGCTTGTGCGGGATGGCTCTAAAGGCAAAAAACATGTCACTACAAAACCTTTCTCAATAATCGAGAAAGCTTCAGATTGGATTCTAGAGGTCGACTCGGTCTCTAAGCAGTATAAATTCCCTGAAAGTCTCGGATGCACAGCCCTGCATCTAGAGATAACTCTTTTCTCTCAATCGGAAGATGGCCCTTATCGTAGAATTAACTGTTCCATGGGAATAAAATATCCCAAAAGACCACGAGTACAAATTAAATAAATACCATGATTTTGCATATGCCGTCACCCGGAACGGCTTCACTGTTCACCTTCGCGTGGTGGAAGTTGACGCTCGTGGCCTGCTAAATCTCAGTTTCACTTTTTTAAAGATTTTGATCTCTTTAGGAAAATAATCAACTCCTTAGAAAAATTATCTAAAACCGCAATTTCCGCATCTCAAATTCTATGGCTTCGAATGGGGAGTGAATGGGTGGTAAGGTGCATGCTCACTTGTGGCAAGACAGCTGTCCTAAACCTACCACAGCCGGTTGTTAGTCCGGAATCCACTGCTCACCCTTCAGAAGTGTAATAATACTATATGATGGGCCCGACTTCGGTCTGTGAATTCCATGGCAGCTCCGTTTGTATTTTATTTATTAGGTAGGTCTTGACCAAAGCTATCACCACCTAAAGTTTCTCGGTCCAGTTCTGGAATTCCCTGTTGTATATCTATAAACCTTTTTATTTCCAGGTGTAAAAAACTTCCGAAACCACCTAGAAACGGCATGGTGATTGCGCCCAAAACTGATCATGGCATGCGATCGAAATTCCGATGCAAAGACGGATTCGAGCTTCATGGCCCCAATTTCGTGACGTGCTCCTTCGGAAACTGGACTGGGGAGACACCGGTCTGTCAAGAAGGTACCTTTATTATGGCTCAACCTACGTATTTTAGGATTGAATTAATGAGTATAGACTTTATTGCATTTTATAATAAAGGTATATGTATAACACATTATATTACATTACATAAAACAAGATTGGCAGGCTTATCATTGCAGATATGCATGGAAGTTTTAAAGTGCGGTACCAATAAAGATAGCAAAAATTATAAAAAAGCAATATGCCTAGGTACGAAAAGGAATACAGGATAGAATAAAGAAAGATCTATGTTTATTGAGTGAAATAATGTTTCTGTAAATGACTAATAGAGGGTGAATAGCGAAGGCGGGCTTCTGACGTGAGAAGGTAGCTGATTCCATAATTGGGCTGCATGAATAGTAAATGATGAGTGAAAGACCATGACTCCATAAGGAAGTAAAGAGTAAAGGAAGTAAAGAGATACTTAGATGTTGTAAAGGACGTTATGAAGGAGAGGTAATATATCGTCCCTATGAAGCCAGAATCCCTATCTAGTTGGTAGATTTTACGATCGTATAGCTTACAATTGCTAAAATAATAATTGAAATAGCTTTTAAATTGTGCATATGGCAACGCCGCACAAGCTTGCTGGCTCGCTCATCTCTGGTGGTAGAAATTAGTTGCGGGCAGCGCGACTAATCTAAGCAATATTTAATATGAAAAAAAATATCTGAAATTTTATATTTGCTCAAAGGACTGTCTCATTCTTAAAATTTTAACACTGTGCGTAGCTTGTTTGATATTTCAAACGTCCTAAAATGGCGACCTTAATAAAAGCAACGGAAATTTAATTAAATTAAAGAAATAGATTAAAAAGCAAGTAAATAAAACACAATAAGAGGCGGGAACTCTTTTCAAACTTCACCTAATCGTTTACCATTAACCCCTAGAGCCCCGTTTGGCTGATATCGGCCAAAACACGATTCAGCATGACGACCCCGTTTTAATTTTATTTTAATTTAATTTGTTTTATTTTATTATGTTTTATTATGTTAATATGTTTCATTTTAATTATGGGTACAGTGGTTTGGCAGTAATTAATGTTTTGGTGAGACAGTGTCGTAATTCAATTTTTTTACTAATTTTTACTAAACTTTTTTGGGACAGCAACTTGTCAATCGGCTGAGGGGCCGAGGCCTGAACGGTTAAACTAAACAACATTAATACTAATTGTAATAATATCTTAATTAGTAGCTTAATTAAGCAAGTATTCATATTAATTGTAAAGCTAGTCATATAAGTAAAATTTAAACAAATATTCATTACTAGTTACCTATTGACAAGGCACTAACCTCAGTAGTAACTGAACTTTTCACTAAAAATAGACAAATCGATTAGCGTAAGAAAACATTGCTACTAAACAACATTAATACTAATACTATTGCTACTAAACAACATTAACCCCTCAGGCCCCGATTGGCCGATATCGGCTACAACACGATTCAGCGTGACGGCCCCGTTTGAATTTTATTTTAATTTAATTTGTTTTATTTTATTATGTTTTATTATGTTAATATGTTTTATTTTAATTATGGATACAGTGGTTTGGCAGTAATTTATGTTTTGGTGGGATAGTGTCATAATTCAATTTTTTAACTAATTTTTACTAAAATTTGTTGGGACATCAACTTGTCAATCGGCTGAGGGGCCGAGGCCTGAAGGGTTAACCATTTTTCTCTATAATGAGATGCTTTTGAGATTTAGGTGTGAACGGATGGACGGATATCAGATAGACTTATATAAAAATATATATTTAAAAAAAATAACCATCACCAAAAAGTTGTGTTATGTTGTGTAGGTGGTTCTGAGGCTCTAAGGCTGAATCGGAAAATTTTATTAGAAGAAAAAACATAAGGAGTTCATGTTGAGAGAGGAGGTCACCGCGGTCGACAACGCTGTCATTCGAATTACGCAAGAGAGGGACGAAGTCATGCAGCGTGACATAGACAGCGATGTTCCAAATTTGAAAGTGCAATCAGCGAGAGTATGGAATATTTTATCGATACCTCCTCCCGCAACATGAACTCCCGATACTTGCAATCGTGTTTGAAGGAGATTTGGATGGATTTTAAGAAGGGGGGTCGATTTTCTCCGATTTTCAACACAAAAACATTATTGCATGACTTCAGTGACTGTTCGATAACTAACTAAACTAAAATATTTTCTTTTTTATTTCAGTATACTGTCCTTTTCCTGGCTACATAGAACATGGAAAAGTGCTACTTGTTGGCAACATGGGCTTATACGACTATCGTCCTTATGTCAGAAAAGTAAGTTACATACAGAAATGATACGTAGTAATGATAATACTTGTCCTATAGTTAACATATCCTAATTTGAAAGAATTGCTTGAACAATAGTAACTTACTTAAACAAAACAGTACTATTTAAAATACCACCATTCCTGCAATAGGTAATCTAAAATGGTTTAAAATGTTCGGAAAGGTTAGAAATGTTCATTACATACTACCTACGACATTCAAATGAAAGTCAAAATGACAGTATGTTGCAATTACCCTAATTTTATTTTTTGACACTATCACTTCTTATAGTGGGTAACACACTTGAATATATCGTTTTTCTAAACTAAAAGTTCTCTTCCCAAAATAACTTTTTATCTTGAGCACTAATACTTCAAGTTTCAAGCCTCAAATTTCAAGCCTCTCGGATATACCTTCAATCTCGGAAATAAATAAAAAATCGGTCAAGTCACCCCAAGACTTTTCCGGCAAATAGCCAAAGACTGATATCATTTGAATATTTATTTTATAAATAAAATCGATTAGCGCCCTCTCTCGGCCGGTGGATGAACCTGGTTGGGTTCCACTACATCGCCTCAAGCGTCGTGGTTCGTTTTCCGGCTAAGGACGGGTTCTGGCCAAACGCCAACAAATGGCGTTAATATGGCGGATTGGGCAGGGTGTGCGCCGGGCCGGGATCGGGTCCCGGATTCTGACCCTGCAGATACAAAAAATCATATAATTGACAAAAGTCGATCATTTGGTCATAGCAAGAGTTAAAAAGATTGTGGTTGAAATCGGTTCACCAGGGGGCGCTCTAATCATATTCACAGTCATAGTACACAGATTCCTTGTTGGGCCAAAATCACATTGTGAAATTTTGTTTGGAATATCTCACATACAAACTCCATTAATAATATTTACATTCCGCCATATATTTTAATCTAATCTTAACGCCGAGTCGCCCGAGGCTAGCTGTGAAATGAACCGCGCTGCCTGAGGCATCGCAATGGGACCCAGGCGTGTTCGACCGCCAGCCAAGAGAAGAATTTTATTTATGAAATAATATTCAGATGATGTGGTAATATTCAGGTCCTTTCGTACCTGTCGGAAAGTTTTTGGGTTAAACACGGCCGATCTTTTTATCTAGTAATGGATGTTAATAAATTAAAAACAGACTGAAAAATAGTGCTGTATTCCATATTACGAGGAATAAAAAATGTTTGCTAATGGCTCCTACTCACTCCTTGTAATAAAGAGAATAATGGAACAATATTTTGTTCATAGGTTGTAAACAACAAGCAGATCATGTATGACTGCGATAAAGGATACGTTCTGAACGAGGGTGCTCCGGGAGCGACCTGCATCGGCGGAGTATGGAGACCAGAACAGCTTCCAAGGTTTGGATCTTTTTAAAGTCACTTTTTTAAAATTTAATTTACAGGGTGCCAAGATTACAATATATAAAAATATAGATTATTTATTTATTTTTTTAATTTATTTATTTGTGGGCTAGTAGCGAAAAATAAAGCACACTGCAGGATCTTGATCTGCCATCATCAATTATCTCCCATGATGTCAAAATATGATGCCATGATGTCAAAATACAACATTACGATTCAACTGGCTACTTTTGGGAAGTGCAATGGTTGTTGTTGTCCAAACTAGCTGAAACCTATCTCAGCCAGCCTATTGCTTTTATTATTAATGTGAGTTTTAGAAGCGGAATTTTTCCTGACAAATTAAAAATTGCCAAAGTAATTCCCATACATAAAGGGGGAGATAAGCAGGACCTCAATAACTATCGACCTATATCCATTCTAAACACGATCTCCAAAATCTTCGAGAAAGTTGCAAAGGCGAGACTCTATAAATTTTTAATTGAAAATAAAATACTCTCAGACAATCAGTTCGGTTTTAGGGAAGGTTTAGGGACAACAGACGCTATAGCTGCCTTAACAGAATTTATAGTCGAAACAGTGGATAAAGGAGACAAGTGCCTAGGAGTTTTCCTTGACCTTGCAAAGGCTTTTGACTCCGTTCCTCATAATATATTATGCAAACTGAGCAGTGTATGAATTAACTATACAAGTCTTAAATGGTTTGATAGTTACCTATCCAACAGGGTACAAAGTGTCACCATCGAGGGCCTCCAGAGTAAAAGCCAGCATCTCACGTATGGTGTGCCACAGGGTAGCGTTTTGGGACCCATTTTATTCCTCGTCTACATAAATGACCTATGTCAGTTACCAGTAGGTAAAATCATCACATATGCCGATGACACCGTTATACTATTCAAGGGTTCAAACTGGGATTACACATTTGAGAAAGCAAACGAGGGCATGGAAATTGTTAAAAATTGGCTAGGAAACTTTATGTTGACGCTTAATGTTGGCAAAACCAAATACATGCCATTTAGTATAACAACCAGAGGTCAACCCACTACTAATAAAACTATTGTAATACACGAATGCGATAGCATAGAGTCTTGTAACTGTCAGCCTCTACAAAGAGAAATATCTTGGAAATATCTAGGCATCACTCTAGATTGCTTTCTCCGTTGGGATTCTCATATACATAACGTGGCTACAAAGGTGCGAATCCTTGGATATGTTTTCAAAGAACTGAGGAATATTCTGGATTCCAAAACACTAAAAACTGTTTATTATGCTTTATGTGAATCGCTTATTACTTACGGCATAATTGGATGGGGTGGATGTGGTAAAACCCTGCTAGAGCCATTGCAAGTCGCGCAGAAATTTATATTAAAAATTATTCTACGTAGACCATATCGCCATCCCACTAATGAACTGTATAAGGAAGCTAAAGTTCTTGATTGTAGGCAACTTTTTCTAAAAACTTCCCTCTTAAGGCTATTTTTGGACAATAACTCAAATTTAGGAATAATTCAGAACCGGCGACCAACGAGACAAGTTGTAGAAAATAGCTTAATAATACCCAGAAGGAAAACATCATTTGGTCAAAGACATTACTCTTTCATTGCGCCGAGATTTTACAATCTGATCAATATGGAAATAAAAATGAATTTGACATTTAGGGAATTCAAAAATAAATTAAAGAAATGGTTATCGAATCATGACAGACTAACCATACATCAAATGTTAGAAATAATAGTATAATAAAACTTAGGTGCACAAATTATTACCATATTTTTAAACTTATATGTTAAGTATTTTTTAATATTGAACTAACTACCGAAAAATATTTGACTTTGACAATGAATTATACTTTTAGACTAGGTATTTTTATATTAAATCTTATATTACTAAAAACATAATATTAAATAATAATGACTGTTTCTTTCTTTTCTCACATATAACTTTATTTATATTATTTAATCGAATTTTATATTATATTTATTGCCGATTTAATAATGGAATTGCATTTTATTTATTATATATTTTTAATATTTTTTTATTATTATTTTTTTAATTTTATTCTGAAGACCACATTTTAGGGCAATTTAGTGTCATTAGCTTTTTACTAAAACTTGTACATTTGTAGGCAACCAAGCAATCAAGCAAACTTGATTGTAATATTGGAGTCCTGTCCACCCTAGAACGGGCTAGTCCCAGTTGGGTGACAGAAACAAATAAGCAAAAGGTTAAGGTTTTGCCATTCGGTTCCTGTTGTTTTTGTAAGCTAATCAATGTTTTATAGTAATTAATTCTTAAATAAATAAATAAATAAATAAATAAATTCACCAATAAGCAAGTGTTACTATCACAATAATTGTCACAACTACAAGTCTTGCTTATTCCTTAACCTCTGTGACGCCATTACCACTATTTGGTGCTTTTCTGTTGTGACGATTCACAGTGGGTGATCTCCATATTTATGCAGTTATCGGCTTCATTTCTCCGTTCAATGTGGTAAAAATCATCTGTCTTTGAATCAGCCACTGTTATATATTAGTATTGACCAAATATGTGAGGCTGGCTTCCAAAGGGATAATAATTATTAAAATTTTCAGATGCACATTGGGTCAGCATCCCAGGTTGCGCTGGAGCCGCCGCAGACGCTCCATCCAACCGACACTCCTCAGGCATCGCCGGGCCACCTTCATCCGCAAATACTACCACGATCTGCGCAAGCGTTCCGCGCAGACGCAAAACCCCCTCCGGCACACCAACTCAAAACTCCAGGAGCGGATCGATAAACGGGACGAATCAGACGATCCCGGTTTGGAATACGTGAAGAACATCCCGCGCAACGTTTACATCGACAGCGGTGCGTTCGACGGCAGCGCCCTCCGGCAGAGTTCCGGCGAAAGAGCGCGGCGATCCGACCTACTGATGCGCCTGGGTAAATCGTTCCAGAGTCGAATCCGAGCTGCTCAATTTTTAGAAAACTACTATATAGAAAAGAGGAAAGGTAAATCTTCACATAGAAGAAAGCGTGATGCTAAAATCGGCCATATCCCCAAACAGACCTCCGGTATACCCGAAACGATGTATCAGATGAAATTAAAGGCGTTGGCACTCGAAAGGAAGAAGAAGCTGATTGAGAACAGCACTATGAGCGATGATGCTTTAGTAGATTTGACCAAGAGTGAAAGTAATTTGTCCTTAAAGGAGTTCTTCAATACGACGTCAGGCAATGATACTGAAGCGATAACCGCCAGAAAGAAACGCACCAGTCGGAAGACAGACAGACAAAATCAGACCACTGCTACAGTACCAAAAAGGTAATGCAAATTTAAAATATACACATATAAATATGTACAGTCGATTATTACATCTTCAGCCAGTTGAATGTATTATTGTGTAGGGTGGCCCAGGGGCGGACCGTGCATTTGTGGGGCCCTGGGCTAACTATTACTTCGGGGTCTGCCTAATTAATCAACTAATTGCCATTTTGTCAAAATACTTGTTTTTGATAATGATGTCTAGGTCACTAAGTACACAATATAGGAAAGAAAGAGGACAATACAATATTTTATTTGTTTAATATTACAGACACACAAACACAACTGTAAGACATTTAACTTTTCACTAAAAATAGACAAATCGATTAGCGTAAGAAAACATTGCTACTAAACAACATTAATACTAATACTATTGCTACTAAACAACATTAACCCCTCAGGCCCCGATTGGCCGATATCGGCTACAACACGATTCAGCGTGACGGCCCCGTTTTAATTTTATTTTAATTTAATTTGTTTTATTTTATTATGTTTTAATATGTTAATATGTGGGGCTAACGGGCCCATGATGAGTTGGCCACGATGACCCATGTGTCCAGGGTCGGTCACACTCACGGGTCAACACCCATCCGACGGCCTCCTCGCATGGGGAGCGAGTCCTGGGTAGGACACTGGGTCAACCGGTCTCCCCTGGGAATCAAACCTCTGGCGCCCCTGGACGGTCTGCGCACCGTGCGGGGTTTGCTCCAATCGGTTGTGCTCTCCGACTAACAGTCGGGGGAGTCTGGGAACTGTACTGTTTCCTATAGAGCGGGGGTGGTTGCGTACCTTATGGCGACTGCTCTGGAATTGACCATTGGCCATCCGATCCCGGGTAAGAGGCGGGCAAAGGACGCCTTGGTCCGCGAAGATTGTACGGTCTGCGCACCGTGCGGGGTTTGCTCCAATCGGTTGTGCTCTCCGTTTCACCGCTTCATAAGGGAGAGGACCGCGCAAGCGACCTCGAACTCGGTACCAATCGAGAGACCGGAGAAATCTGGTCACAATTGGAAGTGAGGGCGCGAGTATCTCGAGCCCGCCGGGTTTACTCCTGGCTAACTCGCGGTAAGGCGTTGGACTCTCACGGGTTGTTGACGTAGCTGGACGTAGAATGTACTGTCCAAAGTCTCTACGTTCACTGCAGGGCGATAGAACGACTAATCGTTAAAACGTCCTGTGGTGACGGGCTCGCCCGTTGTAGTTGACACCGCAAGATGTTAATATGTTTTATTTTAATTATGGGTACAGTGGTTTGGCAGTAATTAATGTTTTGGTGAGACAGTGTCGTAATTCAATTTTTTTACTAATTTTTACTAAAATTTTTTGGGACAGCAACTTGTCAATCGGCTGAGGGGCCGAGGCCTGAATGGTTAAACTAAACAACATTAATATTAATTGTAATAATATCCTAATTAGTAGCTTAATTAAGCAAGTATTGATATTAATTGTAAAGCTAGTTAATATAAGTACAATTTAAACAAATATTCATTACTAGTTACCTATTGACAAGGCACTAACCTCAGTAGTAACTTGGTTTCTAAATATTGTCAATTGTTTTCAATGGAGGCTGGGGCCCTTTATATCCACGGGGCCCTGGGCTGCAGCCCAAAAAGCCCTTATATAGATCCGCCCAAGAGAAACTTTTATATTCAGGAATATTTTTTTTATATAAACGAAATTAAATATTTCTTAGTTAGTATACGTAATGGGATTGATTGCATTTATTCGTGAACTAATATGAACTAATATCGGAAAATAGTTACATAGATAGACATTATAAATAAGAACATAGGCAGAGCAATGCTTTAGAGCAAAATGTAAAATGAACCATTATATAATTTCCCGCACAAAATCTTTATGTTCGATTGGTAGTTTTATGCTGGAAAAGTGACATTCATTTCATATTCTGCTCTAACATAGTTCTCGCTCGCATGAACTAATTCCGAGCTTAATTCATTAAGAAAGGCACGAAAAACGCCCACTTAAAGGTTTCTACTGCAACGGGCAAACTCTTCACCTCAAGAAGTTTTTGCGATATTAATCATTTTGTCTCCCGTCAGGTGAGGGTAGAAGACTTGTGGAAGAAACAGTCCACTGTCTAGTTTGTTTGTTTGTTTGTTTGTTTCTACCCTTTATTGCGAAATTTCACAATGGGCGGGATTATTTGTCTCGCCAACAAACTGTATACCAGTTTGGCAAAATTGTAATATTTTAAAAAATGTATCTTTTTCCATGAATAAATTTATTTATTAAAAAAAAAATGTCATGTGACAATTTCTTACAAACAACCCTACTATGAAGTGTTTATATGTATGTATGCGTGTAACATGTGTGTAAGTGTGTGTCTTGCTATTGCATTCGATCGACAGAATTGAAAATGCAATTCCGTTAACCCCTTGAGTATGATACGACCAAATCTGGTTCTGAAACAATTATCCGTTGAGTATGATACGACCAGATCTGGTTCCGCGTTTTTTTCACTTCTTTGACGTTCTCATATTTATTCATAATTATCTAATTGTTTTACAAAATGATATTTCAATATTCTATATTCGAAATTTCAATGCAATCATTGTGCAGTTGTTCTTTTTATGATTGGTGTAGTAGTTTCGTAGTTATAGTACTTTAAGTCGAGCGCCGTCGATGTCGCCGAAAATCCTGCAGATGCATCCATGAAAATACCCATTTACTCCAAGGGTTAATAAGATCCCAATGGAAAATGGTGACCAGCCGGGAATCGAACCCGGGACCTTACAACGTAAGATCAGGCGACCTAACCACTATGCCACTCGTCCTTAAGAAGAAGAAACCGGGTGTGCACCCAGCGGCCTACATAGCGCCGTTTTTATCAGTTTTGGACAGATTCCTTCCCCCCCCCCCTCCAACTGGTTATGGGTTCGAGGCCGCTTGCGCGGTCCTCTCCATTATGTAGCGGTGATACAGTGTCTACTGAATCTATCACGGACCACGGCATCCTTTGCCCGGCTGTTCACCCAGTGTCGGGTAGCCGATCGGTCGTTTCAAGAGCGGTTGCCGTAAGGTTAACAAACATCCTCGCAATATAAGAAACAAAGCCGTTTCCAAACGGCTTTGTTTCCCCCCAGGATACAAACAATTATATTAGGGATTCTAGACTGCGAGTAGCACGACTGTATAATCGTACAATACAGAATTTATCCGTCTTTCTTACACATATCTAACAGGGGGGTGGTTGCACTGTGATTTTGGTGTAAATTCAGTTTTTTAAGAGCGCGGTTTGTCGCACCGCGCTCGTATCCGTTTTGGGACGTTACTGAGCATTGACTACAATACATCGTACCTGATTCGGGAGGTTACTGTCTTGAGGGGTTAATACATATATAAATGGTTTCCAAAATAGGTAATGCAGTCACGAAGATGACAATTGCTACCACACGGTACAATGCAATGATGCCTAGGTGACATTACGTCAATTATATTAACGATGGGACTAAAAACGTGACCAAAAGTAAACATTTTTATATAGTTATCAATATGTCCGCATTAATCAGGTTTTCAATGACTGTCCAGAGTAAGAAACGGTCGAAGAAATAAATTGTCAATTAATAATAAAAACATTAAAAATTAAAAAATAATAAAAACTTGAGAACTACTATAAAATCGAAGACTATCGCGGTTGTTTGACGTTATAAATAGGATAGAAAACGAATTTACCGCGTGAAATTTGTAGCACCCGACGTTTCGGTGACGTTGCAGCCGCCAGTCTACCCTGGACAACGGCGGCTGCAACGTCACCGAAACGTCGGGTGCTACAAATTTCACGCGGTAAATTCGTTTTCTATCCTATTGAGAACTACTGTACTACATTATAAATACTACTGTAAAATTAGAGAACTACTGTAACAACTGTAATTTATATGGAATTAAAAATGCGGAAAGTGCGTGTCATGAATGACATCAAATTCCATTTTGATATTTATTTTTATATATTTTATATATTTTTTATATATATATAATTCCATTAGATATTTTTTAAAATTAATTTTACAGCGGTCGAGATGGCAAAGGGACGAAGGGCCAGCAGTCTAACTACCCAGCAGGCGCAGATGTCGCTCAAGAGGAAGACCTTAACTCTAAAAACGGCACCGAGTCCATTCCTGATGAAGTCAGGCTGGCCAACAGGAAGAATGGGAGACCGAAGGCGCCTTGTGATGTTTTGGCAAGCGAGCCCTATGTCAATATAGAAATCGTCAAACACGGAAGGGATGCCAACATCAGCTATAGTGCCGGTAAATAAACGATCTTAACATGCCTACTTCATCGAATGCCTTCTTGTAGTCAATGAAACAGAGAATGATGCCTAGACATCTTTCTCTTAGCAAATGGATCACTTGTGCCAAATCGATCCTCACACTTCTGGTAGATACGGACATGTATACTTTTGAGAAATATTTTCAATGAGTGGCTCATCAGATGTCTTTCTGTATTTCTCCATAATTCTCTATTTTTCATGCAGCACACTAGATTTCCTTATAACAAAGGATGTTGTGAGAATACCCATTCGGCTTTCCTAATAAAAATGAAATCTGTCTGCGTGTCTGTGTGTTTGTGTGTGTATCTGTATGTACGTACGCCTCCACGATAGTGCCCAAACGCTTAATACTATTGGGCTGAAATTTATTATGCAGGCATCATTTGGTTATGGCAAGAGTTGAAAAGATTGTGGTCCACTAGTCATATATAAATCTCGAGATATGGACTTATAGGCTTGAAATTTGGTACATCTAAGTACCAAATTTCAAGCCTCAAGCCTCGTTGGGCAGAAAACATATTGTGATAAATTTTGTTTGGAATATCTCATATACAAGCCACACTAATCATATTTAAATTCCGCCATACATTTGAATGATTGTTGCGCGAAGGTGTCGTTTGTCGGTGATATGTATTTTGGTGCATCCGTAGGGTCAGGGCCTGGGAGCCAGTCCTGGCCCGTTGGGTACAGCCGCGCACCCCGCCCACCTGTTGTCGCTCGGCCCGAACTGGCCCGAACCCAACCGGGTTCATCCGCCGGCCGAGAGAGGGCGCTCATCGATTTTATTTATTTATTTTATGAATGAATAACATTCATGATTTCTACAACCTACATGTTATTCCTGCTGGAAAGATTAAGAACGAATAGGGAATAAGTGAACTCGATAACAACTCCGTTTTGTATTTTGTTCTTATCTAGAATCTTCTTTTGACTAGACTGTTCTTATTTCGTTCTTATTCAGAAACGAGCATTCGACTACTATCAAATTGTTTTCTTATTTTTAGGTACTGTGGTGAGAGTCGCATGCGGTAAAGGTTATGGCCTCAATCTGGGCAACAACAACACTGCAAAATGTGTGCGAGGGCGCTGGAAGCCTGCTACGCCTATCTGTGAAATACGTATGTTTCTATTATTCCCTACACCTTATGATATATAAAAACTCGACAATATACAGAACGACAATTTAAAAATGATATGAGACTTAAAAAATCATTTGTTATTATATTATTATTTTATTTCGAGACTTATAGACCGTATAGGCGTGTTAAGAGCGCCATCTATAGTACGCCTATATACTGCCAGACCACACACACGCTGCCATATCGAACATCAGAGACGATTAATCAGTGTTTGGAACTATGCCATCTACACGTTGTATTCCGTATTAACCCCTCAAGACAGTAACGTCCTGAATCGGGTAGGTACGATGTATTGTAGTCAATGCTCAGTAACGTCCGCAGTTAACCGCGCTCTCAACGAACTGAATTTACACCAGAATCACAGTGCAACCACCCCCAGTTAGATATGTGTGAGAAAGACGGATAAATTTTGTATTGTGCGATTATTCAGTCGTGCTTCTCGCAGTCTAGAATCCCTAATATAATTGTTTGTATTCTGGGGGCACTTAGTCGAGTGCTGCCATTGCTCGGATCTGTGCTTCTCTTCGGATATTATGTAGCTTCTCTTCGGATATAAGTATGAAAATAAATAAAGCGAACTAATAGATTTGGTAAAGCATGTAATAACGTACACAAATGTGCTTACAATTTATAGATAGGGTTTCGTATTTTGAGATAAAACGTCGATATCGCTGAATAAGTGAGTTTTTTTTCAGTTCCCCAACTTTCTAATAATTATTTATAATTATCTAATTGTTTTACAAAATGAGGTTTTAATGTTTTATATTTCAAATTTCAATGCGATCATTCTACAATTCTTCTTTTCATGATCCATCAAGTAGTTTCTTTCTTATGATCGTTTTTCTAAAGTGCTATAATTTTGACCTTCAACTCTCAGAAATGACAGGTGAGCGCCAAGATTTACACCCGCCGCTTGAGGGGTTAACACTATGTGGTCCGGCATTTTCCCGCCAAATCGCGGCGTATCGCAGGTGTTTTTTCAAATTTAGATAGATCTGGAACCGCCGACAATAGATAACGCACACCCCCCCCTTCCCCACCCGTTTAGAGCCCCTCGTTTTTACAAGTTTTTCGCGCAACAGAATGAGTGAACTCGTCTCCCGCGTTTTACTATAAAAAGGGGTATTATGACTTTACTCGTTTCCCGCAAACATTGTGTTAAAATCCTAGCTGCCAAAATGTAGTTCGCCATTGAGCAATCTATATAATCAATGGTTTTACATACATTGCATAATTCAAATGTGAGAAGTATTTTAGAAAAGATTGCTGTTATATGGAATCCACATAAAGATCTATTTAACACGGAAACCGTATTGGAAAAAAAAAAAAAAAAAAAATTATTTTACGATTGTTATCCTTCAAACAATATGGATATTTTCCTTATTTGAACCCTAATGATTTTTTGCTAAGCGTGCTAGGTTTTATTTCTCTTAACCCCTCAGGCCCCGATTGGCCGATATCGGCCACAACACGATTCAGTGTGACGGCCCCGTTTTAATTCTGTTTTAATTTAACCCTTGGAGTAAATGGGCATTTTCATGGATGCATCTGTCTTAAAGTACTATAACTACGAAACTACTACACCAATCATAAAAAGAACAACTGCACAATGATTGCATTGAAATTTCGAATATAGAATATTGAAACATCATTTTGTAAAACAATTAGATAATTATGAATAAATATGAGAACATCAAAGAAGTGAAAAAAATGCAGAACCAGATCTGGTCGTATCATACTCAACGGATAATTGTTTCACAACCAGATTTGGTCGTATCATACTCAACGGGTTAATTAGTTTTATTTTAATATGTTAATATGTTTTATTTTAATTATGGATACAGTGGTTTGGCATTAATTAATGTTTTGGTGAGACAGTGTCATAATTCATTTTTTTTACTAATTTCTACAAAAATTTTTTGGGACATCAACTTGTCAGTCGGCTGAGGGGCCGAGGCCTGAAGGGTTAAATACTCATAGAAATGTTCATTATAGCCTATGTTTCTTAAAAATTGACAGTGTTAATATCCCTCGCAAACTAGCAATGGTCTGTCTCTTTGTTCAGGAGAATTGTAATCGAGCTCGGTCATTTAATCTATGTGTAGAGTCATCCTTGCAAACTTATTTTAATCGGTAAAGTCGCTCCAGATTTGGATATTTTTAATGCAAGCCCACATCTTTTCAAGGTGTAGTATTGCGTTACCAATGAAGTAAGGTTTATACTGTTTATAACAAAATATGCATTATATCTCTTTACCTGTTTACTGTTAATGAGTGTTTAAAACTGATTGGTATTACCTGTGTTAGGTACCTGTGTTTATACTATACATATCTAGGTATGTCAGAATCATTAGCTTATTGGTGTTACTGATGATTACACCATCATCCGGATGATTTGTGAAATACTATGTGTTATTTTCTTATGTAAATTTTGTTTTCTAGTGCCCTGCCATATTCCGGTGACGGACTACGGTATCTACTCCGTTCCTAGTGCGGATAGTGCCAGCGGTCTCAATGCTATCACTCCACTCGGCGAGGGTTACAAAGAGCTGAACGTCACCGACGACGTAAAGAACGGACAAGTTGTACATTTCTCTTGCGAATACGGGTGAGGTCTATAATATTTCTTCTTCTTTAGGCGATTATTGTGGGCGTTATCGGGTGTCGGCGATAGTGAAGGCGATCCTTATTTTGCAGAGAGCAAAATAGATGTTCTGGTCGTTGTGAGTTTTTTAGTCGAGAGCAGCGTCATACTCCCAGCTCTCTCTCGCCATTAAATTTCGCGTGATGCATTCGAATTAGATCAGTTATCGTATTTTTATCATCGCCATAAAACTTCTTCATTGCAGCTTACGATCTGTGTCAAGTGACCATTGGTAGGTGTAGGAGTGTGCCCCCGCCTGGGCGTCTGGGGGAGTGTGATGCGGGCAGGCGGCAAGCATGGATTTTTTCAGTATTTATCCAAAATATCCAATTTTTACCATTGGATTTATCCACACTTACATTGGCAGGTAGTAGCTAACGGTTTCGTGCAGCTTGGACCATATGACCTGCTCGTTATCTTGGGTCGGCACAGCTTACGGTTCTACTCCTATACGGTGGCTTCCTCGAAGGGGACGAACTTAAAAAGGACTCTGTTTTCTTTGTCATTACTGTGTTGTGGACAGGTGAGATAGGTTCATCTGAGAAAGACCTCAGGCGCTGTGCGGCATTAGTCAATCGACTGCACACTCTGGCGAATAACTAGGTGGGGGGGGGGGAGTTGGAAATTATGTTACACGTTTCATAACAAGCGGGGGTAACTGTTGACCTGATTCAACTACTTTTGAAACGTGTTACCCGACTGATGTGATCCCGTGTTAAAGACTAAAGACGGGCAAAGAGCGCAACGGTCCGCTATAAATTCAAACTGAAAAACCGCTAATATCAGGTAGAGGCAGCGCAAGCGACTTCGAATCCGCTACCAGACTGGAGGATGGAAAAATCCGGCCTAATCTGGTAGTGAGAGTGCGAGGTCCGCCCGCTGGATTGACTTCCCAGTGCTTTGCGGTAAGGTGTTGGACTCTCGAAAGCATTTTGGTGAAGTTAGATAGTACACTAGCTCATAAAGAAGTTTCTGTGTTCACCCCATTATTGAATAACTGATGTAATATCGCTATACCTACCTGGAGTAGCGGGTTGACAACGCTAAAGTTATAATGGTAATAAAAGAGGCAAACAATAACTATCTTTCAAAATTCTGACAAAAAATCAACAATTGAATCAGGGACGTACCGAGGGGGGGGGGGGATACACTGGACTTATCCCCCCCCGAAATGTTTGATGTTGTATTTCAAATCCTAAAAAAAAAATTCCCAGCGGGTTTTTAGCGATATGTCGGGATTTCACCGCTTGACTATCTGGCAACACTGGCCGGGTCCTCTCTGAAGCCGGGCGCCAGACGATGCTACCAACACCCTCCAGCGCCGGCTTCAGTCGGTCGCCGCTTCACTGCGGTCGCGGTCGTATTCGTGATCCGTCCGTGTCTACATTTTCTCCATCAAATTCGTCGTCTAGGACTACATCCATGAGTCATTTCGATTGTTCAACATACTCGTATGTAATAAGCAAGACATATTTGTGTCCGTGTGTCGTGTAAAAACATTGACTTTAAAAAACTTAGTTTTTTAGGTTATTTCTATGTGTAAAGACAATGAAGAGAATTGACACTTTTTTTAAACCTGCGCCTAAAAAAAGGGCGTCTTTCGTTGAAAACTCAACCTTTGGCAATAGTGTCAACATAGGGGGCATCACTGAGAAACCGTCCCACAGCATATATGAAGAACAACAGCCTGCGAGTCCGGATCATAGTGTTTCTGAGGAACAGTTATTGAGCTCTGCTAACCACGAAGAACCGCCTACTAATAGTTCCCCAGGTTGCAGTACTAAAACAAAGAGTGATGTATTCATAAATGATAGTTCTCCTGACAATGGCATTGTATCAAATGCTATATATAACAAACGCTCGCCGATAATACTCAATGATGCCCAGAGAACTACAGTACTTACTGACACTTTCGTTCCTGATTCGTCCTTTATATTTCCAGCTCGATTATACGGCAAAAGAAAACTTCGATTTCGTAAAGATTGGCTGCAGAAATGGGAATGGTTAGCATACTCCCCGGATAACGATGGTGCTTTCTGCAAGTATTGTGTTCTGTTCGGATCAGAGCATGTTGGAAAAGGTTCACACCAGACTGTTGGTAGTTTCGTGTCGAAACCATTCAAAGACTGGAAAAATGCTACAGAAAAATTCCGCGAGCATTCAGTTGCAAAATACCACCAGTTTTCACAACTAGCCGCTATCAACTTCACAAGAATAACTTCCTCAAAAATTCCAGACATTGCAAGCCAAATAAATACGCAAAGACAAACAGAAATACAGCAACATAGAGCAGCATTGAAACCTATAATTGAAACTATAATTTTGTGTGGAGAACAAGAATTGCCACTTCGAGGCGACAATGACAGCGGTCCTCTAACGCTGAAGAAACCAGTGGAAAAGGACGGAAAGTTTAGGGCGCTACTAAGGTACAGGGCGGCTTACGACGACTCGTTAAAAGAGCACTTAATAAAAAGTTCTAAAAATGCTACATATATTAGCCCAAAGATACAAAATGAAATTATTGACATATGTGGAGAACTAATACAAAAGAGAATTGTAAGCCAAGTAAACGGTTCAGAGTGTTTCGCAATTCTTGGCGACGAGACCCTCGATATAAGTGGTACAGAGCAGTTTTCCGTATGCGCAAGATATATTCACGAAGGCATTCTTCGAGAAGACTTTTTAGCTTTCATTCCCATATACGACCTAGGCGCTGAAGCGATAAGCGAAGCCATACTTCACAAATGCCGCTTGCTGGGTCTTAACTTAGAGAAAATAATCGGTCAAGGATATAACGGTGCCGCCAACATGGCCGGCAAGATCAACGGAGTACAAGCAAGAATTCAACAACAATACCCTAAAGCTGCGTACGTGCATTGCACAGCCCATCGTTTAAATCTTGTCCTGTCGCAGGCTCTTTCTGTGTCTAACGTAAGAAACGCTCTTGGCGTTATCAAAGAAGTATGCAACACATTGAGAAACAATGCTGCAGCTGGAAAGACACTGAAAGAAAACATAGAAAAATACGCTCCCGAAAGCAAAAGAAAAAGACTCGTGGGCTTGTGTGAAACAAGGTTCATCGAACGTCATGACTCTATAAATGTTTTTTGTGAGTTGTTCCTCCCAATAGTCGTCACATTGCGCGAACTGTCCAATACAAACAGAGCAGTTTCGTCGACCGCAGCAACTCTTTTGGCTGCGATGGAAAAAGGCTGTTTTTTAATATCGTTGAAAACGTGCGAATTAATCTTCAGCTTCACATTACCGCTTTCAAAATATCTGCAAAATCCTACTCACACTCTGGCTTCTGCCATGGAATTCGCAGAAAGTGTCACCAGGAAATTAAGGGACATTCGAAACGATGTCGAAAAGGAGTTTTCAAAACTTTATTCATCTTGTTCTGAAATAGCAGAGAATATTTTGGATATAGAAATAAACCCACCGCGTGTCACAGGTCACCAAACTAAAAGAAGCAATCCCCCCAGTGACTCATCAGAAGAATATTACAGACGAGCTTTATTTATTCCTTGTTTAGATGACGTAATCTGTGGTATGGAAGATAGGTTCGGCAAGAACCGAGACTTGCTCTCCTCACTAGAAGTTGTGCTACCCAAAAATGTTGACGAGAAGAAAGCAAGTACCCTAGAAATGTTGAAAATGTATTGGCCCGATGATGTTGAAGAAGTTATCATGAAGGCTGAATATCGACTCTGGTGTTCAAGATGGAAGGATTTTGAAACCAAACCAACGGACCTGATGAAAGTCTTAGATGCGTGCGATCATGGATTCTTTCCTTCCATCAGAAAGCTAATACAAATACTCATAACTTTACCCGTATCCACAGCGTCGGTGGAGAGGTCTTTTTCTACGATGAAAAGGATAAAATCTTTCGTCAGGAATAAAACAGGAGATGATCGACTGACTGGCTTAGCATTGCTGTCTACCCACTCAGCTTACTCTCCTACTCCGGAGGAAGTGCTCGATGTGATGAGCGCTAAGTCAAGAAGGAAGATGTTAATTTAATGTGCCTATGTCAAATATCATTCCTGTAAATTAAATCTTCCTTTGCTGTACTTTTTTCACACATAAAAAAATGTCGTCTATGGATATCGCTGGAAAAGTCTTGTTTCGTCCACAGAAGATTTTTTTATTCATTTCAATTTAAAGGATTGCACCTTAATACATTCTAGCAAATTTTAGTATAATCATCTAATCTTGAAAAGCCAACATGTAACTTGTGTTTTGTTGAGCCCGACCGAGATTTTTCCCGAATCACAGGCCTTATTACAACCAAGACTGTATTTAATTAAATCCTATGTTAGTCAGAGAGCTACTTACCTACATAGTTCTAAAGAAAGACTCTGTAATACATTAGGTATATCAACATAAGAAAAATTTGCTGTATCGTTAAAATTTTTAAAATTAAGTAAAAGTAATAAAGTATTGTACTGTTATGGTTTTCTATTTATAATAATCACATTTATTGCAAATCTTTACTTAAACTTGTAAACAGACATCTTTATTTTACGTTCTTTTATCTAGCATTAAATGCGAAGGAAAATTAATCGTCGTTTAAATTTTGTACTTCAAATCATTATCCCCCCCCGAAAAAAAATCCTGGGTACGTGCCAGAATTGAATTGCTAACAGTGGCGGCGCTAGGCGTCGGCGACGTCGGCGACCGCCGATGGCCTCGCACCTGAGGGGACCTCGCAAAAGTTGTACAAATTATTTAAAATTGATTTATTTATTCTTATTTATTTTCATACACTTGCGTGAGTGATGTGAGTGAGTAGTAGGGGTATTATCCAGAGTCCTCTGGCAACACTATGAAAGTTCGCGTTCAATATAAGTAAACTATGGCAATTGGTTCAAGTCAACTTGAAAGTCGCTATCGATACTTTACGTTCATTTTGTAGCTGGATTCAAGAATTCCGTAATACAGGATTTGACAATAGTGTTCACACGCTCGATTGTTTGTGGAGAAAAGTACTTTCGAAATTCAGTGTCAATTTAAAGAAAAAAGAACAGCCAGGAAAAAACGAATGTTCGATTATGAACATATTGATGAACCTATTCAATCTTTTGAAATGCATTACAGAGTTAACTTTTTTTAACACAATGATAGATGCTATTATAGTCGACACCGAATGTCGATTTAAAGCGCTTAATGAATATTTTGAACAATTTGGTTTTATTTATGATATCAGTTATTTGAAATCGATATCAAAAAGGACCTTCCCAAGCATTGTAATGATTTAGGTACAATACTGCGGGAAGGCGACGGCGAAAACAGTGACATACAGCCTTTCGAGCTATATGAAGAGTTACAGCTTTTAAAAGCGAATTCACTTGACTCTGTCAACTATGCGAAATAACTCATTCAGTACATTTTAGAAAATAATTTGGAAGAAATATATCCAAATGTTTACATAGCAATTAGAATCATTCTCACAGTTCCCGTCAGTACAGCTTCCGCTGAGAGAAGCTTCTTAAAGTTAAAATTGATTAAGACCTACTTGAGAACCACGATGACCCAAGAGAGACTATCTGCGTTATCAATTCTATCAATTGAAGCTGAAATAGCGGCTAGTATTAGGTATGACATAATCCTGAAAAAGTTCAGTGAGGCCAAAAGCCGAAAAGTTCGTCTATTTTAATTTCTAATTGTGTATTTTTTAACATCATTTGATTAGCAATGAAACTCGTTTACTTATACATTAGTTTCACAATAATTCGGCTGATGTAATATAACGTTTTCTTTTTGACTGGGAAATAAAAAAGGCCTCGCGAACCTAATTTCGCCAACGTCCAAGTGTGGTCTAGCGCCGCCACTGCACATCGAATGCTTATGGAAGTTTATGGTGACACTGCTCTAACTAATAAATCATGTAGCAAATAGTTTCGACGTTTGTTTACTGCACCCACCGAGATATTTTACCGCACCCGCTGTATTCTCCGGACATTGCTCCTTCTTATTACTGGTTGTTTCGACGGATACAGCACGATTTGGTACGATTTGCCGACGTCCAAGTGTGGTCTAGCGCCGCCACTAATTGCTGACTTCGAAAATAACCAAAGTAACAATTTTCTCAAAAGTCATTCATTGTATTTTTTTCTTATTCATTTCGGAAGTTTTTAGTTTGGCCGTTGTATTACCTCGAAATTGCAAAAAAAACTATTTCTCCAAAAATTAGTAGTTGGTACTCACCTCTTCAATTTTTTCTTTTATTTTCAGTTACAATGTGCAAGGGCCGTCTAATCTTCGATGCTGGCACGGAGAGTGGGCAGTCACAAGTTTACCGGAATGTATACCAGGTAACTATCACATTTTAAAATAATAATATAATTCGGCTCTTCATTTTCTACACGTCATGTTTAAAATAAATTTAATAATTATTGTTTTAAATTGTAAACCTTGTATTATAACTCGTATTTTACTCTGTAACTTGTAAACCACTCCGCCGTCGTCTGGTCCCAAGTCCAGGGTGCGAAAGGAGGAGGGTGGTTGGCCTGCCGCGTCGACCAGAATCGGGTAACCGAAGAAACCAGGCAAGAAACCAATGGATAGTACAATTAATCATTCACGAAATAATGCTACCGCATCTGAGGCAGCCGATGCGCCAGCTCCGGGGACCAGGGATGCTGGTGAGAAGTTGGCAACTGGCCGAAAACCCAAATATTTTACACCGAAATCGGACATTCGAATCGCCGCATGGAATGTGCGAACGGGGCATCACGTCGGCCAAAAGGAAATCATAGCAATGGAATTAGCGAAATGCAAAATATCGATCGCCGCATTATCGGAATTACGACTCACGGGATCGGGAACAATGACAATTGATCCGCCAACAATCGACGAGACGATGACGCTATTTTATTCCGGAGGCGACAAACGAGAGGCCGGGGTCGGCTTCATGGTCGATCGCCGAGCTGCCGTCAGCGTTATTGCGTTTCAACCGATATCCGAGCGCTTAGCAGTTATCACCATCGATGGAACAATCAAGACCCATATCGTTTCCGTTTACGCGCCAACCGAGATGAGCCCGGATACGAACAAAGATGAATTCTACTACCAGCTTCAACACACGCTGGATACGATACCCCGAACCGAATTAATTATACTAGCGGGCGACTTTAATGCACATACGGGTGTAGATCGGACGGGTTGGGAAGAAACGATGGGAAGATTTGGACACGGCGAAATTAACGACAATGGACTACGCCTGTTATCATTCGCATTGTCGAACAACATGATCGTCGGAAACAGCATATTTCGTCATCCCCGCAAACATCAACTAACGTGGCGAAATCCGTCCGGTAAAGATTCAGCAATGTTGGACTACATTTTAATCAATTCGAGATTTCGATCAACAGTCAAAGACGTACGGGCGATGCGTGGACCCGATTGCGGATCGGATCACTATCTCGTTCGAGCGAAATTACAAATGCGACTACAACGAGCGAAGAAAAAAGCGCCACCACCAACCAAGAGAAACTGGGCATGTCTACAGGACCCAGCCATTGGACAGAAATTTCAAATCGCGCTATCCAACAAATTCGCAACGCTCGTAATATCAGACGATATCGACTTTGAAGAAATGCAATTATCGGAGTCCCTTGTGAAGTGTGCAACGGAGCTGTGCCCACCCATCCGTCGACGGACGCAGCAATGGATTTCGGACGACTGTTTAGACCTCGTCGACCAACGAAAACGGATGAAACACGTCAATTTCGAAAAATACCGATTATTGAACAAAGAAGTCCGACAAAGAATGAAATCGGAACGAGAAGCGCATTGGAATAACGTTGCAGCCGAATTGGAAGAAGCAGCATCGAGGCACGAATACCGGACGCTATACCAAACAATCCGACGGCTAGGCGGGAAAACAACATCAACGAACGACAACATCAAGAAATCGGATGGAACTTTCGTGATCTCCCCCCACGAGCGCCTGCAGCGGTGGAGGGAATTCTTTAATCAGCTGCACAATCACGATCCGCCTCAAGGTCCAGCACCGCAACCGCCGATTATCAATCAGCCGGCAAATCCGTTTTCCGATAACGAACCAACAATAAACGAAGTGAAAACGGCAATAAAATCGCTGAAAAATGGTAAAGCGCCGGGTCCCGATCAAGTTACCGCCGAGATGATCAAAGCCGGAGGTGACATTCTATTACAACAACTACATGTTCTCCTAACGCATATTTGGCAATCGGATCGTATTCCGTCGGCATGGAAGAAAGCCATCGTTGTGCCAATTTTAAAGAAAGGCGATAGCAGAGAATGCAAGAATTATCGCGGTATTAGCCTTCTTTCAATAGTCGGCAAAGTATTTACAAAAATCATACAGTCGAGGCTACAAAAACATCGAGAACAAACGAGCCGAGAGGAGCAAGCAGGATTTAGACCATATCGAGGATGCATTGATCAGATATTCGCTCTTCGTCAGCTAATGGAAGAAAGAATACGGTGCGGCAAACGAACAATCGTCGTCTTCATAGACTTTAAATCCGCCTTCGATTGCATCGATTGGAACAGCTTATGGAGTGCCTTGGAGACAGAACACGTGCCACCAAAAATCATTAAACTTCTCCAATCATCGTACGATGGCTTAACCAGCAGCGTTCGAATCCGTAACGATTTGTCTGAGGAATTCCCGATTCAAACTGGTGTTCGACAAGGAGACATCGCATCGCCGCTACTTTTTAACGTGGTGATCGACGCGATTATGCGGAGAGCATTCGACGGTCGACGCGGAGTTAGATACGACGAATCAAACTTCATAACCGATTTGATGTTCGCTGATGATAGCGCCGTTTTCGCCGATACTGATGCCGAAGCAACGGACATTTTATACGACATATCCGGAATTGCTCAATCATATGGATTGAAAATCAATGCGGATAAGACCAAAGTGCTCACTACGGACGGTTCGAAGGCCAGCGTTTACCTCGATGGAACCCAAATCGAACAGGTCCCACAATTCAAGTATTTAGGATCGTTGGTTACGGAAAAGAAAGTGGCTTCGACGGCCGATGTCCATAGCCGGATCGGTCAGGCAACAGCAACATTCGCCTCGCTCAAGTGGTGCATATGGAAGCGAATGAATATTACCATCAAAACCAAAGTACGACTATACCGAACGTTGGTTCTTCCCATTCTTCTTTATGGATCGGAAACGTGGACGTTACTACAATCGGACCTCAAAAAGTTCGAAGTCTTCCAAATGCGATGCTTGAGGCAGATTCTCGGTGTCTCACTCCGCGACCGAATTCGAAACGAGACCATTAGAGAAAGATGCGATCTAGTAACAACGATCGAAGAAGAAGTACAAAAACGTCGACTACGATGGTTCGGCCATGTTTGCCGAATGAACGACAATCGCTTGCCACGTAAACTTCTTTGGCGAGACCGTCCGACAGAATGGAGAATTCAGCGATCGGCACCGAAGAAAACCTGGCTAAATACCATCAAAGGCGACCTTAAAAATCAACGATTGTCGGCTAGGGATGCTCGAGACGTGGCAAAAAATCGTCAAGAATGGAAGCGAATCGTGAATGGAGTACGAGATCCAGCGGCACCGACAGCAGCGTATTGGCTGCGAGGGCGACCCCCTCCCCAATCGCCGGCTACGGAATAAATAATAATAAATAATAATATATCTTCTTATAGTAGCATAAATATGGAGGTTTTCCATACACATTCACGGCATCCTGAATGGAAGAGTGGATCATTCTTGCCTATATTGGTTTCTTCGTGCCCGATAACTACGTTCGTGCAAGATATCACATACTCTCAGTGAAGTCATTCTCTCGCACAAATGTCATTTAAATGCCCTTCTGTCGTGATAAACACCAGGCCTACACTACTTGAAAAGATCGAAAAAAATCTACCAGATTTTTAAAAAGGGATGTTTAAGTATTAATCTTCTAAATTTGATATCGATGAAGAGAACACTTGTGTGCAAGCCGTTGTCATTTACGTCATTTGAAAAATTCACGCTTTCTTTTTTTTTAAAATTCATAACACTTAACAAAGAGCTGTGATCCAACAGTTCCATCGGAGAGTAGCTTGTATATTCCAAAATAGACCATCGTCTATTGTTCCACACCGCAACATCGTTATTGCTGACCATGGCATGGGGTGCGGGGGGGGGGGGGGGGGAGTTCAGATAGGGGCTTCGAATGCACAATGAAACGCTTAAAGAATCAGTCATAACCATAACTCTGCAGTGGAAAGGATTACACTAGTGATTCATGTGTCGTCATGTAGATCTTGATATATTCTAAATTGTGACCTAAGAAGAAAATAATAATAGACATCGATTAAAAGTTGTGGTCCTCGAAAGATGTTTTCAAACAAAAATTACAGTAGTGTAGCATCACGCAAAAATACTACCCACATCTTTTTTTTACTAATGTTTATTTTCTTTTCAATTTATAACAATAAAATACCTACATACTACAATTGAATTATCGTGCGTTGTAACATGTTTGCATTAACGCTTAGAACAGGTACTCATAGAGAAGTTTACCAATATCACGTTGGAGTCACCACTTTGGCGAATATCAGTTATGGGTTACCAATGTACCACTGTAGAGTCGTATGGTCCATTTAGAGAATTGGTAAGGATTGTCGAGGTGTATGCCAATGGCGGTTTCTCCCGGTTGTGTTCTACAGAGAAAAACACAGAGTAGCTGTTCGACGGATGATTTATTTCAGGCTGGCGAGCAGGTGAGTGATGTAAGTTGACGGGACAATTATATCTGAATTCATTTATCCGCACGGATGGACAAACCGCAAAAGGCAAATTTGAATTCCTGTCTGGCAGGGCAAACGAATTATAACATGTAACGTAGTCTCTTCAGAGGAAACATTTTCAAGATTGTTTGATCCGACTGTGCCCAGCTGATGACAGATATGGAAAATGTTGCCATAATCAGATTTTTTTATATTTTGTTTCAGCCACGATTTGCTTGTCATTCTATACTTGTGTTTTAACAATCAGCGAGTCAGATAGCGATGATGGTCAATGTGCTCTGTATTTTTTTATCTCATTCTGTTGATTTTTCCTGATTGTGAAATTTATATTTCCAGCTCCTTGCGAGTTGCCACCTCTTCGGAATGCCGGCTACGAATCGGGGTACCGAGCAGGGCTGACGATAGCGCACGACTCTTCAGTCGGATTCCACTGCGACACCGGATACACTCCCGGGGGAGTCTTTAACTGCCATCTTGGTCGACTGCAGCCGAGCGTTGTGGATTTCTGCAGCCCTGCTATCGGCTGTAAGTACTCTGCAATCGATTAGTGGATTTTTATCTAGGAGCTCACAATTACTCTCGAGTTTGCTAAGATTTAGGCAGTGCCTCCAGTGAACTCTGTGAAAGGACTCTGTGGATCCTGTCACGACTGTGTCGCAGACATATGAGATCGGATCTAATCTGGTAGAACACCTCGGGTTTGGACACACACCTCTTGTTTGCGCATTTTGCGGCATTTGCCAATCGACATTGCACTCCGGCAGATAGAAACCCTTACACCAAATTAAAAAATGACATCTTAACCCTTTCCACTTGAGCAGCGCCGCTACGGCGCCCGGTGAGTTTATTACGTCCACTAGTATTTTCGTAGTATTTAAGTAGAATTTTTTGGGATAATTTTCCGTGGTATAAAAATGGTATTTTTCAACATGATGTTTAGAAAAAATCAGTTGGGTCATCCCCATTCTTAGACGGGTATTTCACTTTCAATCTGGCATCAGTTCAGTCCGCGACCTTAGTCAGACTGACGGGAAACTAATCGTTTAGGTATTGCGTTGACTGATGGACTGAACTGATTGATTTTCAAACATTTTAATAATTTTCATCAGTCCAAGTTTGCAGACTGAACTGATGCCCAACAAATGCCAGATTGAACGTCTAAGATTTTTATGGTATTTTAATAGTATTTTTGTAGCATCTTAGTAGTATTTTAATACTATGGTTTGAGTATTTTTGTGGTATTAAAATAAGCCGTTTCCAATGTGATGTAGTATTTTCTTAGATGCGAAAAGGCCTCGAGTGAAAAAAAAAGTAAATAATGTTAAAATAATAAGGCCTATAATTTAAAAATTCGTTTGTCATTATATTATTATTTTATTTCGAGATAGGATACCGTATAGGCATATTTACAACGCCATCTATAGTATTCCGCCATACTGACATAATACAAACGCTGCCATATTAAACATAAAAGAAGGTAAATCAATGTTTTTAACTATGAGTGCCATCTTCTTGTTGCTTATTGTAGTGAAATTCTAGCTGCCGAAAAGTACTATGGCGAATGAGCGATCTAATATCCAATTAATTAATGGCTATCTTCAATACTTTTCAATTCAATTCTATCAAATCTTCTTCAACTCTTTTATTTTATATTCTATCTATCAACTCTTTTCCATTCAGTCCTGCTAGCAGTAACAGAAAGTTTTAACATATATTTGTTTTTTAACAGCGAATACGAGCAGAGGTCACGTATCGGAGTACACCAGCGGTTCCGACATTGTCAAGGAGGATGTTTCCGACTTGGAAGACGCTGGCTTTGGAAATACCAACTGTGGCCCACCAGCAAGGTATTTCATCACTTTTCCCTCTATTGATTTATAGGTTTACTTATTATCTAATCTAATGAACAGTGACACAAAATGGAATGATGATTTTCTGTTTTTTTTTATTTTAAATGACCCACATTTTCAGTATAGCCGCTGTAATACAATAGGTAGAGGTCGCGTAAGCGACTTCGGACCCCTAACCAGTCGGGAGGACGGAGATATCCTGAAGGTTAATTCCAGACGGAGATATCCTGCCAAAACTGGTAGTTAGGGGGTGAGGCTGCCCGCTGTTTACCTTTCCCGGTGCCTCGCCGTAAGGCGTCAGTCTCTAATGGGTTGCTGGTAAATTAGGCAGTAAATTGTCTTTTCCCAAGTCTTCTACGCTCATCCTACGGCTGAAAGAACGATCTATATCGTTATACCAGCCTGAGGTGACGGGTTCGCCCATTGTAGTCGACACCGCCCTACTGAATAGATATATACTTGATTACCTTCTATCTGCCTTCTGTGAAGCAGTTACATACTTTTTCATTAATTAGTTTGTTTCTGTTTTGTGTCACTATTCATTAGCGATGAACATATGATACATATTAATATTATATTATATAGTGTCTGTTTTTTTTTTCTTGGGTCTTCGACAACAATTTTTTATCATTCGCTACTCCTGCAGAAAGAGCTGTAAGAGTCGCAGTCTAAATTCTCTTATTGCTTGTCTTGCCTAAGAAGAAATTGTCAATTTAATGCAAACATTTGCTACAAATACAATTTTTCTCTGATTTCTACCGACATCTACCACGAAAACACAATCATACAGGCTAATATTATTATAATTACTACTTTTTCAGGATATTCAATTGAATATGAATTATTAAACCACCAATCCTTGTAAGAAAAATGTCATTTTGTATCCTTGCAGTGTGATAACTTCACTAATTGCGCTGTGTTCAGTGAACGCTTAATACTGTACATTTTTATTTCATAATTATTGCTTTTGCCGTATTTTCTTTAACGAAGCTTTTTATATGTGCAGATTTGTGGATATTACCAATAAATACAATAACAAAATGAAATAATTATATGACAATATGATAATAGATATATCCAATATTGATAATATCAAATTTAATATGACTGTATTGATAATATCCGAAAATCTATTTTATTGGTGTTAATTATTATTAATATAAACGTCACATTACGTCACTTATTTTTGGAGTTTTAAAGATTTGTTTCTCTTTTTATTTTTATCCTCTTCTGTCGACTTGCCAGTTGCGATTTGGTCTATAGCAATATAACCTCTGCTGATAATATAGCTATGATAGCAATCTAGAGGCATTCTTTTTCTTCTTTATTCTTTAAAAGAGCCTATTTTCCATTGTTGTGTCCCTGGGGATGGCTGCTGATGGTGTTGCTTTTGCAGGGGCGGATCGTGAGTTTGTGGGGCCCTGGGTTAATGTTACTTGGGTGCTTGCGTAATTAATCAAATAATTGCCATTTTGTCAAAAAAACTATTTGCCATAATGATATCTAGGTCAATAGGTATGGTATAGGAGAAAAAGAGGAAAATGAAATCGATTGATGACAAATCGATTAGCAAAAACGTACTTAAGTAAACGTTAAAACTTTAGCTATCAAGCAACTTTAATAATATTTATATATACTTACTTAGTATTAATATTAATTGTAAAGCTACTTAATATAAATACAATTTATATAAACATTCATTACTAGTTACCCATTGATAAGGTACTAGCTTTAATGGGGAATGGAACTGCTAAACATTGATGTTATTTTTATAAAAATAGAAATTTAAAAAAAAACAAAAAAGGTACTGCTAAAGAAATCAACATGTTTAATTATGCAGGTTGTTATTATGGTTATAGATTATAAAGCAACCTTTCTGCATTGTTGTGTTGCAAATTCCTTTATTTGTAAGTCCTTTGTTAACTGGCAATTTATGGAAAGAACTTATAAATGATTTAATCGATAGTTTGACTTTATCCATTGTTTTCAATGGGGGCTGGGGCCCTTTATATCCACGGGGCCCTGGGCTGAAGCCCAAAAAGCCCTTATAAAGATCCGCGTCTGGGTGGCGCAGTCGCTCTGTGGATGATACATTTTGCCATTAAAGCAGTTTCGAGGATCAGTGCCTGATTAACCCATCTAGAGGCACTTATACCGTCGTACTCTCGGGGCCCTTATTTTATCGAAAATGTGCTATCGATCGTAGGATAGTAAAACTGGAACTAATCTATGTTGTACAAAAGACGAATGCATTAACTGCCCTAAATCCTAATAACGCTATTTCATTGCAAAGACGCGCACTTCTAAACAAATCACAATCGTGCGGTACGACCTTGTACGACTCGTACCGGCAAAGTGGGCTGTCAAATATTCTGACCACGATTTAGTGTAGGATACACAAGTATATAAACAAAACACGATCGCACCAGCAAAGTGGGCCGTTAAACATTTCTGATAGGGCTTATGCCGAGTAGCAAAGACACACATATAAACAAAATACGACCGCACAGGCTGGCAGCAGCCAACTGTCGATAATTTATTCTACAGCAGCCAACTGTCGATAAACAATTCTACCATTAGTCGGATCACAAAGTTTGTTAAACAATTTCTTCTTAAAATTTCAATTAAATGATTTTTTTCTATCTCTTAGAAACAATTTTTAAAATATGATTGCAATGATCTCTTGTTGCGCGGACCCTAAAAGGCGTAGAGACCACAGGCTGGTGCCTACTTGGCCTATTGGATAATCCGGCACTGTGAAGGATCCTCGATCTGCCCCTGGGAGTCAAGTTTCCTGATAAAGATGGAGTAGTAACTTAAAATTACTGTTTAGCGTTGAAAACAGTTCATTAGAATTAGGATAAGGGTCTCCTAATAGTTTTAGTTATAAATTAGCTGAAGTGTGATACTCGTGTCCCATATTTACACTTTCTGCTATGAGGATCGGTTCTTGAAGGCAGTATGTGCTGTCATTAGTCGTTACACTGTTTCGTGTTCTCGATTTACTCCTGTGAGTCATTGTATTTTTTTTTTGTATCATTTATATTTTATTTCGCTTCCGTATTTATTTTCCCCATTAATATATTAAAATACCAGCAGATTATTTATGTATAATTACGTATATGTGAAAGGTGTTTATTAGTTTTATATGTGTATGTTGAATTTGTCGCATAAAAGGATCTGTGGTCTTGATTTGATCCGCTTGCCGTGTTGCATGATGGCGAAGGCCTAAAGGAAGCCGCGCGTACCGCAACGCTAAACCCTGGTAAGGCTTACCGACTCTAACAACATCATCATCATAACACCGACCACCGCTACCTACCACCCCATCAGCGAATGAATCATCCACACCTTTTATTCGTCTACTTCACTCTTAGCTTTTATAACGTGAATGTGCAATGAGACTGATGTTTTCTTTTTTATTTGTCATTTCTTGATTATTTAACAAATGTATTATTGCCATTTTGGACTTTAATTCCATATTAAAGGAGAATTCTACTATTTGTATGAGCTTTGGGCCCACCAAACAATAATCTTGATAGTGGCTGGAGGTACTTAACCCTTCAGGCCTCGGCCCCTCAGCCGATTGACAAGTTGATGTCCCAAAAAATTTTAGTAAAAATTAGTAAAAAAAAATTAATTACGACTGTCTCACCAATACATTAATTACTGCCAAACCACTGTACCCATAATTAAAATCACGCTGAATCGTGTTGTGGCCGATATCGGCCAATCAAGGTCTGAGGGGTTAAGATCATTTCCAGATTGAAGTCTGCCTGTGGTTTTGTGTGTGTGTGTCTGTTAGTCTGTGCGTGTGTGTGTATGTGTGTGTACATGTGTATGTGTGTCTGTGATGACGCCCAGACACCAATCTGATTGAGCTGAATTTTTATATGCAGGCATCATTTGGTTATGGCAAGAATTGAAAAGATTGTGGCTGAAATTGATCCATTGGGGGGGGGGGGGGGGGAGGCACAAGTCCCATATCATCCTCGAAATATTGGACTTACAGACTTGACCGTACACAGATGCCTTGTTAGGCCAAAATCAGGTTGTGAAATTTTGGTGGGAGCTAATGGGCCCTTGCTGAGTTGGCCACAAAGACCTATTTGTTCAGGGTCGGTCACACTCACGGGTCAACAACCATCCGGCGGCCTCCACGCATGAAACGAGAGCGCTGGTAGGATTCTGGCCTTAGGGCTAGTTTCCTCTAGGAGTCAATCTTCCGGCGTCCCTGGACGGTCTGCGCACCGTACAGCGTAAGCCGATCGATTGTGCATTCTGACTAACAGTCGGGGGAGTCTGGAAACTGTACTGTTTCCTATAGAGCGGGGGTGGTTGCTGACCTTACGGCGACGGCTCTTGAAACGACCATCGGCTATCCCATCCTGGGTGAACAGCCGGGCAAAGGATGCCATGGTCCGCGATAGATTCGGTTGACACCGTTTCACCGCTACGTAAGGAAGAGGACCGCGCAAGCGACCTCGAACTTGTAACCAGTCGAGAAACCGGAGTAATCTGGTCGCAACTGGAAATAAGAGCGTGAGTGTAAGCCCGCTGGGTAACATTCCTGGCTATCTTGCGAATAAGGCGTTGGCCTCTTACGGGCACGTGGCGGAGCTTGATGGTGTATTTTTTTGTTCTAAGTCTTCTGCGCTCACTTCACGGGAGATAGAAAGATTGTTTCGTTAAAACTTCCTGAGGTGACCGGTTCGTCCGTTGTAGTTGACAACTCTAATTGTAAAATTTTGGTTGGAATATCTCACATACAAACTGCACTAATAATATTTAAATTCCGCCATATTTTAGTTGAGTTGCCCAAGACTAGCCGTGAAACAAAGCTCACTCCCTAAGGCATCCCAGGGAGTGGGACCCAGGTGGGTTCGACCGCCGGCCGAGAGGGAGAGCTTCTTGATTTTATTTATGAAATAAATATTCAGATGAAATCAGTTCTTGGCTACTTTCCGGGAGAGTCTTAGTGTAATACAACCATTTTTTTTTACTTCTGGCTTCCCTGTGCCCTTTTTTTCGGGAGCCGGCGCTAGCGCACACTGCCTAAAATTTTATTTGTAATAGCTTCTGCATTTGGCGGGTATGCGCAGATTTGCAAGTCTATAACTCCATGGTGTAAATCGTTAAAAATACTTTATCGTTCGATTCATCGAGTAGTATTTTTTCTGTGTTACTAAGGTACATACATATATATTATTATTATTTTTGTTTTCGTTTTTGCATATGAGGTGTATTTGAAAAGTTTGTGCATAAGGTACAGGACAAAAAATACTCTGTATTTTATGTATGAGAGAAAAAAGAGTACTGACAAATATATCTCAAATATACTTTGTTGCCGTGTCTGTAGGTATCTCTTATTTAAAGCTGGCTAAAATACATTATATTGCATATATTTTTAAAATATACTGCATATCTTCCTGCTTTATACACCGTGTCTCAAATTTAAAAGAAAAAACTATAACCGCTTGTCTAAACATTTATAACAACTTTTGTTTAAAAAAAAGACGAAGGGATTTCTTGAAAAAAATATATATATATTGCTAAATTACGTATCATATATCAAATGCTAGCACTGGTATTAGTCTTCGCACGCTCCGCCTGCCGCGTTCATGTAACTCAGCTTCTGAGCGTGTGTATGATTAGGCCATCCGCTTACATTTCTTCTTCTCGAAGTGCCTCTTCATTACTGGAGGTTGGCCGTTAGCTCTGAATAATTTTGTCGGTCTTGCGCCATCCGGAAAAGCTGTTCCGTACTGGTGATCCCGGTCCACTCTCTGACATTGCACAACCACGACGTTTTCCTCCTTCCACGGCGTCGTTTACCCTCAATTTTGCACAACAATATCAGTTAGAGCAGCTGATATCTGTCATGCCGCAGCACGTGCCCCAGATATTCAATCTTGCGCTTTTTGACGGTGTGCAACAAATTTTCGGGTCATACCAGCACGCTGAAGCACTTTTTCGTTGCTAACTTTATGGGTCCAGCTTATACGGAGCATTCGACGGTAGCACCACATCTCAAAAGATTCTAGCCGCCGTCTGGTGTCTTCTTTTATGGTCTACGCTTCGCTGCCGTACATAACCACTGGCCAGATGTAGCAATGCAGGATCCGAGTTCTAAGTCTTAGATTGATTTTCTGGCAACACAAGACTTTTCTCATTTTATTGAATGATGCACGGGCGATTTATATCCAGGTCTTAATTTCTTGACCAGAGTTCCATATTTCATTCACTCATGCACCGAGATATTTGTACTGCCGGATATTAAATTATTTCAATTATCTTTTATTACATAATTTAATATCTGCTTACATAGAGGATATTAAATTATGTCGATTATCTTTCTCTCCTGACCCAGCAACTAACAAGGATGGAAAGTATTGTGAACGTCCAAATTTGTTTTTCAAGATGAACACGGAAATATTTATTTTGAGGTGACTAAGACTATTTCCATATGGAGGTCTGTGTGTGTCTGTCTATTGTCTATGTGGATTCCTACACGATAGCGCCCAAATGCTTAGTTCGATTGAGCTGAAATTTGGCATGCAGGCTTTGATTTGGTCATGCCAAGAGTTAAAAAGGTTGTGGTTGAAATCAGTCCACCAGATGGCGCATTAGTAATATTTCAATCTCGAAATATTAGACTTACAGACTTGAAATTTGGTACACAGATGCCTTGTCAGCTCGAAATCACATTGTGAAATTTTGGTTGGAATATCCTAATCATATTTACACGCTACTTACAAGCTACACTAATCATATTTAACTTCCGACATACATTTTAGTTAAATATTAACGCCATCTTGTGGCGCTTGGCCCAACCCCGCCCTTAGCCAAGCAAGAAACCGTGCAGCCCAAGGCGGTGCAAAGAAACTCAACCGGGTTGGTCCGCCGACCGAGAGAGGGCGCTCAATAATTTTTATTGATATTCAGATGAAATCAGTCCTTGACTACTTTCCGGGAAAGTCTTGTGGTGACACAGCCATCTTTTCTGGGACCATATATAATTTGTACATATTTTTTAACCCGTTGAGTATGAGTCAACCAAATCTGGTCGCGAAACAATTATCCGTTGAGTACGAGTCGACCAAATCTGGTCGCGCGTTTTTTTCACTTCTTTGACGTTCTCATATTTATTCATAATTATCTAATTGTTTTACAACATTATATTTCAATATTCTATATTCGAAATTTCAATGCAATCATTGTGCAGTTGTTCTTTTTATGATTGGTGTAGTAGTTTCGTAGTTATAGTACTTTAAGGTCGATGTCGCCGAAAATCCTGCAAAAGAGACAGATGCATCCATGAAAATACCCATTTACTCCAAGGGTTAAACAATCCGTTAATCTGCTTTAAACCGTTGAACCCGTTTTGCTTTTAAATATGAGATACGGTTTATATCTAACATATATAAGTCGCGTTATTATATTAATAATAATATTGACGAACTCGAATAAATAGTAGATAATTACCTATTAAGAGAATGCCGTTATATATTAAGCCGTTTATAATATTTAATTGTAGAAATTTTGTGGTTTGTAACATTTTATTAATGCTCATCTATTTATTATTTTGCTTGTAATAAATTCATTTTCTAACTTCTGTAACTCTATTTCCTTCTTCTACATGAGTATAATAGTATGGTCTGGCGACCGTTAGACTGTATGCAGATCTTACATTGGTTACCCGACCATGCTATTTTTGATACGCTTATCGATATTAAATAATACTAGAAAAAACTGAACACAACCAGTTACTTAAAAAATCACTCTCTTTAAATAAATTTCGATCTAATCCGCCAAAGCCTAACTGACTGGATCTTTTCACTCAAAATAATCCGAATAATCGATAAGTGAAATTAGCGTTGACGTTAGTGCGAGTCTCCCTCTTCCGCAGGGTGCAGGGTACCCTCATCTACCGAGACGGGTCGCCGATCAATGGCTCGCTGCAGCCGTTTCAGGGTTACCAGCACGGGACCGAGGTCACTTTTCGGTGCATCGCTTCTATCATGGGCGAGAGGACCACCTGGAAGATCATCTGCGAAAACGGGAACTGGATTGGAAAGAGCGCTAACTGCGGTAAATTCTAACATCCCCCGCTTTAAAGTTACTGGATTTTGTCTTCGTACCTTGAAGTCTTTCAAAGGAGTCATTGTCTTCCGACTTCGCTTCACTGCATTAGTTTGTTTTGTTTTGTTTGTTTGTTTGCTCTTTATTTGGGTTTATATGACAATCTCTTACAACTAACCTTACTATGAAGTGTTTATACAGGGTGTTATTACATTAATGGCATTTCTTGTAGTGGGTGAATCAATAGGACAAAGTAAGCAAGTTTTGATATTTAAAAAAAAAAACTTTTTTGTTACATAAATAACATTTTTTTGACAAAAACATAATTTTGTAAATTGTATCTTTTGAAGAAAAGTTTCAGAAGCGTTGACCTACCGCTAGATAGCAAATCATACTCTTAGCTTTTTACGCTTTAAAAAAAAAAAACATTTTTAAAAATTAGAAGTTGATTATTTCATTGTACTGATTAATTCACTTACTACAACAATAATTGCCCTTAATGTAACCACACCCTGTATGTCTTGTTATTGAATTCGATCGACAGAATTCAATAGCAAGACACACATACAGGGTGACAACACACTCCCAAAGAAAAATTGGGACCCAGCCGGGAATCGAATCCGGTACCTTACAATGTAAGATTAGGCGACCTAACTATCATACTATGCCACCAGGCCGTGTGTCAAAAAGTGAGGAGCACCACTATGCCATTACTGAGTAGCAGGCTGGAGGTCAACGTGGTCATTTGGAGTCCTTATAAAATATTATGCATGAGGATGCTCGAGAGCGTGTATGACTGGTTTTTAAGGTTTTTGTAACTGAAGCATTGTTGAATGTTATCCACTGCAATATCCGAGCAATTTCGTGAGGGGGATCTTTAACCCCTGGGAGGCCCAAAATACCAATCGGTGGTTGCAGTGGTTAATAGATCCGCGCGTAGCTATTTTGGCTGGCCTCCATATATATTATATAAATATATGATATACACGAAGAACAATATTAATTATTAGGTAACAAGAGATAATTCATAAAAAAATATATATTGTTAGTATTTACGAGTATATACAAAATCAACGAGTATGTACAAGGCTGGCTTCCGAAAGGTTAAAGGCAAAGCAGATAATTCTAACCTACTCGCAAGGCTTAAAATAATTGTTCCTAGATATTGTGAATTCTGACTAACAGTCGGGGGAGTCTGGAAACAGTACTGTCTCCTATAGAGCGGGGGTAGTTGTTGATCTTACGGCGACTACTCTTGAAACGACCATCCGCTACCCAATTTCTGGTGAACAGTCGGGCAAAGGATGCTGTGGTCCGCGATAGATTCGGTAGACATCGTTTCACAGCTACGTAAGACCGCGCAAGCGACCTCGAACTCGTAACCAGTTGGGAGACCGGAGTAATCTGGTTGGAACTGGAAGTAAGAGCGCAAGTGTCGGCCCGCTGGGTAACATACCTGGCTATCTCGCGGAAAGGCGTTGGCTTGTGGCGGAACTTGACGGTGGATTGTTTTGTCCTAAGTCTTCTGCGTTCACCTCACGGGAGACAGAACGATCAAATTTCGTTAAAACTTCCTGAGGTGACGAGTTCGCCCGTTGTAGTCAACAGCTCTAGTTGTTCCTAGCAATTGTATTTGAGCTAGATTGCAGGAACTTCTGGCAGAGCCGATATAATAATAATGAATAAGTTTTTAATGACTGCTTTTATTTACATTTTCTTTAACTCTGCATTTATGAAAGTATGACATCTATATATTGATATCCAATTATGTATGTCCAGTCTATTACAAAATAAGCTTAGTGGAGTTACATGCGATATGGTATTTAGTAAATACACGACTCTTGCTATTTGTTATTGTTTTCTATGGATTGTATAATATATTTTTAAACATTTTTTTTTGTGAATTTCATTATATTTTCGGATTTTACAGTTTATTCTTTTTTAATAGATGATATGGATATTTCAACAACAAGTGCATTTGGCAATGAAACATGCATGTTTCGCAATGAAGAGCCCAATGTTGTATCATTCTACAATGATTTAGAAGTTAAAGAAGAGGTGGTGGACTTCCCTCCTGGCTCAGTGGTTGTAACAAGGTACGTTTCAAAGTTAATAGAGGCATGTACTCTCAATATTAAATTGAGAAATTAGACAGGATATTGTCTGATTTTCTATACGGGATAGAATTATGGATATTGCATTGACTGCACTCGCAAACTTAGCAGAATTTGTGAATCTTCATCATTATCTCGATAAAATTTCCTGGCAGTTTGTTTTGAGTCTGGATTGTCAGAAGTCTGCCTCAGAGAGAGTGCTTATCGATATACCCATAAATTTATGTGCTGTTATTGTAATGCAGAAAGTCTCATTCAATATTGTATCATAGACAAGCAACAATTATCAGCCACTTTAGCAGATTTTGTCAAAAGAGAACAAAAAGTGCAAATGTGAACAAAAAGTGCAGGGGGCATAGGTAGCAATGCTGCAATTTTTCGGAGGCAGCAATATGATAGAGTAAAGAAAAGGCCATAGTCACTTTATATTTTGTAGCAGTGATTTTTTGTTTTTTTCATTCACAAATTGAATTTTAAAAAATTAAACAAGAATGCCATCCTCAATAAAGAACCGCCCCCAAGATATTACCGCCCGGGATGGACCGCATCCTTGACCCCCTTAGCTATGCCACTGTTTCTTAAATAATTTCTTTATCATTCTCTACTATTAGGTGTGTGGATATTGGTAAATATGCAATGACCGGTTCAGGAAGACGGCGCTGTATAAATGGAGAGTGGGATGGAGTCAAACCTTCTTGCTTTGGGCTGAATCAAGAGAATGACTATGCCAGTGAGTCCAAAACATTTAATTATTTGTAGACTTAATTTGCATTTGTATACTGTAGACTGCGGATTTTTCAGAAACAGTTTCAAGAAAATTGTATACATACAGGTGCAATATATGTTCCAGACTAATACTTTTTTTTAATAACTTTTAAATGAATCCCAATTTTATAATTTATATTTTATTGATTGATTATATGTCATATAGAAGCAAATATCCCTGTTTTAAAAAAAGATTAAATAATAATGAGATTTTTATGGCCATATATTCTCTTTCTGGCCAATTTCGGTATGTTCGCTATATACTATGATTAAAACGATGTCCAATCAATGGTTAGTTGCAAAGAGCGCCATCTCTGCAAAGAAGCTAATGACTATATGCAAATTCATTATGTGCTGAACGGTTGACTTGCCTGGCCCATGATTAACACAAGAAAGGATGTGCAATTTTCTTGGCGTATTCACAATTGTACAATTATTGAAACAAAATGTTTTGCAATTTTAACATGTTGTTGCAGCGTTAGATGCTTGATAATAAATTGTTATTGGCCACTCTCCACAACTTCAAATTGTATGAACTGACAAATGACAGCCAAACTAAAATGGCGGACAAACGAAATTGGCCTGGAACAGAAAAAGCACCTGTACATGCAGATGATTTAGCCATTATTTATCCAGTAAAAAGAAACTCAAACCATAAACATTTCTATCCTAGCCAATACAGGATATCTCACAAGTCGTTTCAACTTAATCGAGGCTGCATAGGCAGGAACAAATTATCGGACGCGGCTGACGGACGCTACTTAAATGCGTCTGTATAATGAATGTTTACCGAACTGTGCAAATTATCGGACGTAAGTTGCGGACGTAACCTTGGGCCGCCTTTGAGGGTACGGACGTCCGATAGAAATCTGGCTCGCTGGATGTTTCATAGGCCGAAAACGTCCGAGATGCGTCCGTGCATCAGACGGACTCTGAATACGCGGGAGCTTGCACGAGCGTGCGAGTTTACTAATTAAAAATGGAAGAAAAACTCATCAAGTGTGTTCGCAGTAGAGAATTTATCAATAATAATGTGCGCGAATATGCGCTTGGATGAGTCCGCAAGCCGGGTCCCAAACGACTGTACACACATATCAGTCGCGTCCGTCAGCCGCGTCCGATAATTTGTTCCCACCTTTATATTACAGAGTCAAGTTCGTCCCAGACCTCTTTTTCTAGCTATTATTAGATGCACAATGTCGTATCTTTCGGGATGACACATGACACGAGCGGAATACTCAAGTTTGGGGATCGTTAGAGTCCTCGATATTTCTATGTTTTCGCCTAAATACTTTAAAATATCTTCATTGATGCATCTAAGTGTAGGAATGTCTACCTACTGGAGTAAAATAAATCATATTGTATTGATGATCAAGCATAGGTTGATGTTTCTTTTGCAAAATACCTTTTTCATCTGAAGGAATGCAGTTCTGGATTTTACAACACCGATTTTAATCTTCTTGTTCATATATCATTTGTCATTCGAATTGCAGTTCACGTAAGTAATGTTATAAATAATGTTATATTTTATATCAGTTTTTTTTAGTCGAACTCCATAAGCTGTAACTGTAGCTGTGTTTACAGGCACTTTACTGACTATCATGCACTCGGTCTTTGTGGTGTTCAGCTTCAACCCATATTTCTTACATATTGTAAAATTGTTATCTTGTAACATTGTTAAATGGGAGTTGGAGTTCTTCCAACCTGCTGCCATGACTGAGGCAATGTTTTGCTTTTGTTATTACAGTGGAGAAACCGCCAACTATTTTATTCAGACACCAACTGGGTCCAATCGCACAAAGTAACGATGGAAAGTTGATAGTCTACCCGGGGACCATTCTTCACATGGAGTGCCTTTGGATGCGGAGGTTCGGAAACCCTAAGTGGGAAGTCAGCCACGAGTATCGGTAATTATCAATCCTCAACAGTATATAACCGTTTGCTTACCTAATAAATATTTTTTTCAACAAATAAACTAAATAAGCGCCAATCGCTTGAAACGTACAACTGCAGACTGATAGAGAAATGCGAAAACATTCCTAGGACACACACTGACGTTGTCCTCTGATGCTACTAACTCTAGTTTTCTTCTATTTTACTATGATTTATTTGCAGCGTTTTGAGTCTTTGCTAAAAGCATTGATTATAAATGGTATTAGATTGCTCAACTCTATAGTACGATTTTGCAACCCTTCTGCGCTGGAAAATGCAGGTCGCACTGATAGCATTGACGGCGAAACTAATAGCGATTTATTTGGCTATCTATAATAACATTGATAATGAATGTTCTTTATAAAGGACTCATTGATATAAAAAAATAATTGATCAATGATAACAATAATATCATTCAATCATCGGTGCCATCTATCACATCTATATATAGGATACTTACATCACAGAAATAGTACAGAGAGATAGAATGCCATCTATTAGTCTATTTGAAATTTAAAGTGCGTAATTATTACGTATTGAAACCTGAATACCAAATTAAAAATCTTTATGTACATAGTAATACACTTCCTAAGAAAACCAAGGCCCTACTTGACATAAGCAAGAATAACCTTAGAACCACTATCGGTCTCCTCACTAGACGCACGACCCTTAGAGCACATCTATTCAACCTTGGCTTTACTGAGAGCAAGGACTGCCGAATATATGGCGAAGAACCTGAAGACAGCATACACATCGTTGGTCGCTGCCCAGGCCTCGCCGCAAAACGACACAGTTTACTGGGAAGAGCCTTTCTCGAACCCAGCGATCTACATAACTTGAAGGTCAGAGATCTGTATGGACTGGTAAGCAGTACGGGGCTTCTAGCAGACCACTGACCCAACCGCAAAGTGGGTAGTTACAAAAGATCTTAAAGATCCAGGTGACAGAAAGGGCTGGAGACAAGCCTTTTACTACTACTAATACTATGTGTATAGTATTAAAATAATAAGAGTTATGATTCGTTTGTTATAATATTATTATTTTTTACGTATAGGTGTTGGTTAAAGCGCCAGCTACTGCCATATAATGAACGCCGCCATATTAAACGTACTAAAAGAAGATTAATTAATTTTTGGAACAATGAGTGCCATCTACACTTTGCGTTTTGTAGTAAAATCGTAGTTGCGAAATCCTAGTAAAACACTGAGAAATCTAATACGCCATGTTTAATGCTAAAAGTAAAAAATATAGATGCCATTACTATATTTTTAAAAACTTCACAGCTTGCTCAGACACAAAAGCAATTACTAAAATTATGAAGATTTTAGAAGATTTTTTCCATTTAATATTATATTTATCACTATGTCCTTTTGTGTATAGTATGGACTAACCGCCATTTATCGTATGTCTATTTTATGTTCCTCAGTTCATAAAATGCGAATAAAGATGATAACCTTTAAAATCTATATAAGAACAATTATTATTTTAGCAAATATCCTGAAGGATGGTCGACGGATCCAGGTCGCGACAGTCAACTAGAATATAGATTGAGTATTTTTCACGCCACTAAGGATGATTCCGGCATGTTTACCTGCGTTACTCCAGCCAGGCAGTCGCATCAAGTAGAAATCATAGTAGAAGGTAAAAATAATAATAAAAAAAATAAAATACAAACGGAGCTACCGTGGAATTCACCGATCGAAAGCGGTGGATTCCGGACTAACGACCGACTTTGGTAGGTCTAGGACAGCTGTCTTGCCACATAAGAGCGTTCACCTTATCACCCATTCACACCTCCTTTAAAGCCATAGAATTTGAGATGTGGAAATCGCGGTTTTAGGTAATTTTTCTAGGAAGGGGTTGATTATTTTTCTGGAGAGACCAAGATCTTTAAAAAGGTGAAGCAGAGATTTAGCTGGCAGGCCATGAGCGCCAACTTCCAAGGTGAACAGTGAAGGACTTCCAAGGTAACGGCATTTGCAAGATCATGGTATTTATTGAATTTGTACTCGTAGTCTTTTGGGATATTTGATTCTCATGGAACAGTCAATTTTACGACAAGAGCCATCTTCTGAGATAGAGAGTAAAGAGTTATATCTGGACGGAGGGCTTTGCATCCGAGACTTTCGGGGAATTTATACTGCTTAATAATAAAATGTTTTATTTGTAAGAAAAGGCGAGTATATTGCCTGCAGGCATTATTTTAGAGCTAACCTATACTATTCTATGATCAGTATTTGTGAGTAGATGTTAACTTAACCTATATAAAGAGTATGACAAATAAAACAAAAAAAACAAAAAAGTATTTATTTAACACTTTGTGTGCACAACAGAATGTGCCCCACCAAAATAAGCTAACATCTATAAGGACACAAATGTTGAAAAAGGAGGATAATGGAAAGGGAAAGGAAATTTATTTGGACGATTTCAAATGTTCTTTGAGTCTGTTCTTAAAACTTGTTATGCTTGTTTCAGTTCTTACATTTTTCAGCAAAGCATTCCAAATACAGAAGATATGATTATAATATGGTTTATTATACCTATTAATTAAAAGGTGCAACAGAAAATACGTTTCGGGGTGTAGGTCCACCTAATCGGACCACGGAAAAAATCCATACAAAATCTCGCAGCATCTGTAGGCTATATCACCCATTAGAGTATGATGTGACACACATCGTCTATTGAAACTGTACGCTTCTAACTTAATGTCCAGATGTGGGCTCGTATCAGGTATAATATGTAGATGCAACATGACACGGACTAAAAATCTTCTTTCTTGATTGCTCAAAATCATACATGAGATACGGCTTTCAAATTTATTGTAATAACCTTTTTAAATGTCTCATATGCACAGCCCTCCATCCAGATACAAATCTATACTCTATCTTGGAAGGTAGAGAGACATTTGTTGTAGATAGAAGATAGAGACAATTTGTTGTAGAATTAACTGTTCCATGGGAATCAAATATCCCAAATGACCACGAGTACAAACTAAATAAATACCGTGATGTCGCAACAGCAGTCACCTAGAAAGTTGGCACTCGTGGCCTGCCAGTTAAATCTCTGTTTTACGTTTTTAAAGATCTCGGTCTCCATGAAAATAATCAACTCCTTCATCTTAAATTCTCTCATCTCTCCAACATCTTAAGTTCTGTGGCTCCAAAGGGGGAGTGAATGGGTGGTGAGGTGAACGCTCACATGTCACTCTAGGAAAGATAGCTGTCCTAAACCTGCCACAGGCGGTCGTTATTTCCGAATCCACCGCTCACCCTCCAGAAGTGCAATAATAGTTTTATGATGGGCCCAACTCCGGTCGGTGAATTCCATAGCAGCTCCGTTTGTAGAGGTGTATTGTAGTATGTAGATATGTACAGATTTATGACATTATATAATGGCATGACATTTTAACTCCAACAAACAAAACAGTTCATAAGATGTAATGTAATGTTATGATTATTATTTGATTTCAGCTGTACACTGTCCGGCCCTGCCTCTCCGCAAAGGTTTGATATCCAGCAGTCAGTCCACAAAGATGGGTTCCGAAGTGTCTTTCACGTGTGCCAATGGGAACTCCTTGCTGGGTTCCACCACTCTTCAATGCCAACCTAGCGGAAACTGGTCGGCTCCGCTGCCACTTTGTGAAAGTAAGCGATTTCTTATAACGAAGTATTACAAAATCCGATACAAACTGGGTTGTTACATAGATGAAAGTCAAATGCATTGTAAGAACAATCACAGTACAACCTTGATATAACGAACCTCAATATAATGTATTCCTCGATGTAACATTTCTTTAAAAAATCTTCTTGAACTTACCATTAGATTTGATGCTAAATATACCTCTATATTACGAAAAAATGCATTAATAACCTTGACGTAGGGAATTGTTGATCCTATCAGAAAAAAATAACAATTCTATGTAACAAAACCTTAGTATAAACGTTAGTATAGCAAATTTCAAACAGTGCATTAGAACAATTAATTGTGTCTAATGAGTGTTCTAATGAGTCCGTAATAATTGGCTTAACCCCTTGAGTATGATACGACCAAATCTGGTTCTGAAACAATTATCCGTTGAGTATGATACGACCAGATCTGGTTCTGCGTTTTTTTCACTTCTTTGACGTTCTCATATTTATTCATAATTATCTAATTGTTTTACAAAATGATATTTCAATATTCTATATTCGAAATTTCAATGCAATCATTGTGCAGTTGTTCTTTTTATGATTGGTGTAGTAGTTTCGTAGTTATAGTACTTTAAGGTCGATGTCGCCGAAAACCCTGCAAAAGAGACAGATGCTTCCATGAAAATACCCATTTACTCCAAGGGTTAAGTGATGTAATGTAAATAGACCAAACTTATTGTTTTTTTCTTTAGCAATAATGATCAGGCTAGCAGGCTACTGTACTATTCACCTAATTGCTTTACTGTTTTACTCACTCGTTTTTTGTCTACTTGTCTACTTACCGGGAAAGTCACGCAGTCATGCCGGTGACGCAACCCATTTCAAGCTATTCCGAGAGAGAGAGAGTATTTACGAGACGATTGCAAGTATTAACTTCACTAGCATTTGTTTATGCGTTTGACTTAGTTGAGCTACCATTGGTATTTTTATACTGAGCTGATGATCGAGTGCACAATGTTTTTTTTTTTTATTTCTTTGAAAAAAATATATATATATATTAAAACACTGTGATTCTGCCTCACTCCTAACAAGGCAGCTCCTGTTCCAAGGAATACACCAATTTTATATGCATAATAAATTTGTAATTTTATGAAATTATGTTTTCTAATCTGTTAGTTTCATAAGCTAAGATTAAAATGGTCATAAAACCGTTATAGTAAATTATTAAAAAAAACAAGCAAAATAATCGTGAAATAATAAAAGTATTAGTAAATAATTATAAAGTAAATCCAAATTCAAAATATCACGTAAGTAACACGGCCCTGGGATAATGGTTAGGTCACCTGATCCTACATTGTAAGGTACCGGGTTTGATTGCCAGCTGGGTAACCATTTTCCGTTGGGATAAAATTAACGGAACTGCATTTTCAATTCTGTCGATCGTATGCAATAACAAGACACACACTTACACATGTTACACTCACACATACATATAAACACTTAATAGTCGGGTTGGTTGTGGGAGATTGTCATATGATAATAAACCCGCCCATTGTGAAATTTCACAATAAAAATTACAAACAAACAAACAAAACAAACATACGTAATTAAAAAAAATCTGAATTCACTTTTGTATACATATAGGTAATTTATATTGTCAGAGATGTGAGGGTGTGTAAGGAATGTGAGTATAAATACATTGCTATTTTGTTGAGTTGCTAGTTTGATGTAATGTACATTTGTTGTGTTTCAGGCGTAGAATGCGGAGAGGTGGTGGTCCAGGCGGGTCGCAGCGGGGCGCGTCCGCGAGTGGCGGTGGTTTCGCGGGGGGTGGGGGGTCGGGCCGCTTTCTCCTGTCCCCCCGGTTGGGGCCTCCGGGGGCCCACCGAGACCGTCTGCCTGCCCAGTGGGGACTGGGGAAAACCATTCCCCACTTGCGTCGGTGAGTAACATCCTATTTTCTTTATTTATATTCTGACGTTATTTATATGCTGACCAATTCAGAAAAGTTGAGCTGAGGTGCTTTTAAGATCACCAATTGAAGTCAATCAAAGACATATTGATTTTTTGACTGGAAATGATCAATTTATAACATAAAAAAAACTTATTACCGCTCGAGGCATCCCCTAGATTGGAGCATCCGATCCCGTCTGTTCACAGCTGGGCTTACAGTCTCAGGCAGGGCTCACGAAGTCCTATCCAGTAGCCTCCTCGTCGAGGAGGCTTCCGGATGGGAATGCGCCGTGAGTTGAGCTGACCCTAAGTAACAAACAGGTCATCGGGCATAAGCTGCATGGAACCATTAGGTAACTTGAGACATGCGCGGCTCCCATTTTAGGTCAAAGGATATTGTTACCTCAGATCTTTTTGCTTTGATAAGTGTGTTAACTGAGTATCATTCAGCCTGTATGAAATTTTAGACTTAAAATTATGTGGGAGTAGATATTAGTTCGGTCCATTTTCGAGAGATGGCTCTGGCCTCTGGCTGCTATGAATGTTTGATAGTGACAGCTGATTTCGGTGGTTTCAGCGAGGTTAGACATTAGTCAATAATATTCATTTTATATCACTTTGAGTTACATACAAAAATCTTGTTTTACTTTCCAATTATGGTTGGAATATTTCGTATACAAGCGATGCATTTTTTAAGAAAATACTACAGCATTTTTGGTAAATACCATTTTAATACCATGGAAATATTACAAAATACTAAAATATGCTACTTTTGCTATCATACATAGTTCCTTGACACAATCATTGTCGGGTGGAAAGGGAGGGTTGTTTGCTTGCCGGGAAAGTCTTGGGTGACACAACCCTTTTTTTTACTGTGTTGAATATGTCAAATTTTGTGTTAACTAAGCAGTGTTTGCGGGAGGTTTTAGTGTTCTGCTTGAATTGGAAGAAAAGTGCAACTGAAGCGCATTGGCAGTGGCGGCGCTAGGCGTCGGCGACCGCCGACGGCCTCGCACCTGAGGGGACCTCGCAAAAGTTTTACAAATTATTTAAATTTTATTTATTTATTCTTATTTATTTTCATACACTTGCGTGAAGGAAGTGAGTAAGTAGTACTTTAGGGGTATTATCCAGAGTCCTCTGGCAATGAAAGTTCCCGAGCAAGTCTCGGGACGGGGAATCCCCGTGTCGTATAATTATTTGTATTTCATTCTTCTGTAAGCGTAACGTAAACAATCATTCATTCTGTGAATAGAACTAGACTCCCATCCACAAAGTTTTTTTTTATTGAAGAGCTACAGCTTTTAAAAGCGAATTCACTTGACTCTGTCAACGACGAAACAACTCATTCAGTACATTTTAGAAAATAATTTGGAAAAAATATATCCAAATGTTTACATAGCAATTAGAATCATGCTCACGGTTCCCTCACGGTTCCCGTCAGTACAGCTTCCGCTGAGAGAAGCTTCTCAAAGTTAAAATTGATTAAGACCTACTTGAGAAGCTCGATGACCCAAGAGAGACTATCTGCGTTATCAATTCTATCAATTGAAGCTGAAATAGCGGCTAGTATTAGCTATGACCTAATCCTGAAAAAGTTCAGCGAGGCCAAAAGCCAAAACGTTCGTCTATTTCAACTTCTATTTGTGTAATTTTTAACATCATTTGATTAGCAATAAAACTCGTTTACTCATACATTAGTTTCACTATAATTCGGCTCAAGTAATCTAACGTTTTCTTTTTGACTGGGGAATAAAAAAGGCCTCGCGAACCTAATTTCGCCAACGTCCAAGTGTGGTCTAGCGCCGCCACTGCACATCGAATGCTTATGGAAGTTTATGGTGACACTGCTCTAACTAATAAATCATGTAGCAAATAGTTTCGACGTTTGTTTACTGCACCCACCGAGATATTTTACCGCACCCGCTGTATTCTCCGGACATTGCTCCTTCTTATTACTGGTTGTTTCGACGGATACAGCACGATTTGGTATATCACCAGTTCACTTCTTTTGCAGATATGGAAAATTGGCTAAAAACTTTGATTGCCTCAAAAGGTGAGACATTTTTTCGAGATTGGATTCAAAAATTGCCTGAGAGAAGGGAGAAAGTATGCGGTAGCCAGCGATGGCACGGCCCGGTGGCATAGAGGTTAAATTGCCCGATCTTACTTTGTAAGGTCGAGGGTTCGATTCCCGGCTGCGTCACCATTTTCCGTTGGGATAAAATTAAAGGAATTTTATTTCAATTCTGTCGATCGAATGCAATAAAAAGATACACACTTACACACATGTTACATGCACACATTAATATAAACACTTAATAGTAGGGTCGGTTGTAAGAGATTGTCATATGACAATAAACCCGCCCATTGTGAAATCTCACAATAAAGAGTATAAACAAACAAATAAACACTTTGATTAATCTGTTCGTTCAGTTTGTTTTGAAATAAATGTATTTTTGACCACAAAAAAACAGGCCACACTGATTTGTACTTCCAATACCGACACATTTGTCGGTATTCAGGCTGAGCTACCGTCGCTCGGTCCGTACGCTGATCCTATCCAGATATCGTCTCGCGTCGAGTGTCATCTCGATGCGTCATCGTCATCATCATCTTGCGCGATCGATATGTCGATTTGCGACGAATTTAGTGTCGTCGGAGAAGCGACCGTCGATTGAATAATCGGATGTAGATTGGTGAGGTTTTATACAAGTGCAGTAAATAAACGAAGTAGTTTCTCCTTTCCTTACTTCGACTTAACTCGATACCTCAATAAGGGAAGAATAATGAAGCCCGGTTTGTCGGCAGAGGTGTCGTGTCCGGCTCCGTCGGCGCCTCTGCACGGGGCGGCTCTGGGCCGAGCGCCGTTCCGGGCCGGCGACGTGGTGCAGTTCTCCTGCGGCCCGGCGCGCGCCATGGAGGGCCGGCCCATCGCCGCCTGCCAGGACAACGCCAGGTGGAGCGCACCCACCCCCAAATGTAACTATACCATCTCTCAAATTGATTAATAGAATCTTTGTTACATTATAGAATATGGTAAACATATAACACATTATATTACATTACATAGGCATATGTGATACCTATTCATGAGTAGGTATAGCTATCGGCTCCGGAACCCCTATTTCTGCAAAGATGTAGATGTCCTGATAAAGAGTAGATGTTTGCGGGGAACGACGAACAAAATGCCAGTGGGCCTGAAGAATAGGAATCGCGAAGATCGCTTGGAATTACTTCGAGTGACTATTCTCAAACGAAGCAGACAAAGAGGGGACAAATTATTATGATGTAACTGGCTAGAGAATATTTACCTTTTAAATGTCCACACATATCTTCTAGGTCACAGCGAAAACCTCAACTGTGCAAAATTTTTATCTAACCCTATTAAAAACGTTCTGCAAAATAGAGCGGTGGATATTTGAAATAAACTACCATTTGAAGTGATTAGTGCAAACTCTGTCGATGAATTTAAAAACAGTCTCGATTTGTACATAAAAAGTAGTTGTTATTATTTATGGCTGGCTTCACAAGATCTGATCTTAACATATCAGCAAAGCTGCCCTAATAAATAATAATAATAATAATAAGATATTTTTTTACTTTTAGCTCGATGCTGTCAGCAAATTGCCATCAAACATTTTGGTCAAACTTTGACATTTATTATTAATTTTATTTTTCTATATGGCGTGAAAGAAGTTCATCAATTATACTTTTTTAATATTCTTTTCTTAAAACTATATTTGTAAAATTTTCAATATTAACCAAGATAAGTATGACATTGGCAGTTACATCTTAGGACTAATACTAGTACATTCATTATATTGTAAGACATTGGCAGTTGTATCTTAAAACTTGTTATATTATTTATGACTCGCTTTACAAGATTTAATCTAGATGCATCATGAAAGCTATCTGTCCAAAATAAATAATAATAATAATAATAATAATAATAAATAATACAATTGGCAGGCTTACACAGAGAGCAGATATATATATGGAAGTTTTAAGGTGCGAGAGCAAACACGATGAAAAGGCAATAGTCTGGATATGAAAAGGAATACAGGATAGGATTAGGAAGATTAAGAATTTAGATTTGTTGTAAAAGGTGAATAGCGATGGAGCGCTAATGTGAGAAGTTGGCTGGTTCCATAATCGGGTTTATAGATAGGTGCAATACGGACGGGCGTCTTTTAATATGAGACCTAATATGTTTGTTCGTCTTTTATCAATTAGGTGTCCAGGCCTGTCCATATCCTGGGACGACAATATCGGGAAGAATGTCGGCTGTGAAGTTTTACTATAAAATAGGAGAAACAATAACGTTTAGCTGTGAGCCGGGTTTGCAGCTACGAGGAGCACCCATGTTGAGATGTCTAAGGTAATGTAGTCTAAAACTCCTCAATTATGATAAATCCTTGATGCTTGTGTAGGGTCACCAGTGTGGAACATAGGGTCTCAACAGTTGTAGATTGTCAATTGCTGCGTGCGTGGCTGCCATCCCAGGATGTTATAACGGCTGTTACTATCTTGTCACCCTGGAATGAGTCGCAAAGATGTTGGACGGAGACAATCTACCATCCAGTTTCGCCATGAGGCCGGCAGAGTCTGACCTCAGATCGCAAGGAAAGGAGACCCCAGGGGAACCTACCAGATTTGGACGGTTTTCTCCGTTCTCTAGTCTGATCGCAGTGCTAAGTCGCTTACGTGGACTTTTGCAAAGTCGAAGTCGCTTACTTAGTTCTTTGTGGTTCGGTGACACCCTTTGCCAGCGTTAACTACCAGGATCGGGTAGCCAACGGGTCATTTCTAAGGATAGGTCAACATCTACACTGCTACTTTGGAAACATACGTTTCCTAATCCAGCCTTGACTCGATTGACTCCTGGATGCGCTGGATGCGCGGATGATGATGCTGGATATATGGACTGTTTTTCTCTCATGTTTCTTTCTCACGCAAAATACCCATTCTCCTTCGATATAATATCCTCGGTAGTATTTCCTGCTTCAAAACTTTGACTCGTTGATTTTGACAGTTTGTCTGACGTGTGGTCTCTAAGCAGTATCAATTCCCTGAAAGTCTCAGATGCACAGCCCTGCGTCCAGGTTTAACTCTGCTCCTTATTTCGGAAGATAACCCTTATTGCAGAATTAACTGTCCTAAGGGAATGAAACATATTAAAAGACCGCGAGTACAAATTAAATAAATACCATGATCTCGCGAATGTCAGCACTTGGAACGGCTTCACTGTTAACCTTCACGCGGTGGAAGTTGGCTCTCATGGCCTGCCAGCCAAATCTCTGTGTAACCTCTCAAGATCTTGGTCTCTTTAGGAAAGCAATCAACTCCTTCCTAGAAACAATATCTAAAACCGTAATTTCTGCATCTCGAATTCTATGGCTTCAAAGGGGGGAGGGAATGGGTGGTAAGGTGTACGATCACATGTGGCAAGACAGCTATCCTAAATCTATCGATGCCGGTCGTTAGTCCGGAGTCCATCGCTCCCTCCCAGAAGTGTAGGTAATAATAGTATTATGATGGGCCCGACTCCGGTCGGTCAATTCCATGGCAGCTCCGTTTTATTTATTGATTGAATACTTTGCTATATACAGTGGAGGATGCTGGTTTCTCTCTCAATGTCGCAAAATACCCACGCTCCTTCGACACAATGTTTCTGTGGCATTTCACACTTCCAAACTTTGACTATTTGATTTCGACAGTTCGTCTGATGTATTGTTTGGTATTGTCCGAACCTTTTCTTGGCTTTATTAATCCGAGAGACAACATCAAGTCAGTGGTATAATTTTTCTTCTGTCTTGTAATGTTTGAACAGGAATGGAAAGTGGTCAAACGCGATCCCGCTCTGCTCGCGCCTGTCTGCGCTCAACGAGACGTCGTTCCTCACGGACAACGAGGAGTTGGCCATGCTGAGCGACAGCAGCATCAGCGCAGGGTTGAGGAACGCGGCCGCCACCCGGGTCAGCCGCACCCGAGCATTCGCCTTCAAGCTCCGAAAGGACATCGCCAAAAGGACCACCAGATAGATAACAATTATCAGTGAAGCTTTAATTTATGCGTTCGTTTCGAACGAAGGATCTGCAGACATGTCCATGCTGGTCTAAATCCGCACTCAACGATCGATAGACTAGTTTTTTAATTGTCGAAGAGTTGTGTGGAAGATAGAAAAATGTCTAGCGAGTATACCGAGCACAGTATGCCGAGTTAAAACAGTAAGCGCACTCTCGAGCGGCAAGGCGTTGCAGAGACAAGGTGCGTGAAGTGGTAGAAGGATACGTTACGGTAAACGCCCGTAGTTAGCGTTTTGCGCGGGTGGGGGTTTTTAAATTTCTCGAACGTTTGAACATCTGCATCGGCGGAGTGGTGGCCACATGCGAATTTCGTTCAACGGCAGCACAGTCGGCGCGGACGACGCTTGTGGTACAGTTGGGCGGTGTCGATTACAACAGGCGAACCCGTCACCCCAGGCTGGTATAACTAGATGTGATCGTTCTTTCAGCCGTGGAATGAGCGGAGAAGACTTAGAGACAATGGTCAATCCACTATCTAGCTCCGCCAACTAGCCTGCGAGAGACCAAACCTTAACGCCCGGCACCGGGTAGTTAACCCAGCGGGTAGACCGAGCGCCCTCGCTACCGGTTATGGCCAGATTTCTCCCGCCTCCCGACTGGTTAGAGCTTGGATCGGTATATACCGAATCTATCGCAGACCACGGCATCCTTTGCCTGGTTTTCCCCTGGTATAGGGTAGCCGAATGGTCGTTTCAGGAGCGGCTGCCACTAGATAAACAACCGTTCCCGCTCTATAGCAAACAATACTGTTTCCAGACTCCCCCGGCTGTCAGTCGGAATCCACGATCGATTGGCTGACGCCGCGCAGTGCGCAAACCGTCCAGAAATGACTACAGCTTGACTCCTAGGGGAAACTGGCCCGCAGGCCAGAGTCCTACCCGGGCTCGCACTTCTGCATTGAGGCCGCCGGATGGGTGTTGACCTGTGAGTTTGGCCAACCCTTACTGTGGGTCTTAGTGGCCTAACTGCAACTAGGGTTGTCGACTACAGTGGGCGAGCCCGTCACCTCGGGAAGTTTTAACGATTAATCGTTCTATCTCCCTGGAGTGAGCGCAGAAGACTTGGACAAAACAGTCCACCGTCTAGCTCCGCCACAAACCCGTAAGAGGCCAACGCCTTAACCGCGAGATAGCCAGGAGTGTCACTCGGCGGGCTTACACACACGCCATTACTTCCAATTGTGACCAGATTACTCCAGTGTCTTGATTGGTTACGAGTTCGAGGTCGCTTGCGCAGTCCTCTCCCTTACGAATCGGTGAAACGGTGTTTACCGAATCTATCGCGGACCACAGCGTCCTTTGCCCGGCTGTTCACCCAGGATCGGATGGCCGATGGTCGTTTCAACCACCCCCGCTCTATAGGAAACAGTACTGCTTCCAGACTCCCCCGACTGTTAGTCAGAGTGCACAGTCGATTGGCTTACGCCGCACGGTGCGCAGACCGTCCAGGAGCGCCAGAAAGATGATTCCCAGGGGAAACTAACCAGGCTAGTGGCCTATCTGCAACAGGGCCCATTAGCCTTCTAACCGGACAGTGCATCAACCGCTCAGTTCCGGCTGAGGTATTGCACTGAATCCGCAATCTTCTGATCCCAACCGCCTCCGACTGCAGAATCACAGCTCACAGAATCCCTGACAGGTTAAGTCCCTCTACAAGGAGGCTACCAGGCAGGAGTTGAGCCGAGAATCGGGCAAGCCAGCAGGAGAATTCTGAAGCGTACGATACAATATATGATTGTCGTCAGGCGACGATATTTGCAATTTTGAAATCGTCGGAAGTAAGGTTAGGACAGACAAAAGCACGTGAGATGCCGTGTGCCCGATCACGATAAGTGGCTCTTTTTCTGGTTATTTAAAAAAACCACGGATATGAAAATTTAGACATCGTGGACGATATCGAGTGCAATTTCGCATCTCGTTGACGTGTCGCATCGCCACCTCAGAATTCCCCAGCAGATGACATAGAGTTGTGGCTAATACCACCCAAGCTGCACGGAATAATTAGAAACCTATTAATGGGGCTGTCGGCTTCTAAATATCCATACAGTATACATCGAGCTTATACTCGATCTCCGTGTCCGTCGTGACGTGTCATTGTTATGACGTCAGCACATCCTATTCTGTACTCCAGACAACTCTACACAATAAAATTCCGTTATTGATTGCTCAAAACGATTACTTTTATTAATGACTTTCAATCAGATTTATAAAAATAAGTTGTAAATTTTCTAAATGAACCAAAATGCCAAAAATATAATTAGGTTAATTAGCCATAATCTTGATGATATAACGATATTTAATTTTAAGGTTGATTAGTACGTAATCGATGCAATTGTGTCGTAGACTACTCGCCTAGGCCTAGCATATCATAATTATTAAGGAATCGAATCTCTCTGGAAACGCACAAATCTCTACGGATTTAAATATTACAGATAAACGATTAAACTATAGGAGAAATAAAATGATAAATGATGGTAAAAAATATTATTTAAATTGGCTAATTTACGATGATAATCAATGAAATTAAATGCATGTCTGTTAGTATTACCATTGATTATAGAGTGCTCAAGGACTTACTACTATACGGAATCCAGTATTTTACTACGAAACACAATGTGTAGATGGCACTCATTGTGCCTAAAATTAATTATTATGATCAATAATGCAACTTTTGTGGTATAACATTATGAAGACGCACTGTAGATGGCGCTCTAAACACGCCTATACAGTATAAAATAAAAATCTTGTTATTTTAATATTAGTTACATCAAGATGTCAATTTTTTATATGGTATACAGGTTTCAATACGCAATTTAATGTTCAGATATACTATTTATGGCATTCTATCCTATATAAAATAACTTGATAGTAATAACACATTTAAAAAAAAAGCTTTTATTAAAATGCTCTGTCCCGAGCCAACCCTGGGTGCAGCAACAACTCGGGTTGTCGACTACAGCGGGCGAGCCCGTCACCTCAGGAAGTTTTAACGATTAGTCGTTCTATCTCCCTGGAGTGAACGTAGAAGACTTGGGACAAAACAGTCCACCATCTAGCTACGTCACAAGCCCGTAAGAGTGTTACCTGGCGGGCCGACACTCGCGCCCTTACTTCCAATTGTGACCAGATTACTCCGGTCTCTCGATTGGTTACGAGTTTGAGGTCGCTTGCGCAGTCCTCTCCCTTACAAAGCGGTGAACAGGTGTTTACCGAATCTATCGCGGACCACAGCGTCCTTTGCCCGGCTGTTCACCCAGGATCGGATGGCCGATGGCCGTTTCAAGAGCAGTCGCCGTAAGGTCCGCAACCACCCCCGCTCTATAGGAAACAGTACTGCTTCCAGACTCCCCCGACTGTTAGTCAGAGTGCACAGTCGATTGGCTTACGCCGCACGGTGCGCAGACCGTCCAGGAGCGCCAGAAGTTTGATTCCCAGGGGAAACTGACCGTAAGGCCAGAGTCCTACCCAGGCTCACACTTAATGCGTGAGGCCGTCGGATAGGTGTTGACCCGTGAGTGTGACCAACCCTGAACAGAATGGGTCTTCGTGGCCAACTCAGCAAGGGCCCATTAACTCCCCTGGGTGCAGCAGCTATGTCATAGTGGAACTTAGAACGAGCTATTATAATTGAATGTCCCCTTGTTGGAAGTGAATCCTGGGTGCAGCAGCCCTGTCGCCATTAAATGCGTATACAAAATTTCGTTTCTGTGCTGTTGACTGTTGAGGAGTCCCCTCGTCGGACGCCAACCCTGGGTGCAGCAGCCATGTCATGAGGAAATTTAGAACGGGCTATCGTAATTGAATGCGTATACAAAATTGTATGTCTGTGCTGTTGACCGTGGAAGAGTGGCATCAACGGGAGAGTAGCATCGTTGTAGAACCAGGTCATACCATAAAAATACATTGTCATCGGAACTGAACCAGCGTGTAAAATTTCAACTTTTTAGGATAAGAGAAAGTGTTTCTAATTCAGCTTGCAAGATTTGACCTAAACAACATACATACATTGCAAGGTAAATAAAAGCTTGTAAAAATGCGATAGATGACACTAATAATTGAATGTTATTATTGTTCTCGCATGGTTTAATTACTGGGTTTTTATAATTAATTGTTCCTTTATAAAAACCCATTCTTTATTAATGTTATTGTAGATGGTCAAATAAATTTCTATTACTGTCGCCATCAATGCTACTACTGCAACCTGCATTGTGCTGTCAAAAAAGGGTTGCCAAAATGTCCTATAGAGCTGAGCACTTTAATGTATTATATAATCAATGGTATAACTGTATGAATTCTGTAGATTTCACAAACTGATATGACAGTGGTTGCAAATCATATATAGGTAATACCGTACAGACATGTATTTTTTATTACAATGTTTATTTCAATTTTGCTATCTTTCTAGCGCTGTTACAATAGTCAAATACCTCCTTAAAAATAAATAATAAAGTTCCTTTTCATCAAATTTCAACTGATTTCTATAGTCAATAATAATAATAATTATCAATAAGTACATATCCATAGATATAACTTAACCTATCTCGATATATCTTAGAATATATTATTAATATAATGTAAAAATACTTATCTTCTAGTCATTAAACTATTGTGTGAATATAGGTATGTATTGTAATATTATTCATCATTGTGACTTTATCGTTTTATGGCCTTAAACTCATTTTTTGTAAATGTTTAGAAGCATTTTTTGTACCTCGCTTATGGTTCCATAATAAATGCTCTTCTAAATATATGTCTGGCTCAATAATGCTATTGTGTGAATATAGGAATGTATTGTAATGTTATTCATTGTGACCCATGTGTAAGGGTTGGCGGTGTGTCATTCACTTCACACCTTTCAGTGTCGCCGCTAGCGCCACCTACAAAAAGATTTGTGCAGACTCATCTCTAATCTAGAATTACAAGCCTACTAAATTGTGTGGAGAAAACCAGTAACTCACACATAATAATGCATAAAGCATTATAATGCATAAAGCATATATATATATATATATATATATATATATATATATATATATATATATATATATATATATATATATATATATATATATATATATATATATATATATATATATATATATCTTTTCGTTCAAATTATCATTAGTGCAGATGTACATTGAGTCCATTACAGGCATCAGTGCTGGCCTCGAGAACTGACACACCGTTTACATACAGTCAACCAGACAAAGTTATGTCGGTTAAGATAGATAACCGTGTTTCCACAGTTAAATATTCGAAACTGCTTGCACCATACCCTAACCGAGCTATGGTGCCCGGTTAGCGCCACTAACCAGTAGTTAGCGAGCTGTCAAATGCTAGTTGTCAATTTTCGAGGTTAGATTTGGTCGCGTCGCCTGCGCTGCGGTTTTTTTGGTTATAGCACTCGTAAAACGTTTTCCTATATGTCTGATGTTAATCATGAAAGACGCGAATGCGAGACATAAACAAAAGCGTGTGGTAGTTTGACAGCTGATGGGCTGAGAACCTCCCGTCCGCCATTTTTTAACTGTGCTGTGATTGGCTGAGGCGAGCAATCTCGATTTCAGTTGTGTCTATGGTTATGTTCAAACGCTCAACAATGTTTTTTGCGGACTCCGAACGGCGGACTCCGAACGGCGTTCGTTAACCGTTAACCGGGACGTCCAAATAGTTGGTGCAAGCTGTCATTATTTAATCGGCTGTTAATTTGTTTATTGTGGTTAGCTAATCACGGTTAGCAGAAGTTAACAGGCCGGTTGGTGCAATTAAGGTGTATGCACGTTATTAAAGTCAGTGGGAAAACATGCGTCATTTCCGACAGTTAAAATTTTTCACCCGACAGGATGTCACCCTACAACGACTGACCAACTGACTTTGGATAGTACCGCTTACTTCGGTCAGTACCGGTACAAAGTCAGTACCGCTGACGCGTGTGGTGGGAGGCGAACTGAGAATATCGATGGCTTAGAACGCAAATGTGTCAAGTGCAAATTTCTAAATTTTACAGGAGAGCTTTTTGAAAGTTTAGGTATAATAATCTCGAAACAGATGAAGAAATAATTTCAGTTAATATTTTTAACCTATAGTATAATATGTATTTGGCTTACACTATATTATAATAATTATATTTATTTATTAGTATTTTATGTATTAAAAAAAAAACCGACAAGAGGTGGTACTTACCACATTTTTATATGGTAATATAATAATGTATGTAGTTACCACATTTTTATATTTATTATATTATTTATATTTTATTTTGTTCTCATCTTTCTACTTTTAGATTTTGTTCTTTACTTTAGAAAAGAGTAAATAAAACCATTAAGCATGTATAGGGTTAAGCATGCTTTGAAGAATATTGTATCAACTGATGATAACACATATGCATTTTATGATGATTTAATTTTGATTAGATATCAATAGTGGTAAATGATTATGCAACATTACCATTTCAAAAAACTTTGTTTGATGCACTTATCACAGTTTTTACGAAGAAGTATTCGAAGCCTTGGTTGTTAGATGCTTACCACATTAGCACAGAATGTGGAGATCAATATATTGGATGTCATGTAATACTTAACTCATTTTCGTAAAAAAAGTCACTTAACACATTTGCGTTCTTAGCCATCGATATGGAATATTGAAGTCAGCACTGCCACTGACACGACAGCGTTGTACTGACTTGAAATCAATTTACACGATGGCAGTACCGGGTCAGCTCTGACTTATTTTGGGTTTAAAGTCAGTAACTGATGTAATGTAAATCAGCCCTTATTCGAATAAAAATATTAGCTCTCTGGTTGTTACTAGAAATAAATTTGTTTGCTAATTCATTTGTTAACGTTTACTAGATTAGATAGTAAAACGCATTTTAGATTGTTATTTTTTATTTTTCAGGTGTCATAGTTATCATCTTAGATTGATATAATAATATATTATATTATTATATAACTTAGTGCATGTTAAACGAACATGTAAAATTGTGACAAATAATCGTATAAATACAATATATTGTTTTATCGGATGTGTTTCATTTCGTTTGTGTATCCTGAAAGCAACGCTGTATAAACACTTACTAGGATAGTTATGTAAGTCTTGAAAACATGGTGCTGTAGAATAAATAATCAAATTTTCAATAGCCTATCTAGCTACGCCAACTTGTCCGCGAGAGACCAACGTCTTATTGCTCGGCACCAGGTAGTTACACCAGCGGGTCGACCTCGCGCCCTCACTACCAGATATTGCCAGATTGCACCGTCCTATCGAATAATAATATGTAATAATATTGAATGAGAAATCATATTTTTATCATTATGGCCGCCAACTTTTTATTAGCTATCCAAATTATTACGAAAAACAGCTTGTCAAAAGAATTTTCGAAGTCGGACAGTGCGTGGGTTACAAAATTTAATGGGAGCCGTAACCTGTAAATGAATCATCCGACTTCAAAAATTCTGCAAGGGGCCTCTACATGGGCTAGCCCGGCTCTGATTGACTGATAACTAGAGCTGTTAACTACAACAGGCGAACCCGTCACCTCAGGAAGTTTTAACGAAATTTATAATTCTGTCTCCCGTGATGTGAGCGCAGAAGACTTGGAACGAAAAACAATCTACAGTCTAGCTACGCCACCTGCCCGTCAGAGGCCAACGCCTTACGGCGAGGCACCGGGAAAAAAACACAGCGGGCAGCCTCGCCCCCTGACTACTACAGGATCGAGGTCGCTTGCGCGTCCGCTCCCTTATAAAGCGGTATAGGAAACATTACTGCTTCCAGACTCCCCTCGTTCTATAGGAGACATTACTGTTTCCAGACTCCCGTGATTGTCGGTCGGAATGCACAATCGATTGGCTAAAGTCGCACGGTGCGCAAACCGTCCAGGAGCGCCCGAATGTTGACTCCTAGGGGAGACTGGCCCGCAAGACAGCGTCCTACCTGGCTCTCGCTTCAGCGTGGAGGCCGCCGGATGGGCGTTGACCCGTGCGTTTGACCGATTCTATACAACTGGGTCTTAGTGGCCAAACAGCAACAAGGTCCACAGCTCGAGGAGAACAGTGATTAACATTTTTCGGACCAAGTAGTCAACCTCGCCTGCATGAGTCAGTACCGGGCAGAAAGTACTATAGTACCGGTACGGTAGAGGTTTTTACCCTGTCAGGGCAGCTGTGAGCTTCTGCTACGGCTGTGATCTTGCAATCGAAGGCGGTTGGGATCAGAAGATCGTGGATTTGGGGGAATACCTCAGGCGATCTGGGCGGGCGGTTTGCGTAACAGGCTGTGTGAGCTAGGCTTACACTTTCCGGTTAATAAGAAATAAGAAAAATTTATTTTCATAAACCCGATCTGGGTATAGAAATTACATTACAAAAAATTATTATATACCTATATAATAACATTACGAAATTACAACAAATAGTATTTCTACAAATGAAATTACATTTCAAATTATAAAAAAAGTGTATAAAAAGTTCTGCGATCTAAGCTAACAGTGTATAAAAAAGTGTATAAAAGTTCTGCGATCTAAGTAAGCAAAGCATTCGACTGTATAAACATCAATACCTTGGTAGACAAGTAATAATCGGGGAGAGTCTGGAGATATATGTTTTCTATGATATCTGAGGATAGTTGTCGACCTGACGTCTTCAACTCTTGAATCGATCAGTTGGATACCCGATTTCGAGTGGCCATGGCAGGCAAAGGCGCCTCGGTTCGCAAAATATTCAAACTTAATAAGCGCTTACGTCAGGTAGAGGCCGCGCTAGAGGCCTCGAACCCGTAACCAGACCGGGGGACGGAGAAGTCTGGCCGAATCACTCGGGATCGGGTGGCCAACGAATCGATTCTACGGTTCTATACGTCAGGTCGACATCTAGCCTCCAAATCGGACCGATAACGCTGACTGACTGAGCCCATTAGCTCCCAAACTGACCGAAAACGGCGACTGACAATCTACCTTGACAACGGCGGTTGTGCTACAAACTTCACGCGGTAAATAAATTTTTATCCCATCCTATCCTATTCATAGTATTAAATACCCTATTACGTATGGTAATACATTATGTTGTCACAACTAAAAGCAAAAAAAATCTCCATGTCTTCGCCGCGAATGTCGACAAAGAAAACGCCTACATTGGAATTTGCGTCTGAAGAGAGCTGTGAAGCTCTATTTCTCGCTAAGGTTTCAAAAAAGTGCATAAATAGTGTTGCGAACAACCGATCCGAGCAAGATACACGAATATCTATGTAATTATAATGGCTTTGTGGAATTCTGTAGTGTCGTCTTGACGAATTAGCACTTTCGCACAGTTTTTAGCGCCATTGTCGCCGCCCGCGAAGGCGAAGGTCGCCAAATTGTTATCTTCTTCGTCTTCGCATGTTTTTATTTGTGAATAACAGCAGTAGTATTTTTACACTACAGTAGCAGTGTACGCGTGGCATTTATTGTGTTCTGAATATCGAAATAGAGCCCCTTTTCACATTATCAGCCAGAATCGCGAGTCATGGAAGGTGGGGGGGGGGGGGGGTTATAATAACTTTCTATAATAACTTTCTATAATCTATATAATCTACATAATCCGCGTCTCAAGCGCGTTTAAGACGTTGGTGTATCAGAAATGCTCAAACTATCGTGGGTCCAGAAGGTTCGAAATAGAACAGTCCTTCAAAGACTAAATAAAAAAGGCACGGAGGTTCAAAAACCATAGAGAGGAATACGTCGGCCATATGTGGCGGAAGTATTCAAGCTTGGTGGCGCAATTCCAAATACGAACTCCTGCAAATAATAACCCAGGGGAAACTTCAAGGCAAGACGAGGCCTGGGCGGCCAATGACAACATGTGGCTGCAAAATCTACGCCAGTGGTTCCAGCTGAGCCCTGGCGCATTGTTCCATACGGCGGTCTCCAAGACGGAAATTAGCATGATGATTGGATAACCTCCGTTAGAAGACGGCACTACAAGAAGAGTAATCTTTATAATTAAAAAAAACTTTAGCCTGTTCATTATCAGGCGATATCAAGCAGCGTAAAACCAGAAATTCCTCATTTAAGTAAACTCCTCAACCCTAGAAAACACTCAATGCTATACTACGTTTGGGCAGCTAGGATTTTATTACGATACGAAACGTGTAGGTACACTGTACATGGCACTCATAGTTAAAAACATTGATTAATCTTCTCTTATGTTCAGTAATATATGGCTATTATTATTATTATTATTATTATTTATTTCAAACCAGTTGATAGGAGTTCCTACACTTGGTTAAGTCAAAAGTAATGAAAATAACAAGTATAATATTTAAATAAATACCTATTAAGGTATAACATATGAACGTCAGTATTGCAAGGTATGAACGTTGAACATCCAAGCCCAGATTTTCTAGGTTATATATGTAGAGGAAACAACATTTTCCAATATTTTCAATCAAAATTCTTAAGTAATTTCGTAAAATTTTCTATATAATCCTAAGTACTAAATAATCAAATAAATATTGGATAATTTCCCAAATTATCATACGGGAAGATATTTTAAAGAAAAAACACAAATACAAACAAATCAGTAATAATAATTATTGTCAATAGCCAATAGTTTGAAGAAGAAAAAAAAAACGCAATTGTAAAATAGTCAATAATAGAAAGAATAAGGAATAATAATAGTCAAGTAGGTTAATAGAGCTGCGAAAAATTGATATTGTCGAAATCCTCAATGCTATAAATGGGGTTTTTAGTCAAAATACCCTGTACCTTTTTCTTAAAGTGAACCTCCCCAAGGCCCCTGATGTGTAATGGAAGTTTGTTGTAGAATAAGTAAGATTGGCGGAGAAAGCTATTCCGAACCTTACTCAGACGCACCTTAAAATGACGCAAGTCCTCTTTATTTCGCGTATTATGCGAATGAATATTTGAGTTAGTTGATTTAGTCTCGATCTATCTAAACATGCCTATCTCAAAATAAAAAAAATATATAATAACAATCAATTTTTTTATTGAAGGTAATCATATTATAAGGTTTTAGGCAGTCTAGCGATTTTACATTTATTTATTTATTTAATAATTAATGTCTATAAAATGTTGATTTTGTCTCCAAAAATAACAGGAACCGAATGGCAAAACCTTAACCTCATGCGTATTTGAATCTGTTACCCAGCTGCGAATAGCCCGTTTTAGGGTGCACAGGTCTGCAACAATACAACAACCTGTGCACCTAGTACGTGCCCGTACTACAATAGTACCACTACACAGTACTACAATAGTACGTGCTACAATAGCCCGTCCTACAATAATAGTCCGTACCTACTACAGTACATGCCCGTACTAAGGTGCACTGGGCTGTGACAATACAACAAATTGCAGCAACGAGGGCTTTAATAATAGTCATAAAACTAAATTGCCCTAAAATGTGGTCCTCAAAAATATAAATCGCAACTCCAATATAAAATCGGCATTAAAGTTTCAATTAAAATTACCTACGTTAAATAGAATAAGGCAAATAGAATAAATTGTAAAACAAAAAAAAAAAAGAATTACAAGAAGAGAGTTATACGAAAGAACCCCTTATTATGAAGCCACTCTTCATTAGCTCGCTCATTTTTTTCCAGAATTTTAAAATAATAATTTTCGTTGTAAAAGAAGTTTCAAGTAAAGATGGCAGGAAGCATCAGAAAGCCACATAAACTGTCCCCGCGATTGTGATTTGAATGGCTTTTTAGTTAAGATTTTAATTATTGGACATATTCTGGTATATATTCCTTGGTATAAATTATACTATGGTATATATTATATGGTATAAATAATGGTATATATTCCATTTATAAAAAGTTTATATCTCCATTTTTTATGGTTTCAAAATCCATCGTAATTCTATCATGGCAATATTTTACCCTTTATGATATCGAAGACTAACGTGGTTGTTTGGCATTACAAAGAGGATGAAAACGAATTTACCGCCTGAGGTTTATAAAACCTGACGTTTCAACGATGTCGCAACGGCCATTATCCAGGGTAGACTGACAGACTAGTCTATCCTGGACAACGGTGGTTGAAACATCGCCGAAGCGTAGGTGCTACAAACGTCACGAGGTAAATTTGTTGTTATCCTATTTTTAATTGTACTCTTTGTGTGTAGCACAGCGTAGGAAAAATGATTGGGGGAGAATCATAACATTATCCCCCCTTTTATCGTTTACCTAACAACGCGTGTCCAATCCACCCCAATAATATAAACAGCAGCTTAACTTTACGTAAAGTACGAAACATGCCTCACATTGGTGACAGTGGTGTGTCTGTATTGATAGACATGGACGCAGTTGCCGCGGACGGTTTCAATTTGCGCTTACTACCAGCCGGGCCGAACTAGCATCATGTCGGCACAGTTAGAAGAGTAAGCGCACTCTTGAGCGGCAGTGGGGCGGCAGTTAAAATGACACCTTTCCTAGTACGCCAGCGCCAGGTGTCTCGGAGTCTGGCCTGCTGACTACCCCAGCATTCTATGGCCAAAATACTGTCTGATATGAAAGAATCAGCTTTTACAAAACTCTTGCGCTTTTTGTCGCTGCCTCTTGGACTATTAGTGATGATACGCAAGTCTCTGTCGCCTATTCCCCCTTTTTGGAGGTTTTCGACCATCTTGTTGTGTCTGACTATCGAAAGCATTCTCTCTACATCTCTCAGTGGCGTATTAACCCAGAGGTCCTTATTAGGCCGTCGAAATCTCGGCGGGGAGGGGGGGGGGGGGGGGAGAGGCTTTTGCACTTTTTAGGTATGCATGAACGTATGACATTCCCCTTTGTGCTGTTATACATTCTGATGACGATATAGTGCAGAATAGACGTGTATATATATATATATATATATATATATATATATATATATATATATATATATATATATATATATATATATATGTATATATATATATATATATATATATATATATATATATATATATATATATATATATATATATATATATATATATATATATATATATATATATATATATATATATATATATATATATATATATATATATATATATATATATATATATATATATATATATATATATATATATATATATATATATATATATAAACTAATCACGACCGGAACGACAAACTGGGCCTTTTAACATTATTCTGACAACGCTTATGCCACGTAGGAAAGACGCGCATATAAACAAAATACGATCGCGCTTGCTGGCAGGGGCTAACTGTAAATAATTTATAACAATTATACTATTAGTCGGATCAAGAAGTTTATTAAACATTGTCACCTTAAAATTTCAATTCAATGTATTTCTTCTATATATTAGAAACCATTTAAAAAAATATGGTTGTAATGATGCCTTGTTGCGGTGCCCTAAAAAGGTGTAGGGTCCATAGTTCGGTGCCTACTTGGCCTATGGACCCTACAATAATCCGGCACTGACATCTCTGGACCAGATCCTATATGCTATAGCGCTTCTCTCGTTAATAGGTTGTTGAGGAAGTCAGCTTTGTTATGACTGACTTGCTCATTCATCTATACTAATATTATAAAGAGGTAACGTTTGTGACGTTGTAGCAAGTAATCTCTGGATCTACAGAACCGTTTTTGAAAATTCTTTTACCAACAGAAAGCCACGTTATTTTTGAGTGTCATAGGCTATATAGTAATCCGAAAATGTAAAGACTTTTTCGTGGTAGTCGGATTTCCAAAGTAAGTCGGAAAAAATGGTCGAAAGAAAACGTTTCTAACGAACGCTGCCTTAACGATGAGAGATATATGATTAAGTTCTAGAGAAAAGTTGTAGAGCTTGATAATGCCTACAAAAAAGTCAGCGACAGTATATGTCTAACTTTTATAGCTGGGGATTTAGTGCAACAGTTTGTATGGGAACCCTGCATTTTGTGATTAAAGGCTCATACTTGGCACAATTGTTTCTTAGGTGGTCCTGAGTGGATTTAGACCGGGAGCCATTGGGGGCCACCCTGCGGGTGGCGGGGGGAGGGGGTGGAAGTTTGATTCCGCCGCGCGTCACTTTGAGCCCTATATCTCTCGGACTATAGGTACTAGGGCAAGTGGGATATCATTTCTGGGTAACTCAATGATAAGGAATTCATTTATGGAAGAAAAAAAATACCGGTCCATAGAAAAAATATGAAATAATTGGTAACATCCAAAAATCATTCACATATTTTTTTTACATATTTAAAGTTTACTTTTTAACCATAAGAGGTAGCGGTATTCAAAAAATATATTCCGAAAGCCACAATTATCTTAATTACACCAATATATATATTATTGGACTGCCATGGTAAAAAGTGAGTGAAAAAAATATAATTCATCGCACGGCAGACCGGTGTATTACGCCTGCTAAGTAGATACGGGCATCGAGCGAAGTTAGATAAGTACTTATAGGATTATTTAGTTTCTGCGATAGGTTAGTGAGTTGAAAATAACAAGTACAATGGTAATAATTAGTATGATAATTATATTATTATTGTTTTTTCTATTTAATAAAAATAATTCATGATTCACACACCGTACCTAATTACTTGTGCTTAACATACCTTAAATACTTACGTAAGTATTATTTTTTCTGTAATCCCTACTATTTCGTCGAAAAAATAATAGCAAGTAGTATATACAAGTACATACCTACCCATACCTACTTAATTACATAAGGGAGGGCATTTTACCATACGTTATAATGCGTTGATAAGTTCGTCAAGCTGCAGAGCGGCGCGGGCACTACTCGCTCTTTTGAGCAAACAGTGCCCGCTCCTTTGGTGACCTTTTGGTCCATCCACTCAGTTTAGTAGTAAACAGTGAAAGAATTTGTCTGCCGCACGGAGAATTATTAAAGCACTTTGAAAATGTGTAATAGTTGGGTCGAAAAAGGGATCGCAAGTTTACGGGGATGGCTATGGACCAAGCACATGAGCAAATGAGTGCCACATTAAAAGGAGATGTACATAGGTAGGACCTATTTTTACACTTACATTCATCTTTACGCTAAATAGTTTGTGATTACTTCTTCATTATGCAACATAATATTATTTTACACATCACAGAATTGATTGGTTTGACTGAAAACCCTGACTAAGTGGCTTCTCGCTGGACCTGAATTGGTATACCGTTTACAGTTTTGAGCCGGATGTTTTGTTACGGAGAACAGCTGAACACGGCAGCCATCTTTCTGACACTGCCGCAAATAAGAAGACCTTTATTCTAGACCTGCAATCACCGGTAGCAACAATAAATACTCCAGGAAATCCTTTTGTCGAACAGTCTCCAGACTTCTATGTATTGAAGTTGTAAATGCAGTATTCAATATAGAAAAAATCGGCAAAGAGTTTTTGATCTTGTAAAGCTATTGCTCCTAAATACATAACATTTGTAAAGGAAGATTACACATAAACTATAAAAAAAGTTTACTGGATCCAACCAAACTTAATGATGTCTCATTATACAACAAGTACATACACAATATAATTATACAAGTTATTAAAATACGTAAAAAAAGAGTGAGAGCAAAACGAAAGCAAAAATAAGAGGCCTTGAGAATGACTGCAGTCTATTCAGCAAACTTTATATTGCAACCTGTGAGCACAGAGTAGAAGATTTCGATTCATTCTTGGCACAAGAAAACCAAGCCAGTCCTCCAGCACTTTTTTCAATGGGTAAATTGCGATCTGGAACAAGGTCAGACCTACTAAAATCGATTACTAGTATTTTTGGCACTGCAACCGTTCCAAACGCCCCCCACGAGCGAACACTCTACATGGATCTGCATTAGTCAACATGCTGAGTTCAGGATATAGGAAGACTTTGGTGAATAGGTACACCAGTATGTATACCATTTCTCTGCAAAGAACAGGGTTTCAAAAGTAGATATGGTTTGGGACGTATAACAATGAAAACATAAAAAAATATTAACAGAGGAAACATTCAAAGAACATGGGTCACTGCTACGACGAAACTACCTAAAGGTTAGGCCAATTTGATGATGAACAATTCCTTAAGGAAGGATTGTTTGCTCTGACAACGGCAAGGAAATTTGCAACATGGGTGGACCAAATATTTTAACCAATATCACACGTGATACAAAGCGTACGCTTCTTCGTGGTTACGTGATACGTAACCACGAAGATGTGGACACTCGCATGATGGTGCATGTATCTAACACTGTCACTCATGGCTTGACAAAAATTATGCTATTGACTATGGATACTGGCTTCGCAGACCAGCAGCAGCAGAAAGGCAAATTACCACAATTACCCAGCTTGAGAAGCTGTGGGTGCACAGAGGTACTGGAAAACACAAAGGTACTGGAAAGTACTTCTGCTGTCATGATATTGCGAATGCCTTATGTAAAAATTATAATGTTTGTTTAGATAGCATATATTAAGTATATAACATACATAACATTTACGTCGTGTCCAATTGGTGGCTAAAAACCGCTCTTGGACGTGGCAAAATATTTGTATTAGGTAGTAAATCTAATTACTACTCTAATCTTTACTTAACATACATAGGTTGTTAATAATTTAGCTATTAGATTGGATAAATAGTATCTTAGAAACATTGGAACCTACTAAAAGTTATTTATTGTAAAATCTTATTACAAAACCAAATAAAGGCTTATTAATTAAAAGAGTCAATAATGTTAATGGGTACCTACTAAGAGTCAATCATCATACTAACTAAAATAGTCAGTAAAAAATTAAACAATCAAAATAGAAGCCTAATAATTGAAATAGTCAATAATTCGAGTAGGTTCGAAAACGTACTAAAAGTTGTTGAAAGTACCCTAGGGGTAATATACAAAATAGTCAGTAAAGTGTTAAATAATAAGATTAAAGTTAATCATACATTTAAAAACTAAAAGTACAAATTCATCATCTAAATTGGTATAAAATTTGTAAAGTCATACCCCATACATTTTTCACTTATAGGGCCACAAAAAGCGAGGTTGTTGCCCCTGTTTCACCTGAAATTAAATGAAAAAATTGAAAATAGGCATTCAAAAGAATAGCCAATTTTCAGTGTTTTAATAGTTTCTCCTAGCAATTAAGTAAGTATGGGTAGGTATGTGCTTATATCATATGTATATAATACTTACTATTATTTTTTCAACGAAGTGGTAGGGATTGCAGACAAATTAATACTTAGAGTATTTAAGGTATGTGCACAAATATCAGTTAGTACGGTGTGTGAATGATGAATTATTTTTATTAAATAGTAAAAACAATAATAATATAGTTATCATAATAATAATAACGATTGTACTTCTTGTTTTTAACTCACTGGCCAATCGCAGAAACTAAATAATCCGATAAGTAAATATCTAACTTGGGTCGTTGCCCGTCTCTACGTAACGGACGTAATACGCCGGTCTGCCGTGCGATGAATTATATATTTTTTCACTCACATTTTACAATATCAGTCGAATAAAAAATATATGTCTGTAATTCAATTAAGTGTGGCTATCAGAATATATTTTTTTCATACCGATAACTCTTATGGTTAAAAAGTAAACTTCGTATAAGTAAAAAAAAGATGTCAACGATTTTTGGATTTTACCAATTATTTCATATATTTTCTATGGATAGGTATTTTTTTTCTTCCAGAAATGAAATTGTTATCATTGAGTTACCTGAAAATGATATCTAACTTGCCCAAGTACTTATAGTCCGAAAGATAAAACGCTCAAAGTGACGCGCGGCGGAATCAAATTTCCACCCCCTCCCCCCGCCACCCGCGGGGTGGCCGCCGATGGCTCCCGGTCTAAATCCACTCAGGACCGCCTAAGGAACAATTGTGCCAAGTATGAGCCTTTAATCACAAAATGCAGGGTACATCGCACTAAATCCCCAGCTATTATATTTAAGTAACAAACAGTAGTATTTTATGTTAAAAAAATAATTTAAATCGTTAGGTCATGTTTATTGGTCATATTATCAACAATTATGAATTATTATCAAAATAAGTAAATTTATCGTCTCAAGTGTTTTCAAAACTTTTCCCTTTTACTGCATAAATAGTTAAAGAGATATTACGACATACTACCTAGGTATGTAAAAATATAACCCTTCTTTTGGCAGTCAGGAAATAAATCATAGCACTCAGTACTATAACCAAACCACACTCATAATTTCATCACAAGTAAAAAGTTTTACCGCCCAACGAAGTGGGCACGGGTCAGCTAGTTTTATTATACATTCTGGAGTGTGTTATTCGCAGGAACTATGATGCATAGCACTGGAGTGTATTATTACGCGACGAGACAGTATGCATTTATTTCTGCGACGTGTTCGACTTCAGTTACTTTTTACAAGCTTTTATTTACCTTGCAATGTTTGTTAGTTTGTTTATGGCAAATCTTGCAAGCTGAATTAGTACCACTTCCTCTTATACTATGTAGTATAAGACAGTTCTAATTCGAGTTTATAATTCAGTTCCGATGACATGTATTATTACTCCATCACTGATGAGGTGCTAACTAGGGTTGAGAAGGTCTTGGAGTTCTCTTTGATTCCCAGCTTACGTTGGTTTGTTATAAGCTAACTAGGGTTTGTTATTCGCAACCTAAAGCATTTTCACAATGTACGTGTTATGCATACATTGTATAAGTCAATTGTGAGAAGTAGATTGGAAACGAATGCAGTTATATGGAATCCACATCAGGATCATTATATCACTATGTTGGAAAAAAATCAAAAATGTTTCTTACGCTTTATATATTATAAGCAGTACGGATATTATCCGTACTTATACCCTACTAGTTTTCTACTAGGCATGGTGGGCTATAACTCACTAAAGTTGCGTAGAGAAATGCTCGCCATGGCCTACGTTTTCAAGCTTATTAGGGGAAGAGTTGATAATCCTAGCATGCTAGCGAAGGTTTGTCTCTTTGTTCCGGACAGTTATAATCGTGCTCGCACTCATAATCTATTTGCGGAGCCATCCTCGCGCACCAACCTAAGTCGATGGAGTCTGCTTACCCGAGCTTTGCGGCACATAAATGCGCTATGTTCGATAGCGTCAAATTTTGATATTTTTACAGCGAGCCCGCATCCCTTGAAGGTGTGGGCATTGCGCTAAATGATAATGTCAGAATAAAATAAATTGTGTTCACTCTTTATGTAATGTAAGTTTGTAAGTTTTTCTATTCTTAATGCCTGTATTTGTATTTAATGCTTATTTAAATATGTTGTGTATGTACTTGTAAGAATTCTATTATTTTTTATATTTATGTGTTTATTGCATAGGTTAGCTCTAAAATATTGCCTGCAGGCAATAAGCTCGCCTTTTCTTAAGAATAAAGAGTTTTATTATTATTATTATTAACGGATTGGTATAAACTGTTATGTTGATTTGCTTATGAAATAAATAAACAAATAAATGCATTTTTATGGTGATCATGACCTGTTTCTACACCCAGCATCGGCTCCCGACAAGGCTACTCTTCCACGGTCAACAGCACAGACACACAATTTTGTATACGCATTCAATTATAATAGCCCGTTCTTAGTTTCACCGCGATAGGGTTCTGCACCCAGGGTTGGCTTCCAACGAGGGGAATCCTCGACAGTCAACAGCACGGAAACGAAATTCTGTATACGCATTCAATTATGATAGCCCGTTCTTAGTTTCACCGCGATAGGGTTCTGCACCCAGGGTTGGCTTCCAACGAGGGGAATCCTCGACAGTCAACAGCACGGAAACGAAATTCTGTATACGCATTCAATTATGATAGCCCGTTCTTAGTTTCACCGCGATGCTGCGCTCAGGGTTGGCTTCCAACGAGGGGACTTCTCAACTGTTGACAGTACAAAAACGAAATTTTGTATACGCATTCAATTATGATAGCCCGTTTTAACCCCTCCTCTCGCGAAGTAAAAACTCACCTATCACTTTTGCGCGCGACATATTCGGGCGTAAAATCGACGCGAGTCAACGGCCTTGAGAAAAACGATCATAACTTATAAACCACTAAACGGATTATAAAAAGATAAAGAGAAAAATGATCGCATTAAAATTTGACATATAAAACATTATAACCTTATCTCGTAAAACAATTAAGATAATAATGAATAAATATTACAAAATTGGCAAACTGAAAAAACTCGCCTATAAAATCATTTCGATTTTTTTGTCACAAAATACGTAAAATATGCAAAAATTGTAAATACAGTTATGTTCTTTATTAAATGCTTTACCAAAATTATATTTTTTTTTAACTTATTTGCATACAAAAATATTTATTTATTCAGCCAAGAAAAATTTTATGTATTCTCGTAAAAAAAACATTTTTAATTTTTAATTTGTGACTACTTATGGTATTTTTTTATATGAAATTCTTTCAAAATAACTTTATTACTACATCACACTTCTTAGAAATCACACCAGAACTTTGAGCTTTGTCTGATATTATAGAAAAATCTAGAGTTTTGAGAGTTTGCGTCCGAACTTAATGCTCATAATATAAAATTCGTTAGATTTTTTCAATTATATTGTCTTATCATAGACTTATTATATGTCTAATAACTAATTACTATACTCCAAAGAGTCACATTTCATCAAAAAACTATGGAAAATCGCACTTTATTCTCTCATAGTAATTATCAAAACAAGTTTCTTTGCGCGATTCATATTACAAAACAAGATATAATGTTCAAAATACGCCTAATTATGTGATAACTTAGGATGTAAATGAAGCAATACTTATTTTGTTAGTAAATTAAAGCGACATTACGTCATATTTCGCAATATATCGGGATATTTCATAAACATTACAAAATAATAACAACCATTTTTTCGCGAGCCGTTTGTTGTCGCCGAAGTGTTTTCTATAAAAATTCGTGAAAAACAGCAAATGGACTATCTCAAATGACTAATACTCATTCAGAAACTACTTAAGTTCCCATATGAGATGGCTGCTGCACACAGGGTTGGCTCGGGATAGAGGGATTGGATTAGACAAGTGATTAGGAGGCGGAAAATTACGCTAATTCTCACACAAACCTCACTGGCGTGAACATTCCCCCGGCCTTGAAAGGACCCCTTTCAAATGAAAGGTATAAACCTTTATGTCATGTGAGAATTAATACCCAATCTATTAACTTGAATGCACCAATCGACCCTGTGTGTGTTCTCAATGAAGCGATGTGATGAATTTATTATAAAGCGGTTATTATGTCAGCTGATCTAAATGGCTAAAGAATATAACTTAACACTAAAAAATGCGGTTGGTAAAATTATAAGTAATTAAACATTTGCGGTTTTATTGATTTGTGCGGGATGCGGTAATTCTAATTGAAAGTTTATTGAGTTGGTAAAGGGCAGATCTTTACCACCGGTCGCTTGTAAACCCCAGACTTGGTCCGGACAAGAACCACTCGAGTTACGGCATCTGTGCCAGGATAAATTTCTTCTATTACTCCTAAAGGCCAATGAAGAGGCGGAGAGTTATCCTCCCTCACAAGAACGACCATCCCTTTGACAATGGGATGAGACGGGGTATTCCACTTCTGCCGTACTTGCAAGGTATGTAGATATTCCAGACTCCAACGAGACCAATAATTTTGCACCATATGGTCCAGCATAAATTTGCGTTTGATCGTAGAAAGTGGTTGTTCTGATACAGAGGCAGCTGGTAGCGAGGTTAGTGGTGTTAAGGTTAGGAAATGGGCGGGCGTTAGTGCGAGTGGCTCTGATGGATCACCACTTAATAATGAAAGTGGACGTGAATTTAAGAGGGCTTCTATTTGAGCGAGGACGGTGTATAACTCTTCATATGTTAAAATTTGCGTACCAATTACTCGGTGGAGATGAGTTTTTACAGAACGGACATTTGCCTCCCATATACCACCAAAATGTGGGGCACGTGGTGGATTCAATTTCCATTCAATCTTGGAAGACGTGAGGTGTTTATTTATAACACCATTATATTCGTCCGAAGCGAGAAATGAATACAAAGAGTCTAGGTGGGACTTTGCTCCTATGAAGTTAGTCCCACAGTCTGAGTACATGGTACTACATGGACCTCGCCGGGATAAGAAGCGTTTGAATGCATTTAGAAATGTTTCTGTGCTTAAATCAGAGACAAGTTCGAGATGAAGAGCGCGGGTTACTAGACATACGAAGAGGCATAAATATGCCTTTTGTGTGCGACACCCGCGATAACGATTGAGTACTAATGTGAAAGGACCGGCATAATCAACTCCCGTGTGGCAAAATGGGTTTGCTTGACGTACGCGACATGCTGGCAGATCGGCCATTATCGGAAATACCACTTTAGGGTTCGTTTTGAAACATGTGTTGCACATTTGAATGCGTTTTCTTACAATGTTTCGTGCAGACAGAATCCAAAATTGTTGCCGCAGTAACGACATCAATAAATGGGGACCAGTGTGCATGTACCGACTGTGGTAGTAATCTATAATTAGATTGACTACATGATCGCGCTTAGGAAGTAAAACTGGATGCTTACTTTCCTCACTCAGTTCAGCGTTCGCCAGTCTACCGCCTACTCGAAGTAGACCATCCTTTAAGTGAGGGTTGAGCTTGCGTAGAGCGCTTGACGCTGGTTGGTTTCTTTGTATGGTTTTAATATCTTCCGAAAAATGTACCGTTTGAACTGCCATTAAAATGCGAGACTCTGCAGCATCTAAATCAGAAACTGTCATTTTGGCCGATCTTGGTAACTTCTTTGTAAAGCGAAGTACATAGACAACTATATGGAGTAGTCTAGACCACGAAGAAACCCGTTTGGCTAATGTGTACATTAATGGTTCTTCAGCTGATATTGTACTTAACACCACTGTTTTTTCCTCAGGAACTGCTACCTGCTTGTCGTGAGTAAATGGTTGGATAGGCCAAACACTTGAATCTGACTGGAGCCATGGAGGCCCATGTAGCCAGAGCGGGTGATCAATTAGTTGAGAAGGTAATAAGCCCCTGCTCAAACAATCGCTAGGGTTTTCATTACCTGATATATGGTAAAATGTGGATGCGGGGAGGTTATCATGAATTTTTGCGACTCGGTTTGACACAAAGGTGTGCCACCGATGCGGGGATGAATGAATCCAACTTAGAGCGACGGTAGAGTCAGAGAAAGCGAATATATTTTCAAGTCGATAACGCGGAGTGTACGTATCGACAACTACCTTTAACAATTTTGAAAGTAAGAGAGCTGCGCATAACTCCAGGCGTGCAAGAGATACAACCTTTAGTGGAGCGATTTTAGACCTTGCACCGACTATAGTGAGCTTGTTTGGCCTGTGATCTGCGTAGGAAACATGTAAATAAACCACGCCTCCATAGGCCTTTTCACTTGCATCTCCAAATCCAATTAAAGTTAGGGTGACGTTTGATGTGACTCCTAAGTGTCGAGGTATTTCCAGGCGTTCCAACTCTGGTAATTCTGCTTGGAATTGTGACCATGCAGAAATGATGTTTTGAGGAGGCATATCGTCCCAGTCCAATTTTAGAAGCCATAAAGTTTTGATTAGCAGCTTTGCGTATAATATAACTGGTGCAACAAAACCCATGACGTCCCAAAGCTTGGCTACGCAAGATAAAATGTTGCGCTTTGTGCATTTAGTTATTTCAGGATTAACGACGAAAGTAAATACATCAGACGCAGGTAGCCAACGAAGACCCAGAATGTTTATAGAATGTTCTTCCTTAAAATCCACTGCTTGAGAAAGGCAGTGTTCCTCGGGGATTCTCTGTAGAAGTTCATGCGAATTGCTGGAAAATTTTACAAGGTCAAATCCCCCGGCCTTGAATAATTTAATCAGCTGAGTTGACAACTCGATTGCGTCTGATGGTGTCATGACACTTGTGACTACATCGTCCATGTATATGTCTCGTGTCACTACTTCCGACGCTAGAGGAAAGCGGCTGCATTCGTCTGAGGCTAGGCGCCGTACAGTGCGAAGTGCCAGAAAGGGGCTGCATTTTAAGCCGAAACATACGCGGGTAAACTCGTAGGTAGTAAGAGGTTCATTTGGATTAAATCTATACAAGATGCGTTGAAATTTTCTATGTTCTGGCAGAATACCCACCTGCAAGTACATCTGTCGAACATCTGCATTTATTGCGATGGGAAATAAGCGGAAATTCAGGAGAATGTTGAACAAATTGAGTTGGAGATTTTCTCCTGCATATAAAATATCATTTAGCGATACTGTGCTGGAAGTTTTGGCGCTAGCGTCCATTACTATCCGCAATTTTGTAGTGGTTTTATCTTCGCGAATAATTGCGTGATGCGGGATATAATAGCCGCAGTTTCCTAGGCCTTCCAGGACCTCGGAGAGGTAACTCTTATCTAAGTATTCCCGAATTGCTCCGTCGTATGTCTGACGCAACGATGGCGACGAGGCTAATTTTCTTTCGAGGGATAAGAATCGTCGGGTTGCGGTTTGTATAGAGTCCCCGAGTGTATCAACATCGTCCTTAAATGGTAAAGACACGGTATATCTCCCTGATGTGTCACGTGTTGTTGTGTTTGAGTATATTTCTTCACATTTCCGATCTGACTGTGATAGAAATTTTAATGTAGGGATTTCTTCTAGCTCCCAGAACTTTGCCATGAGATTCTCCATGGACATATTATTAAATGAACAGAAAGCGTAATTGTTTAATGAACAGCTGGAATTGGATATTGGGGCAGTCCCCATGACAATATATCCCAGTTTTGTTTCAAGTGCGTGTGGTTGACCTACTGAGCCGAGTATCTTTCCCTTCAATAGGATCTCCGTAAAGATCTGAACTCCGAGTATCATATCAATGGGTTCAGGCGTGCCAAAGTTGTCATCAGCCAGCGGCAAATTCTGCAAGTAACTTAATGACGAAACATCAATTACCGCACTAGGCAGCTCGTCCGTAATTCGGTCAACGATCAGCGGTTGAATGGTGAATTTTACGTCATTATTATGACGGGAACTTAAAGTAACACATGTAATCCCGTTTACCGGATGTGTCTTCCCCCCTATCCCTTTCACAAATGCATGATTGCGATTCGGTAGAGGATTTAGACCTAACCGTTTACAGCATGCATGGGTTAGGGTAGGGGGCCCAATAGATGAACATTTAAGGATGTGGCCGACTTTATGATGGTTTTTTATGGCTTTATATAACCTATTTCCTTTTACGTATATGTACATTTTATAGATAATTTAATCAGGATTATGCCTATATTTTTTATTTTAGTTTAAAGCGATAGTACAATTTTATAAAAAATGTAAACTGTGAAAAAGTCGAAAATAACCAGTAGTTGAACGCTTGTGTCCTATCTATGAACATTAACGGCCCAGATTATGAACTAAGAAACATAGGAAACAAGAAAAACTAAGTTTAGGTACATGGAAAATACGCTTTTATAATAAATACTTTTACAAACATTTTATTAAAATGTACAATTTTCAAATATAATGAGACAAACTTTTACTCACACATTTTCAGATCAAATACGGCGTTTGAAAATCACAACAAGCCTCGTCGACTATAAGAGGGCATTTGCAAAACTTCTTTTATATTCTTAACAGAAACTTCTGAAAGGTCTGAAACAGCTGGATTCACAAAATAAGTTAAAGTATCCAATTTGTTGCCTTTCTTTCTTAAAAAAATGACTTTATACGTTGTCTTCTCCGTATTTATCATTACCACCTTTCCTACGTAATAGCGGTCTCTCTTATTAGTAGAAAAAACGACAACGACGTGTGTACCATATCTTATTGAATTCGATAGTTCTTGTAAGCTTTTGGAGTTTCCAGAAATTATTTTCACATTGGTATTTATTATATTACCCTTATTGTTTTCTTTGTCTGTGTGAAATCCCTTTCAATAGAAGCTATAGTCCTCAAAATACCATTAGCCATGAATGTGCTACTATTTCTTTTCTTATTTTTAGTACAATTTTTTATTAATGGCTTTTCAGCTTTCTTTTTTTCTTTCATTATTATTCGAAGCAGTATAGCCTCTTCTGTTTATTTCTTCTCCGTTTCTTTTTTTTGCATAATCTCGTTAAATTTTTTGATGTAATTGCCAATGGTATGTGTGAATATTTTCTTTTTATTGTCGCTTTCTTCTGACTCTCAGGATATATCAAAATCTCGCCAATGCTTTTAAATTTATTTTCATTTACCTCAAATTTCCTTTTTGTTTGAAGTACTACTTCTTTTCGATCAACTAGTTCATTACTTAGAACTATAATTTGTTTAGATAGTGGTATCACTCACATTGCCGAAGTACTTGGTTCACGGTCAGTTACTGCTGAACTTGAAGCAGCTGAGTCAATGACTTTTAAAACATCAATATAGGAAGAATTGTTCGCATTCCCTGTATGTGTATGTGCGTGGCGTTGGGCAAAACGCAATACAGTATAAGATCTTTTTCTCTACAAAATTCGTGCAATTGTAAGTTAACATGTGATTTGTGTCCATCAAGCAGTAGCAATATTGGCATTGTAATGTTCTTTTTAATGATCCAGGGATAGAAAATATTTACAATATAGTCATAAAAAGTATCTCCAGTCATCCAACCAGATTTCGAGCGTCCTATTCCCCAATCATCAGGGACGGAATTCACTATTTCTTTGATATCCGCTTCAATGGATAAACTACCATTGGAGGTGCAATATCACCATTGGCTCAGGGTGGTGATACATTCTTTCTCCTTTGCAATACGTACGTATTCCGATAACTTTTTGATCCTAGTACGACTCCTGATTTTGGGCAGAGTTGAATTCCTGTCTCATCTGAATTAAAGATGCGGCGTGGGTCGTTGAGAATGTCTAATTGGTTCTCTTGATCTAGGTACGTCTTTAGGGCTTGAAACCATTCTCTGGTCATCTTCTCTCTTATCACGGCTCTAGAACGGGAAATAATCTCGGTATTTCTCTTGGTAATGTTAGGGTGTCTATTTAAGAACAGGCATATCCATTTTCTTCCTGGCCGCCCACCCGGAAATTCTTTTGCTCTGATGGAATTCTCCATGAAGTGTTGAAAAGAATCCTTAACGTCTTCGATATTCATAGCATATCCAATTTTGGCCATGTTTATTATCCATGTCGCGAGTTTATTCTCCTCATGATCCGTTAATATTGTGGCAGGACCTTTTTTAGACTCCAGTGGAACTTTGCCTCGCACCTTGTTGTGCAAAGTTCCCTTTGGTATTCCAAATTGCAGGCTGGCCCGATGTAAAGAAATTGCGTTCGACTTTATAAGCTTCACTGCTGTTTCTGAAGACTTATGCGAGTATTTCTTCTCAACCTTGGGTGACATCTGGCAAATAAATATATTATGTAGTATACATTAATCTTGTGGTGAATTATATAATACGCGTAAATAAATAGATCTAAATACTCGTATTTGCTCATTAGAGTGATGCATGCCAAGGACCATGCCATGTTTAAGTAATATGAAATCAGGGCAGAAGTAAATAATTAAATGTTAATTCTATATTGAGAAGTAATGTTGATTAGTTTTTAGAGCTAGAAAATCATTTCAATAATTTAAAAAAAATGCCCTTTGTTATCGAAATACTGCTTATCCGATTTTTTGATTATAAATTGGCCTCCTCGGCTCAAATTTCACTTAATGGTTACCGCCGCCATTAGTTGAACGAATATTATTTGTTCGTTCAAGTATTGGTGTCAATATCCAATAGATGAACATCATACAAAAATGTTCGTTCATCTATTGGTCTCGGTACCCAATAATTGAACACCATACAAACTATTTTCAACAGAAACTCTTTAATTACAATGGAAACAGAAGTTCATGTTTTGGTAGTAATATAAATAATAACATGCTTAAGTCATTCATGCCATTATTGTCAAATAAAATAATTCAGTCGTGCGTCAAAAACGCTAATCTTCTTTTCGTGGAAATACCCAATACATGAACGACGTTCAATTATTGGGTTTCAGTTAACTTTTGAGGACCATTACTTGAACAGCGGTTTTTAAATAACATAACTGATTTTAATTTCCATTAAACTTTTTTAACAGTCAATAACATAGTCTATATTTCATCCATAGCATTAGAGTCATGATCTGACAATTCAAATTCGAACAATCAACGAAAAAGCTTAGTGATGGTAAGTGCATACCTTAGAAGGTTTCCATACAAAAGTAACGAATCACTCCAGGCACAATTTCAACGCGCTATCCTGTCAAGACTGGTCGCAATACTGACACCAAATTCTACACAAGCATAGGGATGTCATTGCCATTACGAAAAAAAAATGTTTCCCCAACAGAAAAAAATACCATCTCTTAGGATATTCGAAAAACCGTCAAATGTTCATCTTCTGGGGGATGTTCATCTTTTGGGCCCCCTACCCTATAAAGTTATTTTGGCTAGCACTGTCGATTAAAGCCCTGACAGAATATATCTGGCTCTTTGCGGTTATGGTGTTAAGACGAGCAGTGCCCAGTTTTTACTGTTAACTTATTTATTTATTTAAATTATTGTTCATGTTACAAGCTTTATTTAAACGTGCAATGTTCGTATGTAAGTTGTCCGTTTTAAAATTTGCAAACCATTTTTCAATTACTTTCTTGTATCAGATTAAGCTGACATTTGGCATACTTATGTAAGTTCGGTGACAATGCAATATTATACTACCATCGAGCTGATTTGATGATGCAGCCGGGATGAAGGGAGGGGACTGGAACTGGAGCTAGTATGTTTTGTAATCATGACAACTCTTCATTACACAATATGATGTTGAGGATCTAAAGATGGAGCCGGAAGTTTACCACTGGAAATCCCTGATGAAAAGTTAGGCTTCTTAAAAAAAAGTACTTTTAATTTATTACGTTTTACTTTATGTCGACACCAGTGGCGTAGCGTGCCTTGGCGGGGCCCCGTATAAAAATTTGTTTGGGGGCCCTTAGGAAGGGTAGAGATTTCTCACAAAAGAAAAAGAAATGTTTGCATAAAATTAAAAGAAATATTTATTCATCATAATTACCTATCACTTTTTCCAAAATTTTTACAAACAATTCAAATTAAATATACACTCTCCTTGCCTTTTTTTTCGGCAAACTGATTTATTAAATCATTTATAGCTGATGATGACTTTAGTTTTTCTAAAGTTTCTGCCTCTATGGACAATAGTGACAGGTCTGACAGGCGTTCATGTCCCATCGAAGTTCTTAGGTAATTTTTTATCAGTTTTAATTTTGAAAAACTTCTTTCACCAGTTGCAGTTGTAACTGGAAGGGTCAAGAATAAAAAGCATGCTGTTATTACCTCCGGAAAACTGGATGCAAGACTATTGAATTTTATTAGCAATAATTCAATGAGTTTCTTAAATGGAATGAATTTTTTGAATTTCAGATGTTAAGCATGTTTTTAGAGCCTTTAATTGTTCATAAAGAATAACTGAGATGTCTTTTCTGTATTTAGCCGACAGTTTTCCGGAAGCGTTTAATATCTCTTCGTTTGAAGAAGACAGGAGTTTCTCCGGTTGTAATATTTCGAACATACTACTCAGGTCTCCAGGTCAGGTCAGGTTAGGTTGGGGGCCCCGTATAATTGATACGGCAGATACGGCGGTAGCTACGCCCCTGGTCGACACCCCCTGTTCACGGTTAGTTATTCAATGGTAATGCAATTACTTTGATCCGACAATGACACCTGCCGACCTCCACAATAACTCACGCTATAACACAAGTCCACACGCCAATAACACATGCCCGCACACGCGCCGTGCGTCGATCAAAATGTTGTTTGGCGCGTGCGCGAGGAGAAATAAAAAAATCACCGTCGCGTCGCCCGCTGTTGTTCTTTGTAAAGCATAATATTATGTTCACATGATATCTACTCTGTTTTGGTGGTTGTAAAAAAACATTTATGTATTTGTATTAAAAATAAGTATATATTTGTGTGAAAATAATACATCTATATATATAAAACAAAGTCGGGTTTGTTCGAACACTTATAACTCGAGAAAGGCTGGACCGATTTTCATGGTTTTTGATTTGTAGTATTTGTCTCCGTTCCGAATAGCAGAAAAACTAATAGAAACGAAAATTGACGAAAATTTAAAATAAAAGAAAAAACATTTTCCCATACAAAATGTAAATCCGTGTTTTTCTCATTATCAGCTGTACGTGGCGTGGCATGTTCACGTGTCAGCAAGTCATCCGCTTTATTTGTTCTTGCGCCCGATAAAAAAAAACAAAAAATGTCGTATATAACAAGGTGTTTCAATGAAGGGAATTAAACCGAGTGCATCCCATGCTGCACAATATGTAAATAGTTTAATTCAATCATGTCTTGCTGACACGCGATTGATATACATATTTTTTAAACTTTTATATTTCTTTTTGTTTAATAAAGTAGTGAACTTAATATTTATTTTGTATTCATTGTATTACTTTCATAAAGTCATAAATTAAGTTCAGCTAATCTGTAACACGACATTTATTGACTGTTAGGCGGTACGAAGTTCGCTGGGTCAGCTAGTAATACAAATAGACCTATAATACCATTAATTACTACAAAACATTATAAATAGTAGCAGAGGGAAAAAGACAATCAAACTTACACTAATAACTTATTAAACCAAGCAACCAAATCAACTAATGCAACCAAAAAACAAAAAGTTTTACTTAAAAATAAATTAAACTATAAGCTAATGCAACAACAAATCGCCTATTTTTTTCGTAAAACCATTGATTTTATATAAAATCAATGGTAAAACTAACCAACGTGTCGGAAAATATGTCGAGGTCATTCGAAGCTTTATTATAACGTAAACATGACCGTCTGAAAAAGGTATTTTTCGCATAGTTCGTGTGAAAAGAGGGTATATAAAATGTATCTTTTGAACGAGGAGAGGGAGACCGAGGAATTTTAAAAAGAATTTTGCCCAAAAGGGGTGCAGAATTGATATGGTTATTTGAATTTTTTTATAGGAAGATATTGTCTAAGAAGGCACGTCTTGCATACAAAAAGTGTACTTTGTGTTTTGTCGCTCTCTCTGCATAATCCGTAGACATCCGTAGACACTAATCTTCTCTTATTATGTTCAATATGGCGGCGTTCGTGGTATAAATGTGAGACGGCGCACTTTAGATGGCGTTCTAACTCGCCTATACGGTATCCTATCGCGAAATAAAATAATAATGTAACAACAAACGAATTTTTAAACATAGCTCTTATTATTTTAATATTTTTCACATAGGTATAGATGTCATTTTTTTATTTGGTAAACTACAGGTTTCGATGCGTAATGATTACTCACTTTGAAATTTAGGTTGACTAATAGATGGCATTCTAGCTCATGTAATCATCAGTCATGTAATCAACCTATATACAAATGCGATAGATGTTATTATTGTTATCATTGATTACAATATTGGGTTTTTATAATCAATCAGTCCTCTATAAAAAAAACAATAATAATCAATGTTATTATAGATGGCTAAATAAATTGCTATTATTTTTGCTGTCAATACTATCAACGTCACCTGCATTTCGCCGGCGCAGAAGGGTTGCCACGACGTACTATGGAGTTGATTATTTTAATATCATATATAATCAATGATAGGGATTCGTTTCTAAATCTAGGGACCATTTAAAAAAAATGTTTTTCTCGTTGTTATTTCTTAATGATAATTTATCTTTGCCAGTATAACCGCAAGTTCGCAAAAACCTCACAGTTCACAAAAGTAAGTGACTGAGATCAGACAGTATTTTGGCCATAGAATGCTGGGGTAGAGTCAGCAGGCCAGACTCCGCAACACCTGGTGCTGGCGTACTAACGGAAAGGTGTGACTTTAATTAGTACCCTCAAAGTGTTTTGGAAACACTGAAAATGCATCAGTAGACAGTGGATACAATAAAGAATTCGAAATAAATGGTCAGACTGCTTAAAAACAGAACTCTTGGCGTCAGCAGTACTCCCCGCAAATACGCCGGTACGTATTTGTTGGTAAATATTACGCATCGTTGTACCGCGCAATATATAGTAATGGACTTCATGTTTGTGCCATGTATGGAGTAGTGCTGACGCCACGTAGTCTATTGTTAAGCAGTCTGACCATTTGTCTCTAGTTCTGTATTGCATCCAATGTCTACTGATGAATTTTCAGGTTTTCCAAAACACTTTTGGGGTAGGTATGTACTAATTATAATCACACCTTTTCTAGTACGCCAGCAGCAGTGTCCCAGAGTCTGGCCTGTTGACTAACCCCAGCATTCTACTGCCAATATACTGTCTGATCTGAAAGTATCAGATTTTACAAAACTCTTGCACTTTTTTTTCGCTGCCTCTTGGACTATAACTATGGCATAAACTGTGGGGATATTTAGTACGCTATATCCCAATATAGGGGACAAAAGAGCGCTCGAGCGGTTAAGGACCTTGTATTGTGGCTCTTTCCAGATATAATGAGTTGCATGTGAAACCTCCTTTACATTCGCCCTGTTACCTATCTCACTCTATGTGCTATAGGTACACCTATAAAAGCCGCGTGTTCATGTTCCGACTCACTCACGTGCTCACGATTAATACATCTGCCGTCTCCCTCCAACGCCACCACCGATCGCCGGCTGTCTCTCTCCAACAACATCCGCGCAACAACAAACTACGAACCAAACAATGCAGTCGGCTGCGCGCTCGTGTCCTCTGACACACATCAATCCGGTGCTTTACGGGTTCTTTAAACGCGGTTTAATCGGGAGTTATAATTTAAAGGGCGAATGATAGTGCAGTGAAGCGTTTTGCCATTGAAATTAGAAGTGAGTTCACTTAACATTATATTAGATTAGACCGCACCACCCCAGCCAGGAGTTGCGCTGACCAGGTCCATCGGTATACCACGGAGCATACTATGTGTGTAGGATAAGACCATCTGCTCCTTAAAAGGTGGGGATATGGGCAGGGCGGACCGTAAGTTTATGGGGCCCTGGCCTAATATTACTTGAAGACCTGCCTAATTGACAAACTAATTGCCATTTTGTCAAAAACAGATCCACAAGCAGCAACTGTAAGACATTTTACTTTTCACTAAAAACAGACAAATCGATTAGCAATGACGTACTTAAGAAAACGTCGAAACAAGCTATTTAGCAACTTAAATAATGATTTATCCAGCCAAATTAAGTAAAACAATATCTAACATTAATATAGTATAAAGAATGTGTGTAAGTAGTTAATATAAGTAAAATAAAATGTATACAAACACTTGGATATTTCACGATTGACATAGTGGTTCTTAAAAAAATCTCATTCAGTGGTCAATTATTAAAGGAAGAACGGAAACTGAATGTATCCTCATAACATTTCAAAAATAGCAACACATTTACACACACACAATTTGCACAACCTCACATCTCTAACAATATAAATTGGCCATACGTAAACAAGAGTAAATTCAGATTTTTATTTTTATAACATAATATTAAATAAATGTAAGCTAGTTTGACTAGTAATTTTACTGAACGATACGCATTTTTCATACATTTCCCCCTGAAAACAGTATCGTGATACAATATCAAATTGATCATTGTGAGGCAGATCTGGGATTGAATCCATCCTACTTGACTAGTACTTTGTGTAGTAGTATATCCGCGGGCCCTGGGCTGCAGCCCAAAAAACCCTATATAAATCCGCGACTGGATGTGGGAAGTTATCGAGTAGGTAATTTAGAAATTAATTTAATTTAATTTTAATTTAATTTAATTAATTTTACAATTCATTTACAATGCATGGGTCTCACTAACAATCATATCAATTAAAAAAAATATAGTATTAAAATTAATATTAAAATTGAACACGTCCGATATGAACATTAGCAGGTATGTACTGCTGCTGCCCAACTAAGTGCCAGGACTTGTTCCAGGGCAGCGAGCTCTCTAGTTTTTAGTTCACATATATTCGGCGATTTGAAAAAAATAGAAATCTAAAAATGAAAAGAAATATATATATATATATATATATATATATATATATATATATATATATATATATATATATATATATATATATATATATATATATATATATATATATATATATATATATATATATATATATATATATATATATATATATATATATATATATATATATATATATATATATATATATATATATATATATATATATATATATATATATATATATATATATATTACCGTCACCATTACAAATTATAACTAATAATCACTAAATAATGATCACAATAGAAAATATTTAAAATAAAACACAGAAAATAAATAATCGTGATAATAAAATAAAAATAAAATAAAATAAATTGTCAAATAATATCAAACAATAGTCACCAAAATTAATTAATAAATAATAGTAATAAATAAAAAGTCAGCGAAAATAATAATAATAAGAATTGTCAAGGATAGGATTTAATGATGGGAACTGTCTCGGTATATTATTTTTGTGAATATTTTGCCGGGCGTCATGTTTTAGCCAGGAATAAATCTTGGCTTTAAAAGAAGAAGAAGACTTAGGCACATCCATTTTTAAATCTTCGGCTAGCTAGCATATTAAAGATCCTGGGGGCTATGTACACAAAATGCCTCTGCCCAAAAGTGGTCTGCATTCGAGGGACGTCGAAATGTATAGCTCGAGATTGCCGCGTGCAGATTGTTTGCTGAGTTCTTATTGCGGACTCTAAATTAGTTTGATACTCACAGAGCGCCGCTTTCACGTATAGTTGTGGTACGTCAAGCACGTTATATTCTCTGTAGAGATCATCTGAAGGGTATCTCCAAGGCTTTCTTTTATAATTTTTAGTACTAGCTTCTGAGGTTTAATCAAGGACTCCATGTGAATTTTCGCTGCACCTCCCCACCCTATGTTCCCATAATTAAGGCAAAGGAGAGCAGAATAATGTTTTCCTATCATTGTTATTAACAGATATTACGGATGTTTGACAGCCCAAAGTAGGTTGGAACTGTGTTTCTGGTTGGAACTGTGTTTAGGCCCATGTCTTTTGTGATTATTCCTGATGACCGAGATTTTTGGAGATTTCTAATGGCGTCCATGAATTGCTCCTTCTTCCTCCGTGTTGAGAACTTGGCAATCATAAGGGGAGTTCTTGGCTGCGATTTTATATCTTGTTCGTGTTTCCATGGTACGATGCGATAGGCATAATCAATGTCTCGATCTTCCATTTGGAGTCCTATTGAGGTTCCCATTTGCAGTATCATAGCGTAAAGATTCTCCTTATCCGTGTGTGGCACCCCACTTATCTCTACATCGTTCGTTAACCCTACTTGGTTTCTGGCATTTTCCGACTCCTCAAGGTTTTTTAATTTAGCTTTAACACCTAATATTTCTTCTTCGCAGATTACAACTCTTTTAATTGCTTGATCGATTTCTGTTATTTTGGTGTTAATGGTATCAACAGTACAGCTGCAATACTCGATGCTATTTTTAAATTCCGACATTTCTTCTCGCATAGCAGTGAAATCGGCTCGCATTGTTGAATTGTTCCAGTCAGGAAGTTCCGCGTGAATTAAAGTCCTAGCAAAAATGAAAACGGGACGCGATGAGAGAAAACACAGCGACTCAGTTTGAGGTTACAAAACATTTTATTGTGACAGTTCTGTGCTAGTGTTGCCAGACTTGCAACGAAAAACCATAATATTCAATACTCCCACTTTTTGTTACAAGTCAATGCCAGAATCAAAATAAAATTGAGAATACAATTAACCAAACGAATTCAAAATTAAGATTAATTCCTTGAATACTCTACGTTAATTATTTGGCATGACATTCATCAAAGTACAAAAATGTTGATGTTTTGGCCTTGATAATGCCTTTGTCATTATATCAGCTGTCTGCTCATCCGTCTGAACGTATTTTAGCTCAAATATTCCGTCTTCGAATTTCTCTCGGATGAAGTGATATCGCACGTCGATGTGTTTTGTCCTCTTGTGAAATTCCGGGTTCTTCACAAGTCGAATTGCGCTCTGGTTGTCCATGAAAAATATTGGCACGTCCAATTTCGATTGCTGTAGCTCGCACAACAAATTTTTCAGCCAAACCAATTCCTTTATGGCATGTGATGCTGCCATATATTCGGATTCTGTTGTAGACAGTGCAACCGATTTTTGTCGTTCTGATCCCCAACTGATAACGCTTCCTCCGAACATGAAAACGTATCCTGACGTCGATCTTCGCGTACTGACGTCTCCGGCGTAATCGGCATCGCTGTATCCACAAAAATGAAAATCGTTTTCTGTCTCGAAGCGAATTCCCATGTCCACCGTGCCCTTGACATACTTTAAGATGCGTTTTACTGCATTCACATGGGCTGCAGCTGGTTTTTCCAAATATCTGCTGACACTTCCAACTGCAAAGCTGATATCTGGCCTGGTAGCGACAGCCAAATACATCAGACTTCCAACTGCTTCACGATATGGAAAATCGGTCTCTTCGTCTGTTTCAAAATCTCCAAGATTCTGAGAAAAGTCCAATGGTGTTGACACTGCATTGCAATTCGTCATGTTAAAACGATCAAGTATCTTTCTTGCATATCCCTGTTGGTGAATGTGAATCGATCCGTCAGATCGCTGATCAATTTCGAGTCCCAAAAAACATTTCAGCTCAAATATTTTTATCTCGAATTCCTTTTTCAAGTGTCCGATGACTGGAACAATGGCTTCCTGCTTTTCCGCCGCAATCAATCCGTCGTCGACGTAAATTGCCAGAATTAGCATGCCGTTTTCTCCGTTGCAAACGAAAACACATGGATCCGATTCACTTGCTTTGAAACCAAATTTGTTGATGAACAAAGTAAACTTTTTGTTCCAACAGCGTGATGCCTGTTTCAAACCATATAAGCTTTTTGATAGCTTACATACTCGCCCGCTTTCATCATCATATCCAATCGGCTGGCTCATGTAGACATTCTCCTCTAAATCTCCATTTAGAAATGCCGTCTTGATGTCAAACTGCTTCAACTTCATTTTCTTCGATGTCGCCGACGCCAGGATTGCTCTGATCGATGTGAACTTTACCACCGGGCTGAAAGTTTCGTGGTAATCGATGCCATATTGCTGCGTAAATCCCCGCACTACCAATCGCGCCTTGTAGCGATCAATGCTTCCGTCTGGATTCTGCTTGACTTTATAGACCCATCGATTATCTATAACTCTTTGATCAACTGGTGCCTTAACCAAAGTCCACGTACGATTTTTTATGAGTGAATCGTACTCCTCGTTCATGGCCTGTTTCCACTGTCGGTGGTCACTCGATTTAATCGCCTCTTCAAAAGTTCTTGGCTCTTCAGTGACTGCTAACATTGCCGAATGATGTCCCGATGCGAAATATGTCAAACGCTTCGCTGCTGTAATTGTGTTTCGATCGCGCAAACGCCGATTTATGACATTTTTGTTGTCAAGGTCGCATATCGCACCACGTTCGTCGCGTTCCTCTGGAGTAAAAAGTTCCTCTACATCCTCATCATTTACATCATCTTTATTTGCGTTTGTATCGCCCGTGCTCTCAATAGTTTTTTCTTCAGCTCCGATGTCCAGTGTGGCCATGGATTCCTCCAACAAAAATACGACGTCTCGTGAGATTTCGATTTTGCCTGTTTTCGGATTCCAAACTCGATATCCCTTCGAATGGTTATCGTAACCAACGAACATACATTTTTCTGCTTTTGGATCCAACTTCTGCCGTTTTTCATTTGGAACGTGAATGAACACTTCCGAGCCGAAAATTCGCAGATGATCGACCTTCGCCTCCTTGTTGTGCCACAAATCATACGGTGATTTGTCTGCGACTGTGCTCGTTCCAGTTCTATTCAGCACATGAACTGCTGAATTTACTGCCTCGGCCCAAAACTTCTTTTCTATTTGCTTCGACTGAAGCATCGTTCTCGCTGATTCGACGATTGTTCGCATCTCCCGTTCCGCACAGCCGTTTTGCTCAGGCGTGTATGGCACAGTTCGCTGGTGATGAATACCAACTTCCTCGAAAAATGCTTTCAATTTTCCGTTGACGAACTCTGTGCCGTTGTCGGATCTGAGAATGCGAATTTTGTGTCCATATGTCCTCTGAATCAGCTTCACACACTTCTTGATGATGCTTGCTACTTCTGACTTTTGTTTCATGAAGTAGACAAAACGAAAATGTGAGTAATCATCTTTCAATAGTAAGAAATACTTGGCGCCACCTATCGAATTTTCTTGGAATGGTCCGCACACGTCAGTATGAATGACTTCGCCACACGCTTTCGACTTCTCCTCACGATTCTTGAAGCTACCTCGATGGTGTTTTCCAAGTACGCATGCTTCACATGTGAAATCTTCATTGATGAATTCAATATTTCGAGTCTGCAGAAACTTCTTCACATGTATGACGTTTTGATGTCCAAGTCGCTCGTGCCACGAACAAAGCGATCTCTTCTTTATTACTACGTTTGCTGTAGCCTCGATTCATGAAATCTGATTCACCTTGAACAGCATCTGGAACAAACCGTTTCTACGAACTCCCACTGCAACTACGTTTCCGTTTTTCAACAGTTCGCAACGTTTGTTGTCCATGCTCAGCTGATGTCCATGATCTGTCACTATCCTGATGAAAATAAATTCATCTGAAGATCCGGTACGAATAGAACTCCCATGACTCGCTTGCGAATCCAATCATTGCCATTGAAAGCGTGAATGCTGATTTCGCCTTTGCCTCGAGCCACAATTCTATCGCCATTACCTATCTTCACTTGTTCGGATATTTCAGTGAAATTCTCGAACCAATCGCGCCGGTGACTCATGTGATCAGTTGCCCCTGAATCTAATATCCAAGTGTCTTTGTCTCCACTCGTCGCTGAGTGACAAATGAACGCGTCGACCGAGCCATCTTCTCGTTTCTCGTCAGAGGTATGCTTTTTCTCTGGGCAGTCCCGCTTCCAATGACCTTCTTTTCCGCACTTAAAGCACTTGCCTTTCGGTTTGTCGCTTTTATTCGTCAATTTGTTGTTGCTGTTCGACGAATTTCCCTTTTTGATGTTGTAGGTTTTCTTGGGAAAAGTTCGCTTAGCTATCAGCGCTTCCACCTCTTCGACTTGTCCCTGCGATTTCAGGCGAAGCTCTTCTGCCATTAATCGCGCTCGCAGATTTGTCAAAGTTTGACTTTCAGAACTTGCAGATTCCCATGCACTGTGAAAATGATTGAATTCAGCAGGTAACGTTATTAAAATTTTCGAAATTACCATGGAATCGGATATGGTCTCCTTTTGATCTCGCAGCTGTTGCACAATTTCCATTAATTTCGATAAGAACGTCGCAATATCATCTCCTGCCTTCTTCGCATAACTGTAATACTTTTGTTGCAAAAGTAGTGTGTTTGCCTTCGATGTATGCTCATAGGTTCCTCTGAGCATTTCCCACATCTCGTTTGCTGTCGCACAGGTCATAATTTGCATTACCGCCTGCCTTCTGCGTGCTGTCGAAATGATTCGTCTCGATTTGGCGTCTTTCTTCTTCCAAACGACTATTTTTGTTGCATAGTCCGGCTCTGCAGCCGTTGGCTTCTCTTCGGCTCCATCGACAATATCGAATAATTCATTATCCTCCAGAATTTGACGCATTTGGAATTTCCATGTCAGCCAATTGCAAGACTCACCGACACCTTCCAATTTTTAGATATTTATTCGATCACCTTCCATTTCTTCTGTTTTCGAATTGCCGGATTTGAAATTTTCTGAAAAAAAAAACTTTTCAATTTCAATCCAAAAGAAACTCTCTCCCGAAAACTGCGCGTTGAGAAAAAACGTTTTCCTTGTACCACGCGATGATGAAATCACGCACAAAAAAAACAGCTATCGACGCACCACAGTTTTTCAGACAGAAAAAATGCTGATTCTAACCTCAAAAGTAATCGCTGCACCCACTAAAAAAATACCGCACAAAACGAAATGACACTTTTGTTTTTGTCCGTTTATCTAAAATCGCACTAATTCAGTTGAATTATTCCACGCGATTTAAAACGATTCACCAGAATAGTCACTTTCTCCGCTTGCACTATTTCAGTCGCGAAAAACCGCGTTTTCAGCATTTGCACTTTTCTTTACACAGTCGTCGTGAGCTGGGCCCATAACCTATTGAATTGTTCCAGTCAGGAAGTTCCGCGTGAATTAAAGTCCTAGCAAAAATGAAAACGGGACGCGATGAGAGAAAACACAGCGACTCAGTTTGAGGTTACAAAACATTTTATTGTGACAGTTCTGTGCTAGTGTTGCCAGACTTGCAACGAAAAACCATAATATTCAATACGCATTAGCTGGATTTCTCTCATAAGATCCCACAGGTCTGTAGAAGTTATAACAGCTCCGCCTCTCGACTCATTGCCTTTTGTAACTTTGGTTTCCAGTGGTTCTGTTATTTTATTTTTGCTCTTCATGCTACGCGTTTGAAATGTGAAATGAGTACAAACAAACACATAATAGGTGATTAATCTATTTTTGGAACTACGAGTGCCTTCTACACGTTGCGTTTCGTAGTAATATCCTGGTTGCCGAAATGTAGTACGATATGCGTGATCTAATGCGCTATATAATCAATGGTACTGCCCTATATGACGGTTGGTCACAATCGTCGTCTTTAAGATGAGTATGTATGCGTTTAATGTTTATTAGCTACGTTATGTTTATAATTATGAATGCTTCTTACGGCGCAATGCTGTACATTACAGTAGCAGTACAGTTGTCTTTCGCGGTCGCTGGCGTGATGATAATGCATAATGTAATGATGAATGGTGAACGGTACTTGATCGACCCGACTTGCCTCTTGGAAGTCTCACGCGAGCGATTGACTGGTCTACTTTCGAGATCCACTGCTTGCGGTAGGTACAACACACCGGATACGACGTTTGTGCGAAAAGAAACTGACTTAGGCTGGTATGGTATTAAGGCGACATGAGACCTCAGAAAAATATCCGAAAAGGGCGTACACGCGAAAAAATAGGCGGGGTCAATTTTGTAGTGTTTGACTAATAAAAATCTAGCGTTGACGAAGCGTCAAACGGAGATTCTACGTCCGCTCGCGCCGCCTACCAGTCGAATACTAAATGCTCTATCGCAGCGCTAGCACAGAAAAATTATCTTTACGCAGTGGTTATATAAGGGTGTTAATGGCAAAACATATTTAGCGGAACTCTCAGAGCGCTCTCACGTTTTAATTAATTGTAATTTATTTAGGGCCTAAATAAAAAATATGGATAAGTGCTGCCCTAGAGAATTAACCAGTCAATATAATGAAATTATAATAAAACACTCTCACCACTTACATTGTATGCCTCTTATATATACCAGGGTGTTATGTACGTACGAAAAAATATCAGCACCACTCCAACAAATTCGGATGTTCATTCGCATAACACGCGAAACAAACAAGACTTGCGTCCTTGCAACGTGCGAGTAAGGTTAGAAATAGTTTCCTGTATCAGTCAAATATGTTTTATAACAAGATTCCATTGTGCGTTAGGGGTCTTGGAGACGTTCAATTTAAGAGCAAGGTCCAGGATATGCTTATTAAGAACCCAATGTATTCTGTTAAGGACTTTGAGAGTATTGATTTTCCTAATCTTCCATAATTATTTATATTACAATCTTTTCTTATTTTATTTTTTTTTAATTTTCTAATTTTGATTATTTACATTACTAAATACAATCATTGATTATCAACGATGGATTATATTATAAAAAAATATATTGACTATTTCTATTGCGACATTGTTATTGATTTAATGTTATATTTTTTATAATTTTAATTTTACTGTTTTATAACCGACTCTTCGTTTTTATATTTTGACTATCTGCAGTATTTTAGCAGCTCCAATAATTTTAAAATAAATTGAAATATTAATTATTTTACAATTAAAAAATAATAGTCGATATTAAAAAAATATATATACCACATAATGTATAATACAGTTATTCAATTTGACTATACCAAGAGTAGGGATTCCTATCAACTGGCTTATTTAAAAAAAAATCGCGCCTGAAAGTTTTCGAAGTCAGTTTAAAGCCTTAATGTCCAAGGCAATGAGCAACTTTTTTGAATCAAAATTTTAAATTGCTTCCTTATCGAGGGATTCACTGAGAAACTTTTTTTAATTATTGCTTATATTTTTCGAAAAACTCATAAAACTAAAATTCTTCAGATCTGGTCGTTTCCAGCTATCATGTCGCCTTAAGGGAAACGAGGAAGAAAACGCTGAGTCACAAACACAAAAATATGTACATAAGCTTTGACGGACAAAGCCGATTGGCTGAAATCAGCAGTGGCACGCTAGCATAAGTCAGGAAGTCTATATTCACTTCCTTTTATTTGTCCATTGAATAATTTTATGATTTTTGAATAATGACGGCTTCAAACAGTTGTTTCAGCTTAGATGAAATACCACAATGAGAAATTATTCGTTCCTTTCTTTATAAATATCTACAGGAGACGGTGATATACAGAAGAGTATTCCATGGATTTGTAATGAAATACCCTTATATTTAAGAATACTTTCTAGCTGTAATACAATGAAAAAAACAGATGTGTCACCCCAAGACTTTCCCGACAATTAGCCAAGGACGTCATATCATTCAATTTAAAAATCAAATTGCAAGCGCTCGTCGCCGTAAAATTCAAATTTCGAACGAGCGACACAACGCAATGAAGATACATACTTTTGTATGACAGAATTTAAATATTATTTGTGCAGCTTGTTTGTCAGGTATTCCAAACACTTCACAATGTAATTTCGGCCCATCAAGGTATCTGTGTATGAAATTTTTCGAGTCCAATCTTTCGAGGATGGATATATGACTAGTGCGCCTCCCTGGTGGACCGATTTCGACCTTTTTCAACTCTTGCCATGACCAAATGATGCCTGCATGCCAAATTCCAGCTCAATCGGATTAAGCGTTTGGCGCTGTCGTGAAGAATGCACACACAGAGACACATAGAGACAAATAGCCATCTCCATGTGGGCCCTCTGAAACTATTTAGACCATTTCCATCTGGAAATGGTCCTAATAGTCTCAGGGGGGCTCAAACAAAAATATTTCCGTAAATCCCTGGTGGACCGATTTCGACCTTTTTCAACTATTGCCATGACCAAATGATGCCTGCATGCCAAATTCCAGCTCAATCGGATTAAGCGTTTGGCGCTGTCGTGAAGAATGCACACACAGAGACACATAGAGACAAATAGCCATCTCCATGTGGGCCCTCTGAAACTATTTAGACCATTTCCATCTGGAAATGGTCCTAATAGTCTCAGGGGGGCTCAAACAAAAATATTTCCGTAAAAAAAATGCGCATTCACAATAGTTTCCCTCCTCGTCGGTTGGTGGGCCGGGAAAGTAAAAATCGTAATTAGGAAAGCAATTTATTCTAGCTAATCGATAAAACTCAATTAATTAAGATGTCTAAACATTAAAACAACATAATAGAACAAACTAATTAATCATATCTTTAATAACGCATCGATGTCGCAAGCGATCTGACCAAAATTGTGACACACCACTTATTTTTAAATGATTTCCGTAGAATATTTCGTCAAATATAACATTTTTTGACGAAATTCACTCTCAGCATATAATTTATATCTTTGCATATTCTAATATTCCTAAAAGAAGGACAAGTTGATTTTGCAAGTAGTATATGGTCGCTGTCGTTGCCACATAATCACTCTGTTGATCGGCATCTCTGTGACCCCAGGTCGGCGTAAATAAACCACGGCGTTTTATTGCGGTTTTTAGTATTCTACCGCGGTTTAGTAGTTAAAATATAATATAAGCTGGCGTATGTGTCTTTAGGAGGTAGCGAATAGTTTCGCGCAGCTTGGGCCATAAGATCCATTTTGTTCTCGGATCGGCTCAACTCACGATTCAGCTCCTATTCAGAAGCCTCCACGTGAGAAATGCTACCCTGGGTAAGACTCTCGCGTCTCAGGCCTCACAGCCGATGGACCGGTTTCTCCTGGTGGGATTGCATCCTGACTAATTACTGAAGCTGTCTGGAGACTATGGAAATATACTGTCTCCTAAGCAGCGAAAGTGGCAACATCCAACCTGTCGTAAACCACTCTTGAAATGACCATTAGGCTACTTGATCCTGAATCAGAGCCGGGCAAAAGATGCGTTTGGTTCGCGATTGATTTAAACCGAATCATCGCTGAACATGCGGCAGGTCGCGGAAGTGACTTAGAACCCGTGACCAGTCGCGAAGTAACCTGAAGGTTTATTCCAGACCGAGATATCCTTCCAAAACTGGTAGTTAGGGGGCGAGGCTGCCCGCTGTGTACCTTTCCCGGTGTCTCGCCGTAAGGCGTTGGCCTACGGGCTTGTTGGCGGAGCTAGACAGTAGATCTGTCTTGTCTTGTCTCTAAGTCTTCTACGCTCATCCCACGGCTGAAAGAATGATCACATATTGCTATACCAGCCTGGGGTGACGGGTTAACCCGTTGTAGTCGACAGTACACCGCCCTACTGTGTCTTTAGGACATCGGGACTCTTTTCACGCTAAAAACCACCTGATATAATGAAACTAAATCAATCCGAATCGGGTAATATAAAAAGACAATGGGTAGTTTCGTACCCACTTGCAAAGTTTTTTGTAATACTTTGTTACACATAGCAAACTAAAGATGAATGAAATGTTACACAAGTGTAACATTTCATTATACGCAAGCTAAGCTGAAATACGTGGATTGAAAAAGTTATAGGATGTTGAAATACTTATTTACTTCGTTTTATTTAAACAATACAGTTGTTTATATTATTTAATAATAAAATATATGGAAGCTATGGAAGTTATGGAAGCTGCAAAGCTATATATGGTAGTAGCTGGGCCTATGTACTTAAATGCTATTTTTTAATAGTATCTCTTTACAGTGCAGCTAACGGGTCCGTGCAGCTTGGGACATACGACTTGATCGCTACCTTGGGTCGGCTCAACTCACGGTTCAACTTCCAACCGGTAGCCTCCTCAAAGAGGGACTAGCCAGGAAAGGATTCTGTGAAACCCGTCGTGGATCGGGCGAAACTGTGCGGTTTGCGTACCGCGCGGTGTTTGCCAATCGACTGTACACTCAACCAATAACCGAGGGGAGGTTACAATAACTGATATAACGTTTTAATTAAACTGATCCGCGATACACTGAATTACTTTTAATTACATCAGGTAGAGGCTGCGTAAGCGACTTTGAATCTGTGACTAGACTGGACGACGGAGAAATCCGTCCAAATGTGGTAGTGACGGCGTGAGGTTGGCCCGCTAGGCTCACTTCCCCGTGCCTCGCGGCAAGGCGTTGGACTTACGCGCTGTGGGCGTTGTTATACTGAGGACTGTGATAGTCCCTAAGTCTTTGCGCTCACTTCATGGGGTAAAAAGGCACAATGTCGTTATAGGTAAATCCCTGTAGTGGCGGGTTCGCCCGCAGTAGTTGACTTTCTCGATACCCCGTTACTATTTAGATTTTGAGAATTTTCATTTGTAACAGTATTGTTTTACACTACTGCCCGACAAAAAAGGAGTATAATGTGTTCAGGGTTCATCTATGTATGCTTTCCGTTTCTTTATTCCACCATAACCTCTTAACTCTTCAACCGATTTAGAAGAGTTTGTTATAATCGTTATGTCATCCCGAGTATCAAAGGGTACATTAAGGCGACGTACTACTTAAAAAATAAACCGTATCTGAGTTTTTAAGCCCCGCCTACTTACCCCCTCCCCTCGCGACGGGGCAGGTGTTTATTATGTTGACTCATCTCGCAGCGATATTCACTCGCTATCGATGTCTGGACTAAACACACTAGGTATACACTATTGCAATGGGATTTATATTTTGGGATTATGCAAGTGTCATGTACCTACGCTGGTGAAGAAGGCTACGCTTTATCATCATCTAAACTTGAACATTATATTACTTTCCCGGCTGCCACTGGTAGGGAAGGTGTTGTGATCGTGCGGAAAAAAATGTTTAGATAACGATAGAGATGTCCATTTTGAGGTACACCAAGATGATTAAGACCATTTTCAGAGAAATGTATGTCTGTTTGCCTGTATGTAATCTCTCACGATAACTGCCGAGCCGTTGAACCGATTGAGTTGAAATTTGGAACATAGGGATAGTATCACCCTGGAATGCGCCCATTAGATTTTGGCTGTCAACTGTTAAACCAAACTATCACTGTCAAAAATTGACAGAAGCCATATCTTACAGAATTTCATTCGCGATATGTCATTTGAAAGCCCCTGAAAAACTGTATTAAGAACAGTCACCTGTCACTAATTAATTTTCGACATTTTAAAATTATTTTAAATGGTGATAGATGACAATTGGAGAAATGCCGTTAACTGTTTTGGATACAGTTTTCCAAGGGCTTTTAAATGACATAAATCGCAATTCATGTTCCGTGAGATACAGCTTTAGTATTTTTTTGATAGTTGTAGTGACAGTTTTTGATAGTATTTTTTGGCAGAAAAAACATTTAGCATCGAATTAAAAAACAACATTGTGTATCGAACTATTTATTCGCGGTATAATAGTTCTTTGAGGAGGACATAACGACACCCATCGCCTTGTACATTATCATTAAATAATTATTTAATTAAAAAGTAATATAATTTATTTTTAGATACTGTAAGCACATCATTGTAAACTTTAAAAAATACACATCATTAAAAATAAATAATTATTAATTAAAATATAAAATCATTAAGACAAAAAATCATGAAGACATTTCTGGTTGGCAAAGTAGTCTGTTATTTCTGAGTAGATACATATTAAATGCATAGAGACGAATAAATACATTTAATTAAATGTAAAGAGACGAATAAATACAGTTAAAGTAAAGATACATATTAAATGTAAAGAGACGAATAAATACATTTAAAATTGCGCAGTACATTTGAGACTTCCTTTTTGTAGCCTTGACAGTGTCGCTTTGTAGTGGTGCGCCGACTTTTGTAATTAAAATTCATCAAATGATAATACATTTTCAAAAGCCTGTTCATCATTATTAATTAGATCTGTACTCAGCACAGATTTGGAATATCGTGTACTTTTCGGTGGCTCTATATTGCTTGTGCTTTGCTTTGAAGTGTTATTGGCAAGTACATTCTCTGTGAGTTCTTTGCTCACTTTGTGATGGAATCACTGAAAACTAACTACCGCTTAAGCGTTGGACAAGGGAGAGGAACCGATTTCTTTCGTTTTATCGTGTCGTTTCTTTTATTTGCTTCTTTCAAAGTGTATTCAGGCTCCCTTAAATCCATATTCCTTCATACTCCTGGATCGATAATTTCAGGTAATACACAGTCCATATAAAAACAAACAAGTTTTTTCCATGACATTTGTCCAAATCAAATCATCCGTCTGTATATATTCGGTTTTGAGGAGATCGTTTTTACCAGACCAAAATGTAAATAGGCACACTTCCTTTCCAGTTATATCTATCGTTCCAGTTACAGTTTCTTTCCAGCACACTTTCTTTAAAGTTATCCACAATACCACAGATAGTTCATACCTTGTTGAAAACTTACGTGTTTTCGTTGCTCAGCGATTAATTCGCAATTCACGCACGTTTGAGGTCTCTCGTGCCAATACCAACTACGGGAAACATTCCATCGCTTATGGGCTGATATGCACGTACGACTCTTGTTTCTCCACCATCGACATTTTCAACCTCAACCAACCGACGACGTTCGTTAAAGAATTATTCAAATCAATTGCACCTAACGAGCTTGTTAATACCTATAGTAATTAGTTATATACTTTCTATACAACATATCAGTAGCTACCACAAATATTTATAAATATCTATAAATATTTATTATATATCTATAAATACCTATAAACATCAATAAATATCTGTATCTATATATCCACTATACGACCTATCTATATCTTTATTTATATCTATATACATATACACATACCATCGTCTAACTCCTTCTTACTAATCACTTCCAATTCCCTACCTCTCCCATCGGTTTTCTATATATTTTTTATATTTAATATGAACTTTGTTTATTTTATAATTAATTTTTAAGTGTAATATGCTGAAATCCAAATGTGTAATAAACGATTATAGGCGTAATGTTTTTCTTCCTTTTCTACATTTATGCACACGTATGTATAATATTGTATGCGCTGTATTTTTCCAGAAATAAAATAAAAAATAAATAAATAAAAAGAAATTATATCTGGACCTGTCCTTGAACTTGAACGTACCAGTGATGTTTGATGCTGATTTCAAGTTTTCCATCTTTCTGTTTCCAAAATGTCACTTTTCTTTTTCTTGTCGCTTCCGTTAACCAGATTCTATGCGCTGTAATGGGAAATTTGACTTCAAAAATATAATCATCAGATATTCCAACTGGAGAAGCTCCCAAAAATGGAAATTTAGGGTCAATGAATAATCCACATTGCTGAATTTCCACCTTTTCTAGACATATTTTTCATTCTAGTGCAGTTGTTTCATTTTCTTTTCCATGGCAAATTGATGCTACGTTGCTCAAATCCCATTTTCAGTCATGGATTTAACTAAATTGGCGCATTTTGTGTGTTGTTAACTATTGACAATTTTGCCAAAGTTAGACGCAGTTACCATTTTTCTTCGTAATTCCAACCACTCGCTGCTTTCACCTTGAATAACCGTAAGTTTTTCAATTCGCAATCGATCATTTTTCTATTTTCCAATTCTTGAAATAACAGAGCTTTGCTTTTTTCGAATATTTCTGATGGAACATCGGGTTGGTTGCAATGTTCTCCATAATGCGAATTATTGTTTTTTTTTTCAAAAAAACTTTCTGCTTTTATTTCTTTTATAAAGAATGGATTTACTTAAATGCCTCTGTCTTCTTTATTCCACTTTTGATATCCTGCCAGAGGGACTTTTGCCTATATATTTTTTATGTAATCTTGACAGTGGCTGTTTTGTATTAAATGATATAACTGCCGCATTACATCGCGCTTGGTAAGACTGCTTTTGGATGTAATTTGTCCTCTTACCACCAATAAATTTTGCAATGATGCCGTTAAACCTTTCGAGAACATTACTATCTACATCATGAATTAGGCTTCTTGCATGTATTGCTACCTACGTTTTAAGTTATGTAACGTATTCTTTCCCAAATAATGTCACCCATCAAACAACTCATTGCATCCAGTGATTCCTTTTCCGACAAACAATTTTAAAAACTTCTACATTTATCATGGTTTCCAAATGCATCTATCGGGGCGTTCAAAATGTCATTATACAGGCAATCAATTTTCTCATCAATTGAAAAGTTTTGACATTTATTGTAAGCTACTGCTGATGTAATATTTCTTCGCATTTTTAGTTTTTTTTTCACAGACATTACAAGTTGAATAAAAGCTTTTAAAAAGTAGATACCTACGTTTTGTTTTTTAAATTACAATTCTGCCTATCTGACGGTTTTCTATATTAGAACGGTCAGAATCGTAGCCTAATTGTATATTATATTTATACATGGTGTATAGCTCTGTCATATGGCTCTAACGCAAATATATTGGCATTATTTACTGTCCCCTTATATATGACACATTTTGACTCGCGGGAAGCAAGCTGAAGTGGCGCACTTGTTTTAAACTCGCATAAGATCACACCGGTCGTAGGTTCAAAACCTACCGATATGTATTTTTTTTTTTTGTTTTTATACATAAAGAAACATTGTTATCAAATAAATGAACACTTTTTATTAAAAAAAAGTAATATTGTAAATAAAAAAAAAATTAATAATAAATAAATAAATATTAAATATTATTTTACTTATTATTGTTTCTATTTTTCAACATATGATTTATCATGTTTTTAAACCTCTTTCATTTACACGGTGAAATAGCCATCTAAAACCGATATTTTTCATCTCCGATCCATCGAAATGTCAATTTGGTAATAATAAGTCATGAAACAGAGCGTCGCGAACGCTACCGCATATGTCGGCCTTCGAAGCCGAAATGAACCACGTTTCTAAGAGCCAATAACATTTCATTATAAAAGGTTGGCTGTTATGCCAGTTGAATCAGTAATTGATCCCCACATAAGAACCATATTGACCCAATGTCGCTTGCGGCATTTTGAATGCCAGCGCGTCGTCGCGAGAAGAGCGCGCTCATCTCATTGTATGACAAAAATAATATAAACGGGCTCTGCAAAATATTATTTTTAAAATATACTGATATTTTATTTGAAAAAAATAATCGTCAGTACTACAAGTTTATTGTACATAGTTTATGTAAAAAAAACAAACTTGAAAAAAAACACACAGTAATAAGTAATATTTAACAGTGAATATGGATGAAAGTTACACTTTTTATATTTTTTTTTTTAAAAAGAAAAACCTATTTTTTTAAATTTATGCGAAAGCATTCCTCTTTACAACTATTGTTAAAATGCCGTAGTATTTTTTTTGAGTTTCTTGATCGTGCAGTTTAGTGTGAGGCACGTTTCAAAAAATGCTCTAAAATGAAAATTTCCTGTATAGCTCCCAGATTTAATTATTTTCCTCAATTTTCCAATACTTTAAAAAAAATCTGAAATAGCTATCTACTTAAGAAAGGTACCGTGAGTTACCATAATTTTTTTTTGTTGGCTAACATCATCAGTTATTTCAGTATGACTGTTCAAAAATTGCCAAAAAATGTAATTTTCGAAATTTACCTACATCGTCGCCTTAATTCTCTAAATATCAATTAAGTAGTTATCTAAACGTCCATATGTCCGAATGTCAATAAATTAAAATAAAATATCGTGTTTAGTTTTAAATGAAAGGTCTGATTGAGTATATTCTGGAAATGTACATATATCTGCACATACATAAATACATAAACCATAAATATGTCATTAAAAAAACCTTAATAATAATAATTATAAATGCAGTAGTTCACTTTCTGTAACGGCAGTCGTGTTTTTTATTCTTTTTAATACTTGTTCAGATAGTTTTATAAAATTGTTACCGAGGTAGATATAAGGCCATTCACAACAGGGTAACCTTGTTTGATTAGTGATAATACTTTCAGCCAGATGAACGAATGAACCATATACATACATACATAATTATGTATTTTAAATACAACTGTTTGTCGTTTTGTTGCAAAGGCAGTATACCTAGATAGACTCTTATCTTTTAGCAAGACGCTTCATTTTAATTGTCCGTAGTAAACATTCAGAATGACGTCACTGTTTTTGCATAAATTCACTCTACGCATATATTTGTGAATCATTTTTGTAGATTATCAGTAGGTAGGTACCTACTGTGTCTACAGGTGATAATTACAAGTACTAAAACAGATTTACTTTTATGGATTTAAACCGCGCTAAAAGAATGGATAAGATAGCCCCATTCCGTGAACTAAAAACAACCTCGATATCCATCGGACGTACTAATTAAACAATAAGTGGTATTTGATCTCGCAAGGAAGCTGTGTTGTACTTGCACGTAATCCTCAGTAGTCACTTCTTAACTGACTTCAAAAAAAGGAGGAGGTTATCAATTCAGTTGTATTTTATTTTTAATGTTTGTAACCTCAGAACTCCGTCATATTTGAACCGATTTAAAAATTCTGTTTTTATTTGAAAGGATATACTTCCAGATTGGTCCCATTTTTACCAAAATCCTGTTCTGATGATAGGATCCATGAGAAGTTGAGGGAATTCATCAAATATTATCACATAAAATTGATAATTTAACCATCTTGGTTCTGTTACGATGACAATGCATTTTTTATGGTAAGCATGGCCTGATTCTAAACCCAGGGTTGGCTGCCGACGAGGGGACTCCGCAACGGTCAACAGCACAGACATGAAAATTTTGTATACGCATTCAGGTATAATAAGCTCATTCTAAGCTTCATCATGACATGGCTGCTGCGCCCAGGGTTGGCGCCCGGCGAGAGGACTCAACATAGCATAGACACGACATTTTGTATACGCATTCAAGCATAATAGCTCATTCTAAGTTTCATCATGACATGGCTGCTGCGCCCAGGGTTGGCTCCCGGCGAGGGGACTAAGCATAGCATAGACACGACATTTTGTATACGCATTCAGGTGTAATAGCTCATTCTAAGATTCATCATGACATGGCTGCCGCACCCAGGGTTGGCTTCCAACGAGGAAACTCCTCAACGGACACGACAGACACTACGAAATTTTGTCTACGCTTTCAATTATGATAGCTCGTTTACCATGACATGATTGATGCACTTATAAAATTTTTTGAAGTCGTTTTTTTTTGTTAAAATTTTGATATTACGTATAGACCAGAGGTCTGTACAAAATTATCTATCGCAGCAAAGATCTATATCTGTTAGATATATCCTCGTTGGACCAAAATCCCAAATATTTTTTAATTTTTTAAGTAAACTATTTATTAAGTTAAAAAGGGTTTAGGAAAATATGTAATTTTTCGCATATTCTAATCATATCTTTTCACATATACTTATACATTATCAAAACAACGTGATACCTAATGAGTTACACACTTTTTGGAGAAAAAAAAAATACTGGCATGCACAGCTAATACCTACATCTATTATTATGTTCTAGAAAACAAAAACAGTTTTTCCCTTGTTTTTTTTTTTGTTAATTAAAGAGGAGTATTTTTTTTTTGCGTCACGGAATTTCGATTTGATTTAAAAACTTTTGATTAAACAAATATAAGGAGCGGGTATTTCAAGGCTTACGAGATACATTAGGGTTGATGCTCCCCCATATTCTATGGTTGCACGTTGTAATGTATGTAATATTGATAGAATCGTTATGTCATACAGAGTGTCATAGGGTATCTTAAATGTCCAAATATCAAGTAAATGATTGTCTAAATTTCAAAATCTACAAATGTCAATAAATTTACGTAAATGTATCGTTTGGAATAAAATATATCTATAAATGTTAATGTATCTATTAAATGAAAGGTCTGATTGAGTTCATTCCGAAAATATACATGTGAAAGTATGTATGTATATATGGATGAATACATAAACCACAAATATTTAAAAAGAAAACTGTAATTAAAATAATTATAAATACAGTAGTTGACTTTTTATAACGGCAGTCGTGATTTTTTATAATATAATATATTTTATATAATATAATATATTTTAATATAATATATTAAAAACAAGTAAACATATTATGTTGTTAAACGTCGTAGTAGTGATTATGTGTGTTTTCCAGCTGAAGCGTGTATTTATTGTTAGTCTGATGTATTTTTTGTATCCAACAGGCGGTTAGGTTACTGTTCATACAACTAGAGCTGTCGACTACAACGGGCGAATCCGTCACCCAGGAAGTTTTAACAATATTAGATCAATCTGTCTCCGGTGAGGTGAGTTACGCCACACGCCCACAAGAAGCCAACGCCTTACTGCGAGATGACCAGGTTAATCACCCAGCGGGCCGACACTCGCGCCCTTACTACCAGTTGCAACCAGATTACTCCGGTCTCCCGTCTGGTAACGAGTTCGAGGTCGCTTGCGCGGTCCTCTCCCTTACGTAGCGGTGATACGGTGTCTACCGAATCTATCGCGGACCACGGCGCCTATTGTCCGGCTCTTCACCCGGAATCGGGTAGCCGTTTGGTCGTTTTAAGAGCAGTTGCCGTAAGGTGAAAAACTACCCCCGCTCTATAGGAGACAGTACTGTTTCCAGACTCCCCCGGCTGTCGATCAGAATGCACAATCGATTTTCTGACGCCGCACGGTGCGCAAACCGTCCAGGAGCGCCCGAAGGTTGACTCCTAGGGAAAGCTGGCCTGCAGGCCAGAGTCCTACCCGGGTTTGCACTTCTACGTGGAGGCCGCCGAATGGGTGTTGACCAGTGAGTTTGACCGACCCTGAACATATGGGTCTTATCAAGCATCGCGTCGCGGGCTGGGAGGGGATCGTAAACCGCAGGATATATGCACATATTTTTTAATATGTACCAAAAATGCCTAATTTTGTAGTTGTATACCAGAGAGTCAGGTTAATTAGACGTAATTGATTGATGAATGATGTGATTCCCTGGTATAAACTACAAAATTAGACATTTTTGTAAATTAAAAAAATATATATGCATATTTCCTGCAGTTTACGATCCCTTCCCAGCACGCGACGCGATGCTTGACAAGCATGCTTGATCGTCTAGAAAGCCCCTTAGTGGCGAACTGTACAGGGCCCATTAGCTACCTACTATGACACCAGGAATAAAACCCTGTATCTCCAACCGTTCGTAGCACGTACTGCCAAGTTCCAGGCGACTAGTCGATACTTAGGCCTCAAACTTTTCAATAAATTGCCCGAAAGATTAAAAGAAATTAAAAACATCGATATTTTCAAGAGATCCATCCGAGTCTATCTGCTTAAAATCAACATGTATGCCCATAACGACTTCTTAAAATATTTTGAAAATACATAGCATCGTATCTACCCATTTAATCTAATACATATTATTTACCGTTAATTGTTTTCTTGTAAACTGTTATCATATAGTCTATGTTTTTGTAAATTGGTAAGTTTAAAACTATATATTGTATATCATCTCTTGTCTAAATTGAGTAACTAATTTAAGATTAATTACTGTCATTCCTACACAATTGTATGGTTGTATTGGAAATAAATACCTTTTACTTTACTTTACTTTACTATTCATACAAAAAGGTACAGCGCGTTCACGTACAAAAAGGAATAAAAAATAGCAGTATTAACTATAATACAATGTATATTTAACTAGATGACGATTGAGGCTGGATAACTAAATGAAACTCTTCGCACACTTTTCCGCTATCATGCGTAACGTACATGTTTGTATTCTTTTCAGCTGATCAGCAGCGAGTTCAGTTATTACTCAGTCTGCGTCCGCTGTCTGTCCGTACGCCCGTGCCGCCAGCACTTTTCCGCGTCGAGCAACAGCACGGTTTGCGCGTGATTTTAGCGCGGTAAAATCTAGTGTCGTGCAGTGTGTGTAGTGTAGTGTACCACAGTGTTGTGTATGTTTATGATGTGTTTTGAGAATGGATAAGCCTCCAATCATGAAGGATGATGATTGCACCGAGGATGATGAGGATACCCTCAGAATCGAAGTGCTGGACGAGGTCGGCTTCGATCTGCCCGTTAAAAGTCCTTTCTCCAGGGTGAGTCCATTTTTATAGTAGAATATTTTCAATCTGATCTAGCTAATTAATAAAAAAACAAGAAAAAAATCAGAGGGTTGGCACGTCGCAAGTTCAACATAAAAGGTAGAATACAAATAAACGGTTACGGGAAAAAACGATCAATGTAATATTTTTTTAAAGATGAGATACTATTTTTATGAGGTATAATTTTAAATAATATATATTTTTATGTGACAAAACAAAAAAAACTCACTTTATAAATACCCATGGCTAAAGGGTTGGTATTATTGCAGTATAGGAACCTCTTCTATAGATTGTTGATTTTTTAACGTCACCAGACTATATTCACCACGCTGATTTCGAATCTGCAATAATATTTATTCGGTCTCAATAAATAAGCGAGTTATAGGCATTCAAAAAAGCGTCAGACCCATACATTTCGGTAGGTTGTTTTTAGAAGACTTAGGTCAAAACCAGATTACTCCGGTCTCCCGACTAGTTACGAGTTCGAGGTGGCTTGCGCGGTTCTCTCCCTCACGTAGCGGTGAAACAGTGTCTACCGAATCTATCGTTTACGAGGAATCGAGTAGCCGATGGTCGTTTCAAGAGCAGTCGCTGTAAGGTGAACGACTACCCCCGCTCTACAGGAGACAGTACTGTTTCCAGACTCCCCCGACTATTAGTCCGAATGCACAATTGATTTGCTGACGCCGCACGGTGCGTAAACCGTCTAGGAGCGCCAGAAGATTGACTACTGTGGGAAACTAGCCCTCAGGCCAGAGTCCTACCCGGGCTCGCACTTCATGCTTGGAGGCCGCCGGATGGGCGCGACCGACCCAGAACAAATGGGTCTAGTAGTGTTTCGTGTAATGGGTCTAGTAATCGAATCTAGCAGTGTTTTTTTTATAAATGATAAAGGTTCCTATAATACATAAATTCCAACCATTTTTATGTGGAATATTTTAAATATTGTCTGGCTGGTTAATTAAATATGAAAAAATGAGAGGGCGGGTACGTCGCATGTCTAAAACGAAAGGTTAACTATGAATGTTATAGGAATAGTTAAATAAAGAACTAACGTTTTATTTAGTGTTATTTTATGTTCTACCTAAACTTTACTTATCCCAGTATCGGTATTTTCACATTTAAGATGTTTTAATGACACCCCACTATATTCATCACACTGATTCCGACTCTGTACAAATATTTGCTTAATCTCTATATGCAAATGCTAAATAAGCGAGATATAAGCTTTTAAATGAGCGTCAAACACCTACATATCGGTTGCTTAGGTTAGTTTTTTTAAAGAATTTATAAACAACTATATGGCATTTTTTTTAAACCATCATAAATTTTGGCGATAGATTTAGCAAAGGTATTTAATTACCGTGCGAAATTCTGTTTTAACCATTTTCGCCAACACGCTTCGACAAGATGAAAACAAATGACTCTTATTAAAAAAAAAACAGTGTTTATTTTTTAGAACATTATGACAGATGTATTAACTGTGCCTGCCATATTTATTTTTATATGGTTCGAAAGAATTTGTAACTAATTATTATTTTTTTTTGAACGCCCCTCGTATATAGAATATTATTGAACATTTCAAATTATTTTTGGCAACGTCCTACACATTTTGGGCAACGCCCTACACATTTTGGGCAACGTCCTACACATTTTGGGCAACGTCCTACACATTTTGGGCAACGTCTTACACAATACGTTCAACCGGCTCGATATACTAATCGACCTGCGATACCTACGTTAGTATTATTATGATAAATAAATCTTATTTATACCCAACTCGTCATTGTAATTATACCTAATCCATTAGTCATATTAAGTACCCAATAAAGACCTCGTTCAAAGATAAAGTACGAGGAAAACTTGACCTGTAATAAAAAACCTGTAATATTGCTAATAATTAGTGTGAATTGGACATACCTACAACATATTAAAAATATATATAACTGACAAATTAAGGTAAAAACAACCATCGTCCGGGGTGACAATGTAGTTTTTAAACCTACTTAAAAATGAAGTCGGTTAAAAAGGAGGAGGTTATCAATTCGGTAGTATTAAAAAAAATGTTCGTTACCTCAGAACTCCGTCATTTATGAACCGATTTGGAAAAATCTCTTTTTATTTACAAGGATATACTTCCAGATTGGTCTCATTTTTATCAAAATCCTGTTCTGATGATGAGATCCATGAGGAATTGAGGGAACTCCTGAAATAATATCATTTGAGGATGAAATTTTGTTGCTTCAGTTCCGATGACAATGCATTTTTTATGGTAAGCATGACCTGATTCTACAGGGTCCTCTTCTACGACGAGGGGACTCCTCAACCGTCAAAAGCACAGACACGAGATTGTGAATACTCATTCAGTTATGATAGCCTGTACTAAGTTTCACCATAACATGGCTGCTGCACCCAGGGTTGGCTCCCGGCGAGGGGACTTCTCAACGGTCTACAGCACAGACACAAAATTTTGTATATGCATTCAATTACGACAGCCCATTCTAACTTTCACCAAGAATAGGACTGCTGCACCCAGGGTTGGCTTCAAACTAGGGAACTCCTGAACGGCCAACAGCACAGACACGAAATTTTGTCTACGAATTCAATTATGATAGGTTGTCGATTTAAAAATATTGTATTTTGTATTGTAAATACTGTATTTTGTCGATTTAAAAATATACACATGTCAATTAATCGTTGTATAAGGTAAGGTGCATAATATGAGACAGTGCCCAATATTAGACAAAAGCTCTTTTTCACAGACGAAACTGCATTTATATTTTATTTTATTTATTTTTATTTAGTTTTATTTAGGAAACAAACAGTTGCAATATCTGCTTAAATGTAACAACATTTTCAAATAAGCATAAATTATGTTATATAAATAGGATAAAAAAGAATTTACCGCGAGAAATTTGCAGCACCCGACGTTTGGGCGATGTTGCAACATTCCTTGTCCAGTGTAGGCACCCTGGAAAACTGCTGTTGCAAATTTTCTTATATCGCTGAAACGTCGGGCGCTACAAACTTCACGCGATAAATTCGTTTTTATCCAATGTGTAATGTCGAGATTGCGAGAAATAATTATTACTAAATTGAAGAAAAAGAAGTTATGTCTAAATATATTGTTAAGAATTAAATTAAATAAAAATGTAATTTACAATTTTTAAACGTAATTATGTATTTTATAAAGCGAAGGAAGAATAGGGTTAGAGTGTACAGGGGAGGGATTAAAATAATACATTAAATTAATGATTGGGATAATAGTCTAGTTTCATTAACTTAAACAACCCATGAATTATTGTTTTTTTTTTATAACTAATTATTATTTATATATTGGCGAATGCAGGATTTAGCCCTCAAATGTATACCGTAAGTCTCGGGTGAAAAAAAGAAGTAGATAAAGATCTTTAGACGATTCTAGATTCCTATGAAATAGTTCATAAAGTAAACGAAAGTCCCTGAACTGTACGAAAGGTGAATCGGATGCATAAAAGTATTAATTCATTTGTACTTCTTTTTTCAATTCATGTTTATGTTAATGAATTATAATGTGAACAACTTAATCTAAACACTAAACGGTTTTTTTTTGTAGAATCCCAGTTGATACCTATGAAAACTGTGTATACATATGAAACACATATGAAACTGCAGCTCATAACAACTATATACAATTGTCCATCGTCTCATATTATAACACGTAGAAACTATAAAAAACAACATTAACAACATCACGATCTTGCCAAAACACAATGCCAACCATGATGAACTCTACTACATCATTGTTTTCCTTCATAAACAAAACGTCTATTAAGAACGCGTCGCATCTAGCAGGTTTAGAAAGTGAGATTTAAAAAAATTGGTACAGCCTTTGTTTTAGACTACTTTAGATGATCACACTCATTTTTGGAGTTTAAAATTCGATTGTTGTGTTAGATGCGAGCAAGTTCCCAGCGCCAGCCATGCAGCGGTTTGTTAAATTGGCAATGATTTTAAAAGTGTGATAAAAAGTGTGTCTGTGATTATAGCGATGATGGTGATTAAGACCACCGAAGATAAGCCATGAATTTTCAAGGGGACGTCTTCGCGGAAAGGAAATAAAACCGGTTAAGTGCTAGTTTGACTCCGGCGCCGATAGTTCCGTACCTAATTTGCCATTTTCTGTTTCAGTTTGAGCAACTGAAATAGAAAATGAATAAGACTACAACAAATGAGGGCCGCTTTCTCTAAATTATACATCAGCTAAAGTCTGTTTTTATATGATGAACTTAATTCACATAACGTTTTATAAGAACTAATTTCAAGGTTTCCTAAAAATTAAATTAAAATTAAACAAATAACTGTAAGTCATTAAGTCAGATATAAATAAATCTAAAGGCAAACTGAGGATTATAATTACACATTTATAATATCTTTGTTATAAAATTGCGAGTTTTTATGAAAACGATACTTTTGCAGTAGATGTATGGCTTTGGAAAAATCTTCTTTTAATTTAAAGATTTTCAATTTTATAATAATAGGTTCATCGTCTCTTATACAAGGCAAATGGCTTCAGTATCTTGGTAGAGTCGCTTTATAATTATCTCCTGTCTGTGTATTAACATCTTCTCTAATGTTATTAAGCTATTGCATAGCTTTTATCGCGGGCCCAGCAAATTAATGATTTTAAACTGATAATTACGTCTAAACGAGTACTGCTTACGATTCGAAAAAAATATGTGTTAAACAAGAACATTTTCCTAATATTCTTAGCTTTGAATATTTTAGATTTTGTTTATATTGCATAGTGTAATTATTTTTGTGAAATTAGGTCTAACCGAACACAAAAACGACTACAACGCAAATACTATCTGGCGTATTATTATGATACCTGCACCATTTTAAAGATAATTTAATTATCTATCTTTTTATCTACGAATTTTTTCGAAAAATCCGTTTTTTTTGCTTTATCGAATAAAAAATTCGTGCGCGGCGCTCTATCGGAAGACGTTTAAATTATTCCGAATCATTTGCTTCCGCAGCCGCAAATGATTCGGAATAATGTCAACGTTTTCCGATAGAGCGCAGTTATCTGATATCAGAAAAAATAAAATAAATAAAATAAATAAAATCAATAAATAATTATAATTGCATATGTTGTTAAAAATGCTATGCAATAGCTTTACCGCGGCAGTCCCCGAGTGCCACACGTATTTTATTTTTAAAAACAAGACACAGAATCAAAGATTATGGATGATTGATCGTCCACTTATACACGCTGTTGCAAATATATAATCTGTATGAAAAGATTGTATTGGTCCACGGAGGAAACCCAGGCCAGAGCGCCAGAGCAATTTCCAGACCCTATATTTCTTTATATAACGGGTCAATTCCATTAGAGCTAACAGTAGACTATCGCGATAGAAGAAGAAGGATGAATCAGAGTGGATCCAGTTAATATAAGCTTGAGAAATAGAAGTAGAGACTGCTCGGCAGATGGAACGGGCGTGGGAAGAATCTTATAGCTTTGAAGATCCGATCCACTAGCTGGGTGCAAGTATGATACAAGGAGGGTTGTAACAGTATGTTGTAATCACATAATGTAAACTCTTACAGCTCAACCATAATATTAAATGTAAAGAAGCTAAGAAGAAATGACCATAAATACACTGCTTACACAGGCTCAACGTCAATAAACAATAATATAGTACATTATTTTGTTTGTTTTCTTCCGCCGTATTATATGAGTTTATCATCTGGAAAGAAACGCTAAAAATACCAGAAGCCTATTAGTGTAGTCTAGAAGCGCAGTAAATTGTAGTCTATTAGTGCAGATTTAGTCTATTAGTCAGTTACAGGCGTCAGTGCTGGTGCCGAGAACTGACACACTATTTAGATACATACAGTCAATCAGCCGTAGGTAGTTATTTTTTGAGTGTAAGCATGGTATTAAAGTCAGTGGGGGAAAATGCGTCGTACTGCCAGCGACTGACCACTGATCATCGACTGACCAACTACTGACTTCACCGTTACTGACAAAGTTAGTACCGATCGCTGGCGCGTGTGGTGGTGGTAGCGGACAGACTTCAAAATATATAGCGGGAATAATGGTCAGCAATAAACCGACAGCGATGTGCTGACTTGAAATCAATGTACACGATGGTAGTACCGGGTCAGCACTGACTTGTTTTGAGTTTGAAGTCAGTAGCTTACTCAATGTAAATCAGCATTGATTACAAAGAGAGTTAATAGGTGTGTCAAGACACTCAATTTTATGTTCAGTGTTACCCACTATGTTAAAAATCGGTAAATTAATTGATGCAGAATGACTAATTGATTGTTAATGTTATCCTTTCCTCGAGGTTAAACAAACGGATTTTCCTTCCACAGCTAGTAGACTGCAGCAGAGACAGGCGCGTGCTGCGTGACTCACAGCTAAGTCGTGAAATGCAAAACAGCCCTGACTGATACTCTTTTTCTATTGTACGGCTTCTCGATTGTCTTTCTTCGTGTTGTGTTTGTAAGAGTACGTTCACCGTAGGTTGAGTATTTACCGACATGTAGATAAGAAAACAAGATATGTGGTTTACCCTTATCAGCCCCGAATCTACGATTTTTTCGAGCCGCGACAAAAACTTGAAAGTGCCGTCCCATCCTCCAGCATTTCAGATTATTGATTTTAAAAAACTCATTAAACAAATATATTGGGTGGGTTTTTATGTGACCCGGGAATAAGAACCCTTAAATAAAGTACAGTGGGCAAAAATGTATGGGCGCTGGGCCCACCTCTCCTATAACGTTTCTATTTTGTTCTCGGATCGGCTCAACACACGATTCAGCTCCTATTCAGAAGCCTCCTCGTGCGGAAGGCTACCCCGGGTTAAACTCTCGAGTCTCAGGCCTCACAAGCTGGTGGACCGGTTTCTCCTGGTGGGATTGCATCCCGGCGCTACTGGATGGTTTGCGCACCGTTTGGCGATGCCAATCGGTTGTGCACTCTGATTAATTGTGGAAGGAGTCTTGAGACTATGGAAATATACTGTCTCCTAATGCAGCGGGGGTGGATGTTGACCTGCTGTCATGCTGCTCTTGAAATGACCTTGAGCCACCCGATACCATGTGGCACTACGGGCAAAGAAAATACAGGCCCGCGATAAATTTAAACTGAATTACCGATGTAATAGAGTAGGTAGAGGCCGCGTAAGCGACTTCGGACCTGTAACCAGTCGGGAGGACGAAGGTATCCTGAAGGTTAACTCTAGACGGAGATATCCTACCAAAACTGGTAGTTAGGGGGCGAGGCTGCCCGCTGCATACCTTTCCCTTACCTCGCCGTAGGGCGTTGGCCTCTAACGGGCTTGGCAGAGCTAGACGGTAGATTGTCTTGTCGTCACGACATTCTAACTACACGCGCAATTCAATGCTTAACCGATTGCCACGTACGTATAATGATAAATTCACAGGGCTTGACATTTATAGTAGAAACAAAATTAGCTTCAAATCGGCAGTACGAACCGCCCTTGAAGCAGCAGCGACAACTGCCAGTAATTATTGATTTGTAATATGTATGTATAAATATAATATAACTTATATATGTATTCCCATTTACTTATTTTGAATTTATGTTGTATAAGTATGATTTATATGTTTGCGGTTAACTCTACGACTTTTTCGGTCTTTTGACATTATTTGGTTGGTGGGAATGAGTCCTTGCCGCGTAGACTTGGACGATGAGTTCTCCCGGCAAAGTTACATTAGCCGTCTACAAATGCATCGGGAGGACTGTCGTTTATTTCCGCGCGGTATGGATCAGTTTTCTCTCAACTAATAAATATTTACGGATGTATTTTTTATTTCATTATTTAGTTTGTAAAATATTTCTCAAATAATTTCGAACGGCGTAAGTTATAATCGGCATAAGAACATGTTTTTTTAGGAATTATGTACCTATCTAATTATAAGTTCATGCTGTTACTTACCTAAATAAATAAATAAAGTCTCTAAGTCTTCTACGTTCATCCCACGGCTGAAAGAACGATTACATATCGTTATACCAGCCTGGGGCGACGGGTTCGCCCGCTGTAGTCGACACCGCCCTTCTAGTAGGGTGGAAGGAGGGGGGGCGAGGGTGGTTGGATCGAAATACACTCGTGACTATTGAATCAGTCATAACTCCGCAACGGAAAGGGTTACACAATTGATTCTTGCGTCTTCGTATAGATCTCGAGATATTCTAAAATGTGAGTTGAGCAGAAACAAAAATTAAGTCATCGGGGGGAATGTTGTGCTCCACGAAAGACGTTTTCTCGTAAACCATTGCGGTAGTGTAGCGATAACACCCACACATTTTTTTTCATACAATGCAAAGGCATATCTTTGGTTATTTCCTTTAGCAATGAGCGACACGACCTGCAGCGTCATCGCGTCAACCCGCATCGTGTGTTTGCTTTACTGCACGTTCAATATTATAAAAGACAACGAATAGCTGCAATCGGTCAGACAAAACTTGCGCATTGCTTTTTACACGACTGCCCAACAAAAAAGGAGTGTAATGTGTTCAGAGTTCGTCTATGTAAGTTTTCCGTTTCTTTACTTCGCCATAACTTCTAAACGCTTGAACCGATTTAGAAAAATGTGGTATTGTAAGAATCGTTATGTCATCCCGAGTGTCAAAGGGTGCTTTAACTAAACTCGTTTTCCCAGCATTTCAAATCGGAGCCGTGGCGCTAGTTAGTGGAAGTTCCGAGGTGGTCTTCATTCTCTGTTGTGTTAGACATTATATTTCTCGGTGAGTACGTTCGATAATTATATCTTGGTATTGCTTCTTGAGGGGTTTATCTGGCTGAGTTGGGGGAGCGAGATTCGATTTCCTCGGAACGCAGGGTGCCGTCTCTGCTTCCCTTATTCGCTCCTACCCCAACACCTGAATCCCTAGTCTAAGTGGAGGATAATTTCAGGAACTTCCACTGGGGCAAACCTCTGGGAGCCTTGCCTACGTCAATCGTTCCAGCCGTTTGAAGAGTACTTCCGAATTCAACCGTTCCAGCCGGTCGGAGTACAAGGGTACGGCTGAAGAATACCAGAAATCGAAGAATACGCCCATTCCAGCTTTCCTGAAGATCATCCCGAGTCGGGTTGGTCGATCGCCAGCGCCGCTATTCGTCGCCGTACCGTACGATACGATTACGGCTTAAATCGTACGAGTCACCGCCACGTGACCACGTGACGTCGCCGCGACCATCGATCTGAAGGCGGGAAGTTTGAATCCACTTTCCAGAACATTCTTTCCCTGAAATTTTAATGTACTTACCCTACTGCTGTTTTCTACCTACCACTCGTCTGACTGTTGACCCTTCATGATCAGCCGGCCTTTGAGAAAAGTCCCATTGTTCTGAGCTAGATTCCAGGGTTTTTGAAATGTGTTAAATATTAATTTCCAAAGTTTTAATTGTTTTCAAAGTTTTTAATCGAATATTATAGTTGTAAATTTAAATTTCACTTCTAGAGTTCTTTAAAATTCATCTTTTCTTTATTGTTATCTGCCTTTTACTAATTAAATGTCATCGTTCAAGTGACTTAATGTTTTTCTTTTATAATTTTAGTTTCTACAAACAAGCAACCACATCGATTTCTAGGTATCCTAAGTACCGAGAAATCGTGTCGGTCACAATATATATATATATATATATATATATACATATATATATATATATATATATATATATATATATATATATATATATATATATATATATATATATATATATATATATATATATATATATATATATATATATATATATATATATATATATATATATATATATATATATATATATATATATATATATATATATATATATATATATATATATATATATATATATATATATATATATATATATATATATATATATATATATATATATATATATATATATATATATATATATTTTCAAATTGAAATTATGTATTAATACTAAATAAATTAACGTATAAAATAAATGAAAGGAGACTTATCTGGTCTGTGTAGACCAGGAGCGACTCCACGCCTTTTTTTCTTCTCTATTCTTTCAGTGTTGGTCAATAATCCCTGCTGTGGTATTAGAAGTCTGGCCAACCGGACTTCTTCCTGCCTCATACAGTGGTGACACAAGTGAAAGTCGAGAATCTATGCTGGAAAGGAATAGGCGATTAGTATATCTAAAAACTAATGATTAATGAAAAATGTTGGTTCTATATTTCGGTGTAAACCGTTGTCAAGATAAATGACATTTCTGAAATCGAACAATTCCTTGAAAATTTAAATTCAAGAAATCGAACCAATAGAAATGATTAATAATATTTTACACGACCCAGCTAAAGTATATCATAACCGACCGTGAAAAATATTATTTTTAATGAATGATTATAAATAAAAAATAAAAAGCAGTTGATGAGTATTAAACCTGATTGAATAAACCACATTAATTTTGTCTATTGAGACCCGAACCTTTGCAAGCGCCTAAAATATAAATAAAAGCCATTTCCCAAGATTTGACATCCCTTTCTTTTGCATTATCACCAAGGCACTTTATTATTTTAACCTTAAAACATTGATCAAAAGTTAAATTATGTGCCCTGGCATGCAAAGATATTGGGAGCTGGCTTTCATTTCCTACACTGGCCCTATGATTATTTATTCTAATATTAAGTGGTGTGGTTGTTTCGCCGATATAAAAAGCACTGCAAGTCTTACACAGAAGCTGATACACTATATTTTTTGAATAACAACTGCAATGAAAGGGAACCCTGTATTTATTAGTAGTATTTGGACTGAAAAAAAAGGACTTTGATCTAACAGAAGACAAGTTTTACAACTTTTTTTTTTTTTTTTTCTATATATATCTATATGTATATATATATATATTGTTATATTTCATAAGGTTTGTAAAGAAATCCGTTTATAGGATCATGTTTTTATTTAAAATAAAATTAGTAAAAGCTACTTAAAAAGTAAAGAAATCCGTTTATAGGATCATGTTTTTATTTAAAATAAAATTAGTAAAAGCTACTTATTCCTTCGCTACTTTTTAAGTAGCTTTTACTAATTTTATTTTAAATAAAAACATGATCCTATATATATATATATATATATATATATATATATATATATATATATATATATATATATATATATATATATATATATATATATATATATATATATATATATATATATATATATATATTTTTATATATATATATATATATATATATATATATATATATATATATATATATATATATATATATATATATATATATATATATATATATATATATATATATATATATATATATATATATATATATATATATATATATATATATATATATATATATATATATATATATATATATATATATATATATATATATATATATATATATATATATATATATATATATATATATATATATATATATATATATATATATATATATATATATATATATATATATATATATATATATATATATATATATATATATATATATATATATATATATATATATATATATATATATATATATATATATATATATATATATATATATATATATATATATATATATATATATATATATATATATATATATATATATATATATATATATATATATATATATATATATATAGAATGTCGATATTATACATAGGCATCTGGTGTAAGTAATATGTACATGACTAAATAAACAGATTACCAATTCAGTATGCGTATAATAGTCATTTTGAGTCTGGCCCGTTGACACTCACACAATTTTATAAACGGCCCTTTAGAAAATCCAGTGTGACACCCCTGATGTAAAGGATCCGCCGTGGCATATCAGTCAACAGTATCGCTTTAAAAATGAAGCCACTAAAGGCCAAGTCAAATATTTACTCATCTAGATTGTTGATCAGTTCGAGTGGCCACTTGAACCTTGCGATGGCGCTCCACTGAGCCGCGCGCTTCTCACGACGAAATTAGTAAACAAACGGCCAAGTGCGAGTTTGTCTCGCCTGCTGGGGGTTCCGTAGAAAGGGTTTCTTGCTATTGTCACAGTATACCGAGTTAGAATTGTAAGCGCACTCTCGAGTGGTAGCCGGGAAAGTCAGAAAGGTGACACAACCAATTTTTTTAAATATTTTAACTGTTTATATGATCTTTGAGAGCTAATGGGCCCTTTTGCACTTAGGCCCGTAAGACCCATGTGTTTAGGGTCGGTTATACGCACGGGTCAACGCCCATTTGGCGGCCTCCACGCGGAAGTGCGAGCCCGGGTAGGACTCTGGTCTGCGGGCCAGTTTTCCTAGGAGTCAATCTTCGGGCACTCCTAGACAGCGTCAGCCAATCGATTGCCCATTCTGACCGACAGCCGGGAGAGTCTGAAAACGGTACTGTATCCTATGGATCGGGGGTAGTCACCACTACGTAAGGGAGAGAACCGTGCAAGCGACCTCGAACCTGTAACCAGACGGGAGACCGAAGTAATCTGGTTGCAACAGGAAGTAAGGGCGCGAGTGTCGGTCCGCTGAATGGTTAACCTGGTTATCTCGCGGTAAGGCGTTGGTCTCTTACGGGCGATTGACGTAACTCTATGGTTTAACCGTCCACCTTACGGGAGACAGAACGATCTAATATCGTTAAAACTTCCTGAGGTAACTGTTTCGCCCGTTGTTGTCGATAGCCCCAGTTGTTTATATGATCTGATTCTAACAATTCACGTTTACTTTTAATACTACTCATAATATTATTAAGTTATGTTACTGAACCCAATAGATTTTCTATTTGTCTTCGAAATAGGTGACATACTCAATATAGTATCATGCAAAATACTTGTAAAAACTACCCGTTTATTACAGTAGCTTGTATTTTATTTATTTATTTTTATTTTTATTGGAATTATCAAATTAAACATTTACAATAAGTATAATTCTAAAACAAATGGCAAAAACTTTCCATTTTCATTCACTGGCTAGTGCTGCCCAACTGGTACATACCCGTTCCAGGGCAAGCAATTTATTTTTTTACATTTAAAACAAGGGTCGATGAACCAATCAAACGCAATAATAATAATAATACTTAAAAAATATATATAATAATAATAAATATATATAATAATAAAAAAATAATAAAAATTACAGTATTATATAGGAAATTGAATAACTAAATACATTAGAGTGCACATATACACACATAATACATATGAACACAATATATGTTAAGTCAACTTCATCTTATTCTACTATATCGAACATGGCATGGATAGATAAACGCTCTTCTTGCGACATCCATTTATTTATTTCGCTTTTAAACAAATGACAACTGGGTCTGGTTTTTATGTCACTGCTTAATTTATTATAAAGTCTTGTAACTATGAAAGAGTAGTGTCGCTGTCCGAAAATATATTACTACATATAGTAGTATAAGTTACTTAATATAGTATCATGCAAAATGCTTGTAATAACTACTTGTTACAGTAGCATACCATATATTGAGGCCACCAGAACCAGAAAGGCCCAATGCAAACATCATTTTGCAAACATCATTTAATGTTTATTTATATGGATTTTTGCATTAAACTCAAAACCACCAAAATGTCACTTGGACCACTCTGGTTGTAACACGTCAAAGAGCGGTAAATTCGCCAATTGGAAACGAATGTAATGTAATGTAATTAAGAATCTACGTTGGTCATTAAATAAATACATAATTATGTACCTATCTGCAGCTTTATGCAAGGTGGTCAATTATGTCAGTCGAATGGTCATGGTCTAATGGACGGTTTCATTATTACGAGAACAAGGTCACAGCAACATTCATATCATAGCACTCAGCGGACACACATGACGCTATCGCGTGGTTTTTACTTTTACTAAAGGTTGTCGTTTTGGAGGCTGAACTCGCTGTAAAATAGCAGCATTTGAGATGTGGAGAGAAACTTTTGCGTTTTTTAAGAATACAATAAACGGGGAATATGGGTCACTGGAAATAATGATCAATATCAACATTTTTTACAATTCCATTTTTAAAATTATAAAAATCCATTTTTCCATTTTTAAAAACATCCAATTCAAGTTTTTAAAAACTTAAAAATATATATATTAGCGAGCAAAAAAAAATTGTAGTCCGTAGACCAAATATATTGAGATATATGTATATTGAGAAAAAATACATTTCCTATACATACCTACTTAAATTACACCTCAGAAGAAAAGTGAAAACTATAATATAAGATTTTAAAAAATTAAGAATATTTGAGTTTTTTAAAAAAATACACTAGTTATATTATACCTCAGAAAAATAAGAATTTTGGTGAAAATCATTTAAAAAAATATGCTTTCAATAAAATGCTCTAGAAAAAATGAAACAACAAGCTACCATATTTGAATATACGTATATAAAATTTTGTGTATGTGCTATTGACCGTTGAGGAGTCCCCTCGTCGGGAGCCATGGTGGGAATTTAGAACGGGCTGTCATAATTGAATGCTATACAAAATTTCGTGTCCCCTCGTCGGGAGCCAATCCTGAGTGCAGGAGCCATGTCATGATGAAATCATAATTCAAAGTTCAAATTCAAAGTTCAAAGTTTATTTATTCCAAAAAAAACCCGGCGAGGGTATAGAACTTACAATTAATAAATACATTTTTTATAATATTCATATTTTAAACATATCATATACCTGGTAAAAATAAAATTAAATCACGTTAGAAATCTGAAAGTCAATAAACTATACAAAATCAACCATTACATTGTCTAAATATTAAAAAGAGCATTAAGAAATATCAAAAATAGAAACACCAAATCCAAGAGAAAAAAAAAGCAAAAAAAAAGAATGTAAATCTACAAATAAAAAAGAAAAAAATAATAGAAAGGCAAATCCATCGAATGATCTCGCAAATAAATAAATCAATAATAATAATAATAATCAAGGAGTCCAATTTGGATAGAATCAAATAATAATCAGAGTAAAAATATAAAAATACAAGCAATAATATTTCAATACGTATACCAAATTCCGTGTCAAAATACAGTATCTCAATTACTGTGTTTAAGCTGCCTGCAGTTTTTTATTTATTTAAAAAATATATATTTATTTTACATGGTTAGAACACAGTAATGGGTAAAATTTACCTATAACACAGTAACAACTCAGTTACGGTGTTATAGCTTAAAAATAAAAAAAATATCAAATTATTTTCCTAATTTAAAACACAATATCTAATTTAATTAATTAAACAATTATAATTTAATATATATTTGTATGCAGAATTGAAGTTCTAACTATTGTTTAACATTAAAGATTAAAAGAAATAATCTATATCGATTTCTTTGTTCATGAAAACAAATATTTAACAACTGAACTTTGACCGCGTTTTTCTCAAAACGTCTTTTTTTAAGTTACTATGTTTTCATTTACGACGGCAGCACTGTAACCGCGTAGACCCGTGAGTGTAACCGACCCTGAACAAATGGGTCTCCGTGGTCGACTCCAACAGGGCCCATTAGCTCCCTAAAATACAACAAATATACCTACTACGACTTAGCGCGCGGGGGTGGTTGGGTTTGTGCAGAAGGCGAAGGGGTGGCGGGGGGGGGGGGGGGTTGTCTTATTGCCGGCATAGTCTTGAGGTGACACAACCGTTTTTTTTTCAGTTTTTACATCTAACGTACCTACTGAAAAGTTGGTCCGTGTCGTGTCAGACTATTCATTAATTTCTATAGTGATTCGTGCGCGTGGGTGCGTGCGTAGTTTGGTTGCAACATCGGGTTCGACGACACAATTAAACGCACCTAATCGCCTACTATCTACGTACGTCACGAATTCGTCAGATTTAAAATGCCTACACACGAAAATTTGCAAATTACAACACACCGCCATTGTCACACCTTCGGATGCAATCGTTTATCATGACGCAATTTAAAGGAGACAGATGTAGCAGCACTATGAGCAGAGGTACGGAATTTTCGTTTTTACGAAATAGACGCGAATTTATGCGAAAATTTTGTTTTATTATATTGGCGAAATATAGCAATTTTTGTTTGTTTTGCGTAAAGATTTGGGGATACTTTGGTGAGAAAACTTCGCATTTGCACTTTAATAATTGTGAATAAATGGATTTGGATCTAAATACAATATACTACAAAACGCCTCCGAAAAAAGTTTCAATAAACTCTCTCTGCCCATGAGATTAAATGCAACAAATAAAGCCTACTTTCAAATTTGTCAGTTATTTTGCCCATCTGTTGCTGCAAGTACGACCATCTTTGAGTCGATTAAGTCGCCCGGGCCTGTTCCTGGAAGCGCTGCGGTCTGAAGATTCGGATTTGTTAAATAAACCCAAAGAGTTTGAGATTCTGTAATTATTGTAGATTAATAAAGTACATTTTTAAAAACACTTTACAAACGCTGGATTCATTATTCTTCATATTTTCCGCAAATTCGGTTGATTACGTAATCTTGGGGAGGAGGTGGGGGCGGGGGGTCAGGCCGCTGATTACGTCTGTTGACATGGGGGAGGGGGGGGGGGGGTGGAGGTTCAAACATCTCAACAACATTGTGTGGAGTGTAATAATGAAACATTTTGTATAATTTATTTGGCTAAGTTTATTTTCCAAAAGCTTCTATTCGTTACTGGCCCTACAGGTTTTATTCCTGGCGGCCGCTAAGAAGAATAAAAAAATAAACTGTCAAATAATGACTCCCATAACATAACCAACGCGTAAAGGGGTAATCATATTATCGGTCGCGTCCGTAAGCCGCGGCTTATGGACGCAACTGAAAGGTTACCTGTGTAATGAATTTCTATTGAGCCGTGCACATTATCGGACATCAGTCGCGGACGTGACCTTGAGGCTTCGGACGTCCAATAGAGATCTGCAAGCCGCGTCCCAAACGACTGTGCATACTGTTCAGTCGCGTCCATAAGCCGCGGCTTACGGACGCGTCCGTTAATATGATTGCCCCTTCACACGGCGAATCATATCAAAGACGAATGGTCGTACTTGCAGCATGTCAAGCGGCGAATCATATCAAAATACATTACTCGAAAGCTTCTCAAAAAATCCTTTCTTCAGAGCGCTTATTCAAAATAAGTTCATCATCGCCTTCATCACTTTCATCACCTAATGCTTCAATCAATAAACAGGAATGATGCTCCCAATATTCTTGAGGCCCCGCGACTTCGATATCGCAGTCAAACTGCCTGAAGGGTTAAGTACATACTGTGGACTACTAAATGCTGCATTTGAACCTTTGCTGAAGCAGCGTTACAAAGCATTTGGATCCAAACTAGCAGTTAGTCAAACTAGATGCAGAACGCTTATAATGGCGACGTTACGGACAGAAGAACGTCTCTAAAACAGTCAAATGTTGAAATTACAACAATGCTAGCTTTTAACTATCATGAAATCTAAATAAGTGTATAAAATGCTGTTTTATTTAATATACCTATGTAATATATGCAAATTTTACAGAATTTTCGAAATTGATTTTAAATAAGGCAGGCCCAGAATATCTCACAATTGAATAAATATATGAATCATATGAGTCGTTTCTCTAGACACTCGGTATGTAAGTCACACCGTAGGTCTATCTATAATTATTCCGAGATATTTTATCTCTCCGACTGGTACGATTGGCTGACAACGACACGTGGCATCTCTAATTAATTATTACTATTATATATTATTATTATATGAGAACCACTTATAATTATAATACCTTTACATTTTGCTCTCCCTTACCCCAATAAAAGTTTTCTATAATTATAGTTTGCGGTCACTCGTACCCGATAATTGGCCATTGGGTGACCATTTAGGTGTGCGATGTGATTATATACCGTTGTGCTCGTGGCCTGTGCTCTCGCCAAGGTTTCTACTTTCCGTTAGCGAGGCGATCAGGTTGATCAGGCTCAGCTTTCCTCCGATGGATTCCTAAGGCGAGGCTCACTGACTAGTTCTCGCATTACACTGCTACTTACTAAGCGACTAACGGCTGTCGCTCCGTTTACCTTTATATACAGGATGTTGATATATTGGCACCTCCAATGGGGCCATTTATTAAGGAGGGGTACCATTCAAAGTTCAAAGTTCTTTATCGTTTTATATTATATCGATTTGCAGCATTATAATTGCCCATAGAGCGTACGCTATTTTGATATAAGCATATACTAGAGCTGTCGACTACAACGGGTGAACCCGTCACCTCAGGAAGTTTTAACGATATAAGATCGTTATGTCTCCCGTGAGGTGAGCGTAGAAGACTTGGGACGAAAACAGCCCACCGTCTAGTTACGCCTTACAGCGAGATAACCAGGTTAAATTCCCAGCGGGCCGACACTCGCGCCCTTACTATGTTGCAACCAGATCTCCCGGCTGGTTACAGGTTCGAGGTCGCTTGCGCGGTCCTCTCCCTTACGTAGTGGTGATATGGTGTCTACCGCGCACCACGGCATCATTTGCCCGGCTGTTCACCAGATATCGGATAGCCGATGGTCGTTTCAAGAGCAGTCGCCGTAAGGTGAACAACTACCCCCGCTGTATAGGAGACAGTACTGTTTCCAGACGCCCCCGGCTGTCGGTCAGAATGCACAATCGATTGGCATGCCGCACGGTGCGCAAACCGTCCAAGAGCGCCCAAAGGTTGACTACTAGGGGAAACTGGCCCGCCGACCAGAGTCCTACACTGGCTCGCACTTCTGCGTGGATGCCGCCGGATGGGTGTTGATCCGTGAGTTTGACCGACCCTGAACACATGGGTCTTAGTAGCGAAACTGCATTAGGGCCCATTAGATCCCTATCTAGCTAAGCACATGTATGTCGACGATGTTCAAATATATAATAATTTCTCTCCTGAAAACATCAATACCTCAATCGCCAACATGAATGCCGATTTTCAAGCTATTTGTGCCGAAGCTCGTACCTAGATAGACTTGGCTATTAAGCGTACACTTATCAAAGACATATAACTAAGAAAAGGAAAAAAAGTATGTATGTAACAGCTCTAATAAATAAGCAGCATGTATCTCGCAGAGTGTATTTAATCTATGTAAGTTGATAATTCGATAATGTTGAATGATAGCTAATGCTTCATAATTAAGTAATAAAAAATGATAAACACAAAAAAAAACAATAAAAATGATATCAAAATAATAATATTAATTTGCTTCAAAGCCTTAATTAACCCCATTTCGGCTACTTATCTTTATTAAATGAAATCAATCAACAAAACTGTGTTAGCATTTTTATCTCCTCATTATCTATAAACAATTCTATACCATTATCGCGCCAATTTTTCTTGTACATGTTTCCTTCTTCTGTTAACGCATTGCCTAATATATTATAGTAAACGACTAGTGCTAGCAGTAGCTTGTCAGTTTCAAAGAGTACAGATAATGAATGACGTTATCGTTCATACAAAAGTTCATCTACTGAACTAATATAGAGCTATACACACACTACAGTGTTTTGTGCAAGAGTCGCTGCTATTCTAACATTACTGCTTCGGAGATTTGTCAGCGGTATTACCAAGCAAATCCATCGTATATTTGTATAATATTGATTCATCGTATTTAACTACCGAAATCGTAATAAATATATTATATAATTATATTATGAATTATATAATTATATAATTATATATTATACTAGCTAACCCGTGCCCACTTCGTTGGGCGGTAAACATTTTTATTTGTGATGAAATTATGAGTGTGGTTCGGTTAGTACTGAGTGCTATGATTTATTTCCTGACTGCCAAAAGAACGGTTATATTTTTACTGCATATGTATGTATGTATTTGCATGTCAATTTGGCTATATTACCTACCGGGTTTCAAATGATTAAATGAAATGATTATGATTGAATAAATTATATTTATTTTAACTGTTCAAAACTTCTCTGTATACTATATTAGATGTAATGTTATTATTTGGCACCAAAATATATTATCTTTCAGAAGTTCCAACCCGAGATACAGTCGCGGTTCCATACCTATTTCGTATCAGTAAAAGGGAAATTATATGCAGTAAAAGGGAAAACTCTTTTGTTTTAAACACTTGAGACGATAAATTTACTTATTTTGATAAGAATTCATAATTGCAAACATGAAAAACTACTTTTTGTGACTTAAATATGAAATGTAGACATATGCTGTCGCTGACTTTTTTGTAGGCATTACCAAGCTCTACAACTTTTCTTTAGAACTCAATCATATATCTCTCATCGATAAGGCAGCATTAAGAAACGTTTCCATCCGACGGTTTTTTCTCCGACTTACTTTGCAAATCCGACTACCACGAAAAAGTCTTTTCATTTTTTGGGATTAATGTACCTATAGCCTATGACACTCACAAATAACGTGGTTTTCTATTGATAAATGAATTATCAAAATCGGTTTAGTAGATCCAGAGGTTAATCCCTACAACCTCACAAACTTTACCTCTTTATAATATTAGTATAGATAATTATATATTATTATTATATATAATTATATAATTACATATTATAATTATATTATTGATTATTGTACGTATACGAATTCGTAATAAATATATTATTATTTAACTACCGAAATTACCAATTGCAAAGCGATTGAACTGCGTGAGCGTTCGTCCCGTAGTACTGTCGGTCTGCGGCAGCGTTTCCCAAATGGTGGGTCGTGACTCGGCCCCAAGCCACGAAAATAAAATGCCGGGTCGCAGCATTGTCTCCTTGTTGTTTAAACTAATCATGCTCGTAAATGGCCAAATGGTGAGGCACGTCATTCATTGTCACACGGTACTTCAGCTCTTATCAAGGAACATTTGCTAGGACTGGAACCTAATTTGAAAGAATATTTTCCTTCAATCGTCAATCAGCAAGCAGCCAAGCGTGGATAAGGAACTCATTTTCATTCAGTATGGAACCCGAGGCAGATTTATCGGATTCAAATGTCGACTCGTTAATTGACCTGTCATCTGACACAGGGGCCCTGTTGTAGTTTGGCCACTAAGACCCATGTGTTCAGGTCTGTCAAACTCACGGGTCAACACCCATCCGGCGGCTTCCACGCAAAAGTGCAACCCAGGGTAGGACTCTGGCCTGCGGGCCAGTTTCCCCTAGGAGTCACCCTTCAGGCGCTCCTGGACGGTTTGAGCACCGTGCGGCGTCAGCCAATCGATTGTGCATTCTGACCGACAGCCGGGGGAGTCTGAAAACAGTACTGTTCCTTATAGAGCGGGGGAAGTTGTTCACCTTACGGCAACGGCTCTTGAAACGACCAATCGGCTACCCGATAACGGGTGAACAGCCAGGTAAAGGATTCTATGGTCTGCGATAGATTCGGTAGACACCATATCATCGCTACGTAAGGTAGATTACCGCGCAAGCGACCTCGAAACTGTAACCAGTCGGGAGACCGGAGTAATCTGGTTCCAACTAGAAGTGAGGGCGTGAGTGTTGGGCCGCTGGTTGATTAACCTAGTTACCTCGCGGTAAGGCGTTGGCTTCTTACGGGCGTGTGGCGTAACTAGACAGTGGACTGTTTTCGTCCCAAGTCTTCTACGCTTACCTCACTGGAGACAGAACGATCTAATATCATTAAAACATCCTGAGGCGACGGGTTCGTCCGTTGTAGTTGACAGATCTATTTGTCATCTGACACTGCACTCTAAAACGTATTTGAGAGAATATCATTAATGGATTTTTGAATATCTTGTCGTCAAGAAAACCCAGGTTTAGCAGAACAAGCGATAATATCTCTGCCTTTTGTCACGACCTAACAGTGGGAAGCAGGATTTTCTTGTTTCTGAAAAATAAATATAAAAACCGATTAAAAATTTAACCAGACCTAAGAATAAACTTTACGTGTTTTCCTATAAAAATAGAGTTCCTAGTTAAAAACAAACAGGTGCATACTTCTTACTAATAGTAGTCAACAAATATAATTAATATATAATCATTATAATATTGTTAAAAGTTTACACTTCAATTAGATTATGTACTTTTATGTGGTCATGCAAATGTGTTTTATTTTGCCTATTTATACGCCAGAATAGTAAAAATCGGTTGCGTCATCCCAAGACTTCCCCGATAAGTAGAAGGCCCCCCTCCCCCGCCAAACCCGCTTCTTCACCCTCCCGACATTACCACCCCTCCCTCCCCCCACGCACCTATTCGTAGTATATAAGTGTAGTATTTTCCGTAGTATTAAAATGATATGTTTACTAAAATAATGTAGTATTTTCTTATATATTGCGAATTTTAAATATTATTTGTGTCGCTTTTATGCGAGATATTCTAATCAAAATCTGTGGCATCTGAATACCGAATTTCAAGTCTTGAAGTCCAATATTTTAAGATTGAAGTGTGACTAGCGCGCCGTCCGGTGGACCGATTTCAAATATAATCTTTTCAATTCTTGCCATGACCAAATGATGCCTGCATTCCAAATTTTAGCTCAATTGGATGAAGCGTATGGGCGGTATCGTGGAGGAATACACACACACACACATACATACACACACACACACCCACACTCACACACACACACACACACACACACACACACACAAAGAGACACACAGACACACAGCCATACAGATATTTATTTATTTTAATTTTTAATTTTATTTATTTTAAACAACATGATTTACAGACATTCTGGCTATGATATTCGGTATACAGTACAATAAAACGTGCAAGAAAAACAAGTTGAACCCATAGCCGTTGGCTCATCTCATACCTAACTGAGCAAGTACGCCCGTATCTAGGGATGCTGATATTTAGCTTAGCATATTGCGATCTGACAGGTATGACGTTCGGTTGAATAATTATATACTTCAGTTTGGAAATGGTCTTATCTCGGGAGGGGGGGGGGGGGTGCACTTAGTTGTGCACTTTCTTCAATTCAACCGAGAATTGTAAATCTTGTTATATACGCAAGCTAAACCGTCTCAATGATTGATTTGTTTTTTTTTTCCACTGGTAGGTAAATTATATAAGAAATAAATAAAGCCTATGTGATTTTTATTACTTTTTTACGCTTGCATTATAAATTTATAATAGGACGGGGTATGGGCTTTTTCTTTTGGCACCAGGAGTAAAATAAGTTTGAGAATCCCTGGTCTACCGTATCCTTATAATACTGTGCTTTCTTACATCCGCGTATAAACGATACGTTTTCCAATCACGCACTAAATACGGGTGTAAACACCCATCGCTTGGCGCGTTTGTGAATGCAGGTGGAGTATGCATAACAAATAACACGTATCTGCGGCGGTTGAATATCGTAAATTACTCTAATCGGCATATTATTGACCCACAAGACGAGAGAACAAGAAAATGTGTGCTAACTACGTGCGAAGCATCCGGACAATACAAGACAAGACTTGGAGGTGGGAAAATAAAGATGATGCTGTTATTTGTGAAATACGAGTCACTTAACATATATATTATATATTCGCTTAACAAATATATTCGCTAGTTATTAATATCTAACACAACAGTAAAATGGTAACAACTAGAGTTGTCAACTACAACGGGCGAACCCGTCACCTCAGGAAGTTTTAACGATTAGTCGTTCTGTCTCCCTGAAGTGAGCGCAGAAGACTTGGACAAAAACAGTCCACCGTCAAGCTCCCCCACATGCCCGTAAGAGACCAACGCCTTAACCGCGAGATAGCCAGGAGTGTTACCCAGCGGGCTTACGCTCACGCCCTTACTTCCAATTGCGACCAGATTACTCCAGTCTCTCGATTGGTTACGAGTTCGAGGTCGCTTGCGCGGTCCTCTCCGTTACGAAGCGGTGAAACAGTGTATACCGACCACGGCATCCTTTGCCCGGCTGTTCACCCAGGATCAGGTAGCCGATGGTCGTTTCAAGAGCAGTCGCTGTAAGGTTCGCAACCACCCCCCGCTCTCTAGGAAACAGTACTGCTTCCAGACTCCCCCGAGTGTCAGTCAGAGTGCACAGTCGATTGGCTTACGCCGCACGGTGTGCAGACCGTCCAGGAGCGCCAGAAGGTTGATTCCTAAGGGAAACTAGCCCTAAGGCCAGAGTCCTGCCCGGGCTCGCACTTCATGCATGGAGGCCGCCGGATGGGTGTTGATCCGTGAGTGTGACCAACCCTGAACAGAAAGGGTCTTCGTGGCCAACTCAGCAATGGCCCATTAGCTCCCAGTAAAATGGAAACAAATAAATGAGGGATTACGGGGAAAACGATTAATGTATATATTTTTTGTGAAAATGGGATACAAATGTCATATACGATATGTATATGTATATGATACAGCAACAATTTCTTTTAGTACCTACTCTTCTGCTTTTCTTTATTGTTATTATTGTTTTGTATTCGATTTCTCGATATTGTTTTTTTGCCTTCTTGTCCCTTTTGTTTTTGTTTAATTTTTATTTGCGTTTTGTAAATTTATAGTACCGGACCCTGCCAAGCGTTTTTGCTGGCAATTCCATATTCTCTAAACTGTTTCTATATGTGAGAACCTGTTATTGGCTATCATTTATTATTTAAGTTGTTATTTAATATTTTATATGGCTGTTGGTTTTCCTTAAAATAAATAAATAAATAAATAAATAAATATTTGTATGTATGACATTTCTGTTTTACATCATGTTTTGGTGAATTTTATATGATAGCTTATATTTCTTTTTTACATATGAAGATGATAAAAATCAATACTGAATGTAGGTAATATTGGGTAAAAATTTTGAAGGTTTCAATTTGGTTAGAAACAACTTTTTAAATGTTTGTTGATGTTAAAAACATTATTTAAGCAAAGTTTAATCTAAATTTAGCATAAGGTATAGCTATAAACTTGAGCTAATAAAATAGGTTTATGTTTTTTTCCATTTATTGCAAATATTATAATAAATACAGTCGACTAACTAATTACAAAATAACTGCACCGTGACATCTGAAAGTCAATCTTCTTTTCAAAATTACGTATTTTTGTCCTAACGTACAATTTGTTAAAGGAATAGTATATACTGAATATCCGCGTCGAATATTTATCAAATATCCACTTTGACATCCGCATCCGTGGATCTGAGAAATTAAACACCGTACCAAGATACCATAGTAAAGGTAAGTATGTGTCTTAGTTAAGTAGGTGCATAGGTATGTAAGTGCGTAGGTAGGTAGGTAGATGCGTATTTGTTAAGTACCTACCTAACTTACTAAAATGCAGGTATTTTGAACACATGCAACAAGTGATGAATGCTGTCACTTGAAATCAGCACTAATATATTCTGTTACAGTACAATTTTGGGAACCGACTCTTGATCTATAAAACAAAAATACATAAACGTACATAATGATTATAAAGAATTGCATTTCTGCTTTAATGGGATCACAACTTTTCAATTGGGTATTTGTTTTGGCAACCCTGGTCGAGATGTCCTACATGATGTTATTTTACTATGTCTCGAGCCCGTTTTCGAAATAAGTATCTACGCTTCGTCGAACCACCAGGTGTCACAACAATTACACAATTGAAAAGTTTTGATCCCATTAAAGAAGAAATGCAATTCTTTATAATTATTATGTACGTTTATGTATTTTTGTTTTATAGATCAAGAGTCGGTTCTCAAAATTGCACTGTAACATAATATATGAGTTAGTGCTGACATTGTATGACAGCATTCATCACTTGTTGCATGTGTTAAAAATACCTACATTTTAGTAAGTTAAAGTGTACTTAACAGAAACGCATCTACCTACCTACCTACGCACTTACATACCTATGCACCTACTTATCTAGACACATACTTACCTACGCAAATGAACAATAAACTTTACCTCGTAAATGTAATTTCGTAACGTAAATGTAATTTCTAGTAGGTTGCATTACAGCCTGTACAGAAAACATTCCACTTTTGTATACTTAGCTGTCGCGCGACAGCCCTGACTGGCTAGCACTGAGGCGCCCGAGAATCCATGTAGTGGTAGCGTACGGGCAACGGGCGCTAGTATGAGTGCGAAATCGGTGCGTACTATGGAGATGTTATACTGTTCTTATTTTACTATGCTCGAAATGTCCTACTGATGTTATTTTACTATGAAGATACCCCGGATGAGAAAGAACGACGAACATTTTTCTGCGTAGTTTAAGTATAATAGTAGTTGAAGTTGTAGGTTTTAGTGAATCGCTTACCGCTTATCTGGGTGGACCTTGAATCGCTAATCGGTCACGCGAATTTTCCATAACGTTTCTAAAGGAAGGAAAAACTTCATTGCCGTCGCGTGACTCGCGTTATCTTGCTGAAGAATATCGAGGCTACTACGAATATCGATGATACCCACGGCATAATTAATAACATCGTTTTATGGTACTAGTATCATAACAGAAGCAATCTTCGTCTTATTTGTGTAATAGACTGGCCCGTATTCCATCTGTCGCAGGCCTAGTTAGTACTTTTTTGAGTATAGGTGGCTCAAAATAACGTTGGCAAACAGTTTTGTGAATAATATCCTTAATTTGGGATATAGATAAGGGGCTCTCTAGACTCTAGACCAGCTTTACTCAACCTTTTTTTTTCTCGGGCGAAATACGAGTGAGTGCTACATCAGACGGGCCGCAACAACCTATATTACAATAAATCCACAGAAGACGTTAATAAAACTCAACTTTTAAACGTAATCATTTATTTAAAACTAGTGAGATTGTTACCATTGCCTACTTTTGACAATTTTATCTAGATCCTGCTTATAATTGCTACATGCTACTCTCAACACGTCATCAAGGTGTGAATCAGTAAGCCGACATCTGTAGGCATTTTTTGCATATTTCATTTTAGAATAAGACGATTCACAGAGGTAAGTTGATGCAAACAACGTCAACAGCAAGTGTGCACAATTTTTCAAGGTTTCATAATTAACGGGTACTAATTTCCAAAATTCTTCATATTCTTTTACTTCTCTTTTCTCTTTAAAAATTGCTTCCAGATTTGTGTCGTTTTTAAATTCAATAAATTCATCCACTAATTTTGCATTCACAAATCCAAATGCAGTCAGTTGCGTGATTGTGGCTATTTGTAAGTGCCATGGATTTTCGACTAGCAAAAAACATTTCTTGATTTTTCTTAAATCCTGAAATTTGCGCTTGAATTCCTTGCTTAAGGAATCTAAGTAATTAGAAATTAATACATAGTTTTGTAGGGAAACATCAATGCCATCTTGTTAAGCCTTTACCATTGTTGGAAAGTTGTGCAGTTTTTATTTTGTATTTCTTCTATGTACAAGTCCAGTTTATCTTCGAAAGCAAATACTTGACTCATCTGAGAAATAATTTTATTTTCTCCCTGTAAACCACGATTGAGTTCACCAAGTTTTTCTGTCACATCGCAAAGAAAAGCTAAAATACTCCACCAACTGTCATTTTCAAGTTCACTGTAAACTTTATCATTTTGTTGTAAAAATAAAATAATTTCATGTCGCAAAGAGTAAAACCGTTCCAGGACTTTTCCTCTACTGAGCCATCTTCGGGCCGCAAAGAAAAGGTCGGCAGGCCGCAGGTTGAGTATGGCTGCTCTAGACGATCAAGGGCTGGGAGGGGATCGTCAACCGCAGGAATTATGCAAATATTTATAAAATACACACTACTAAGTATTACTTTATTTATATACAATGTATTTATGTGTGTATGTATGTCTATATGTATATATATGTCAATTGTATGCTTATGTATGGCCATTTATGTACGTATGTTACATATAGTGTTAGAACAATCCCTCCCTTCCATTTTCATTCCCCTATTGTATTTATACATTTAAATTTAGAAATGCTTCTTTTTCCCTTTTTCTTTTTTTCTTAAAAAAAAGGTTACAAAATTATTATCTTTCAAAATAGGTGCTTTATATTATTTGCTAATTTGAAATGTATTAATGGCTATATTATTGTAAATTTATAAAATGTTCTTTCATAAAATGAATATGCGGTATACATTTAGCTAAAAAAAAAGAAAAAAAATTATATTTTTTTTTAATATTTACCAAAAATGCCTAATTTTGTAGTTTATACCAAAAATTCACGTTAATTAGACGTAATTGATTGATGAATGACGTGACTCCGTGGTATAAAACTACAGAATTAGGCATTTTTAGTAAATATTTAAAAATTATATTTGTTCAATTCCTGCGGATTACGATCCCCTCCTAGCCCGCGACGCGATGCTTGACAAGCATGCTTGTTCGTCTAGAGAGCCCTTTAAAACCGCTGCACCGATCGGTGTTTTTCCGTTGCGACGACTCGCGGGCGGCCGATCTCCATATTTATGCAATTAGGTATGTAATTAAATGCGAAAAAAATCGACTTCATTGTATAAGCCAGCATTATACATTAATATGCGTGCGCTACAACACCCCCTACAAAGAAACTTTCGAGGGTTGAAAACATGCCGTCGTCAGTTTCAAAACCATGGCTAGCTATCTAAGGGTTAAAAAAGTAACGTAAATAATAAAATCGGTTGTGTCACCCTAAAACTTTCCCGGCAATTAGTAAAGGATGTCCTCTCATTTAATTTAAAAATCAAATTGTAAGTGCACGTCGCCGTAAAATTCGCCGTTAAACATTCAAATTTCGTACGAGCGACAACGCAATGAAGATTTAAATTTCTAACCTACGTCGCGTGATTTCAAACGCGCGACGCCATTAATTTATATATTTAATTCCCCCATACATTGGCAACAGATTTGATTAAAATGTATGGTAAAAATTAAATATGATTAGTGTATGTTTATGTACGTATTTAAATATTATTTAAATATAATGTACGTTTCATGGCTTGCCTCAGGCAAAATCGTTATTAATAAAATAAAATATATGGCGGAATGTAAATATCATTTGTGTCGCTTATGTGTGAGGTATTCTAACCAAAATTTCACAATGTGATTTCGCACGTACCGAAGTCCTGAAGCCAAGGCTCAAAGTCCAATATTGCGAGATTGAAGTATGACTAGCTCGCCCCCATTTCGAGGTGGAACAAGGTGGTAAGATTTCAAACACAATCTTTTCAACTCTTGCCATGACAAATGATGCCTGCATGGCAAATTTCAGAACAATTGGGTAAAGCGTTTGAACAATATCGTGGAAGAATACACGCACACAGACAGACACACAGACAGACCAGTTTGGAAATGGCCTTAATCGTCTCAGGGGGAAGTGGGGGGGGGGGGGGGGGGGGGGGGTCACCGTCTACATCTCAAAAAAATATTGCGCACTCACATTACTTTTTCTTCGGTTGGTAGGTCGGTAAAATAACAAGTAGGTAAATATATTAAAAGGAATAAAAACGACTGCCTCTAAGAAAAGTGAATACTTATAAAAAAAATATATTACGTTTTTTTATGAATTATTTATGGTTTATGTATTTATCCATATAGATACATATATATTTTCGGAATTTACTCAATCAGACCTTTCATTTGACACGAAAAACGAAATATTTATGTTAATACATTGACATCTGGAGATGTGGATATCTTGATATTTGGACAGTTAATGTACCCTATGACACTCGGGATGGCATAACGACTCTAACATTACCACATATGTACTTCTAAATCGGTTTGCGTGTTTAGAAGTTATGGTGTAGGTAATAAAGAAACTGAAAACATACATAGATGAATCTGAACACTTTACACTGCTTTTTCGCTGGGCAGTCGTGTAAAAATAGAACCCTTTCTAATGTTTTTCAAGAATTCTTACCTCTGCACTGGAACCTTTTCATTGTCCAGGAGATTCTCTTATGAGTTCTTCTGACCCTAACCTTCTAACCTTCCTTTCAGCACACTATCATCGTTCGCTGTTATACGGGCACGCATGTCAAGATACGAGTGCGTACATATAGTACCTACTGTCTACTCCACACCTTAATAATTTGTGGCGCACGCGCGTCGAAACCAGTTCCTTCGCCTTAACGAGTTATTTACGTTTTGCAAACATTGCCAACGGTATTTAGGACACGAGAGTTATTTGCCCTAAGGTTAATTTTAACTGGTTACGCGACCGAAAGTAACAGATTGACGTTTTTGCAAATCCATACACAAGTCGGGCATTATATATCTATATATATATAACACAATCTATATATAATATATATTATAGATTAAGAAATGAAAATTGCTTTATTTTATGACAAAATGTACTATAAAATATATTAGCGTTTCGCCGAATGGCGATTTGGCCGAAATCCGAATACCGAATACTCGTCTAAAATTTGGCTGAGTATCCGAATACTCGGCTAACATATGCGGCCTTGTTTTATACTCCAAAAATCACTACTCTAACTCTAAGTACTTCGTAATTTACGTAAGTAAGTACAAACATATGGCATATTAATCATATTCGATGTGACTTGCGCTTATTATTTACTAGCTGCGCCCAGCGGTTTCACCCGCGTGGTGATGGAAAATTGTGATAATGATGATAGAAAACTATACATCTTTATAAATTATAGCCTATGTGTTATTCTGATGTGTAAGCTATATTATTGTAAAGTTTCATCAAAATCCATTCAGTAGTTTTTGCGTGAAAGAGTAACAAACATCCATACATACATACAAACTTTCGCGTTTATAATATTATCCTACTAATATTATAAACGCGAAAGTTTGTATGTATGTATGGATGTTTGTTACTCTTTCACGCAAAAACTACTGAATGGATTTTGATGACACTTTACAATAATATAGCTTACACATCAGAATAACACATAGGCTATAATTTATAAAGATATATGGTTTTCTATCATCATTATCACAATTTTCCATCACCACGCGGGTGAAACCGCTAGTGTTAAATAAAATAAATTATTCCTATTTTTATTTTAATTAGAAAGAGACAACGTACTGCATTAGTGTCGTTACGTTCTGTTTTCTTTTGTTCTTTCGAAAAACGCACTCCTTTTGATTACATTCTCGTGCTCTAATTCGAAATTCAAAATATCTTTAAATCAAAATACGAAATTATTTCTGGTCTCGACTGTCAGATAGGTGGCTACATTTTTAAAGTTTTCGATGAAAATGTTATTTTCTGGGCTTTTATGCAGTAAAGGATGTACAGCGGATGTTACACATACGAATTATGGACCATGGATCGGGGAGGCGTCGCTCCTTCTGGTGACCGCAATATTACTTGCTATTATATTACAATTAACTTACTTGATTCTATATCGTTTACTGAAGAATCCTGAAGGTGGTATCCCGCCACCGAAAACGCTACAAATCCAACATTTACCGAGAGTGATAATTAATTCTACCACCAGAAAGCCCAAAAATCGCCGGCGATATTGAAAATTGAAATTCTGAAGCTGTACTTTCGAAATATATCATTAATTAATCAGCATTATAGTTTCATTTAGTAATTTATCCAACGTATTCGTGAAGGCGGCATCCTTCCTGAATATACCTATATATATATATATATATATATATATATATATATATATATATATATATATATATATATATATATATATATTATATAGATCTGGTCGCAACTTGCAGACCTCAAATATGCCAGATTTTCAGTAGGTTTATCAGTCTGTTTATGTAGAAGATAACCCGTCACAAGGGACCATTGACCAACCAACAAAATGAGAAAAATATAACGATGTAATGCAAGGAAATATGCAGGTTTCAACAAGGATTAAGATAACTCGGACTGAGGTCCATAGGTATGAATTTACATGAAGCGTAACGGCTTTGGCGTGACGGTAGTTACTGCGCCGTAATCTATACTAATTTTATAAAGAGGTAAAGTTTGTGAGGTTGGCATGCAAATACATACATACATATGCAGTAAAAATATAACCCTTCTTTTGGCAGTCAGGAAATAAATCATAGCACTCTGTACTAACCGAACCACACTCATAATTTCATCATAACAGTTTTACCGCCCAACGAAGTGGGCACGGGTCAGCTAGTATTATATATTATTAGTAGGATATTAGTAGGATAGTAGGATAGAACTTAAATTTCGAATGTCAATTTCTTAGATTTTTTTCCTACTTACTTGACAGTTATCGTTATATTTTAGATAATTCACACTATATCTTTATAAATTATAGCCTATGTGTTATTCTGATGTGTAAGCTATATTATTGTAAAGTTTCATCAAAATCCATTCAGTAGTTTTTGCGTTAAAGAGTAACCAACATCCATACATACATACAAACTTTCGCGTTTATAATATTAGTAAGATTTATTTTTATTTACTTAATGACTACATAAAAATGATTTTTTTATTTAATGAGTACTAACAGTTTATTAAAGCATACAGCCTCTGAGTGTTCAAACATATTTGCCGAGAAGGCAGCTAGAACAACGCAAAAGAAAACTTCACCTCTTATTGTCCGGAAGCCGATCGTCGACCCTACGTTATAAGATAGAAAGATGCATGAAAAACCGGATATCCTTGAAAAAATTTAAATCATCAAATTTCTCTTGTCCTGTTAAAAGGAAAGTTGCTACTTCTAGTGTACTTTTTGAGGTCCAATTCTGAAATGAAATGAAATGAAATGAAATGAAATGAAAAATACCTTTATTGTACTAACAAAAAAAAAATACATGGGTAAAGAAAACTTAAATTCTATTTTAACTTAGTACAAACGGCGGGCTTATCGTTTCACGATTTCTTACAGCCAACCGTGTAATATTAAATAAAAGTATCAATACAGCTCACATACATAAACATATACACATAAATATACATATACATACATCCAAATATACAAACATACATAAAAAAAAATATATATATAATTTATAATATTAATATATGTATATTATAATAATAAATACATAGAAGTTACAGATAAATAATAATAAAAATAACTGCTTATATAAAATGATAGATATTACAAAGTTCTTATGCTTCTATCCAGTCAACAACCCAACGAAAGGGGGAAGGGGGGAGGGGATAGGGGGAGGGTTGGTTCTTAGTTAATATTTTGAGGGAGAAAATGTTTTTTTCAGTAACGCCTTGAAACAGGGCAAGGATGTTGCATGACGAATAGCATGCGGAAGCTGGTTCCAAAGTCGAGCAGAATGGACGCTAAATGAGTTAGTGAAAAAAGAAGACTGATGTAGTGGAATTGCTATGGTGTTGTCCTGGCTTGACCTGAGTGGAACACCATGACTTCCTAACGGGAGAAAGAGGTCTTTAAGGTAAGGAGGTGCTATGGGACTATTTAGGACTTTATAAAGGAGTGAGAGGGCGTGCAGATTTCTGCGCTCACGAATTCGAAGCCAATGGAGTCCATCGCGATATTCGCTTACGTGATCAAATTTACGCAAGTCGAATATATATCGTATGCAGATATTTTGTAGCCGTTCGAATTTATCCAGTATCTTCTCTTTCATATCTATAGTACCGACATCAGCATAGTCTAGAATTGGAAGTAGCAGTGTTCTTACTAAAGTTTGCTTAGTTGCTGCTGGAAGGAATCTCTGTAACCTTCGGAGGCTATGAAGGCCATTGAAAATACGACGACTAATTTGGTTGGCGTGTGCCTGCCACGAAAGAATTCGTCCATTCCAAGATTCTTGACAGATTTGGTATACTCAATAATATTACCGTTTATTTTGAGGGGTGACATTGACGTTTTGTTAGTATTAGACTTGAGTTTCTGGCCACCAATCACAATCGCTTGTGATTTGGCTGGATTTATGATTATGCCATGTTTTTCGGCCCAACTTGATATGTGTTCTAAATTAGAGTTCATAGTCGACACGGCAGAAGGCAGGTCATCAGGTCTGGCATGGAGGTAAATTTGAAGGTCATCAGCATATAAATGATAGGATGTAGTTAAGCCCTTGGCAATCGGGTTAATGAAGATAGAGAAGAGCAGTGGGGATAGGACACACCCTTGCGGGACACCAGCTGTGAGCTCGAGCAAGTCTGATTGGCCCTCAGACGATTTAACACACTGGTAGCGTCCGCGCAAGTAGGAGTCAAACCAACTCACCACTCCTCTAGAGATATTGAGCGATCGGAGTCGCTCAAGGAGAAGTTCAAAGTCGACAGAATTAAATGCGCTACTGAAATCAAGCAGCGTGAGAATAGTTAGTTTTCTATCATTCATAGCGCGTCTAATGTCGTCGGTAACTTTGACTAGTACAGTAGTGGTACTGTGACCAGGGCGGAAACCAGACTGAAGGGGATCTAACAATTTGTTGTTATCTAAGAAATTATTAAGCTGGGTGTAAACAACCCGCTCTAAAACTTTGGAGAATATTGGTAATATTGAAATAGGCCTGAAATCTTTAGCAGAATCTGGCGATTGGACTTTAGGGAGGGGTATGATAATAGCCTGTTTCCATAAATTTGGAACTACTGAATTAAAAATAGAAAAATTTATAATATGTGTGAGTGTAGGTAAAAATATTTCAAGTATTGGTAGGATGAGGTCTTTGTTTATGTTGTCACATCCATACGCTCTAGACTTAATTCCTCTTACTATTCTTCTTATTTCCGCTTGTCGAACTGGAGAAAACGTAAATTTGCTTACATTATGCGGAACCTCCTCACGGATAGACTTTATGGAAGCAGCCTTTGTATCATCCTCAAGAATACATGGTGGTTTTGCAAAGTGGGCGTTGACAACATTTAGGTCAAATTTGGAGTTCATGGGGTTTGACGTGGTTTTACCCACTCCGAGGGAATGAAGAAATTTCCAGGTGTTCTTTGGGCTCGAATTTGCAAGATTACGACAAATGTAGGATCTTTTGGCATTACGACACAATTGGTTACATTGATTCCTCAACAACTTAAACGAATTCCACAGTTCATCGGAGGGAGCACTTTTGAATTTAGATTTAAGTTTATCCCGTTTTGCCATCAATCCCTTGATTTCATCCGTAATCCAGGGAGAAGCTGGGTGTTTAATACGAATCTTTTTAATCGGCGCGTGCTTGTCATAGAGCTGTATAATGAGTTTATTTAGAAATTCGACCTTCTCGTCTACAGATCCCAAATGAGCAACGTTATGCCACTCCATGTTATATGCATCATGAGACAACTGCGTGTAGTCAATGGTCCTCAGATCCCGCCGATACAAAAACCTAGGTGGTGGCTTGGGACTTCGGATTTTATAGGAGAGATATAGTAAGTCATGGTGCGAGAATCCAGAAGCGGTGTACTGCCCATGGCTGTTGATCCTATCCGGAGAAGATGTAATAATTAGATCAATGAGACTACGGGACGCTTTATCATAGTGGGTAGCTTCAAGTGGGAGTAGATTGAGATCGAGCGAGGAGATAATTTGAGATAGCTTAGACGAACGATAATCCTGTTTTAGAAGGCAGGTATTGAGGTCGCCCATAAGTACTGAATGTTCATAATTAGGTACGAGACCTTCAAGAAGTGACTCTAATTCTTGAAAGTAATTAATTTGGGGAGGGCAGTATACGACACCGAGAAGAATTGAAGTGAATTGAAGATTCACCTCTATGAAGAGATACTCTGGACGACCGCGGACATTCGATGGAGATTGGCACAGTATTTTATAACGAAGATCAGATCTTAGATAAATACCTACGCCACCGCATCTCCAGCCGACTCTGTCGTTGCGTATTAGAATAAAACCCGGCAGGGGAAATTGGTGCGAAGGCAGCGATGGTTTCAGCATTGTTTCACTGATAAGAAGTGCGTGAATATTAAGTCCAGAGAATGTAGCTAGCAGGTCAGGATAATGTTGGGGAACGCTCTGAGCGTTAATATGGCATATATTGAATGCATTTTTGAATGTGGGAAAAGTGGTTAAAAGTACATTATGGAGAGACGGACTATTAACTAGTTCGTCGGAGCTCAACATATCGTTTGCCTCTGAACCGTGTTCCTCAACGTCTAGACTGGATTCGTTACTGAAAGGACAATTAAATTCATCAAGGGTTTTATCTAGAGTGGGATGGGGTGATATTGATATATGTGCCTAAATAGTGCATAGAATGTGTGCAGGGATGAACATAGGTTATTTTTAATATAACTTTTAAACCAAGAGAATATAGAAGTTTAAAAAACAAAAAAAACAAAAATTATTATATTTTCGCTACCAGCAAAGACATTCAATCTGAGTATAATGTGTGACTCAAGCGTCCTCTTGTACCTTAAAAACACTGTTCTGGGGTCATTGTATCTAGGTAGAAATTTTAAAATAATCATAAAGACATGTTTATAAAAATATTCGCCAGAGAGTAACAAAATCGAAACAATAGATAAAACATACATTTTTAAATAGATTATAATAATATAATATGAAACAAGTATAATAACAATAGATCTATTAAAAATGTAATAGAATATAAAAGTAATAAATATTATCAGTGGTAACATAAGACTGTATATGAAATAATAGCAAAAATAATTGGTAGGTATCAGTATAATATAACATTGTATAGAAAATAATATTAGGACTATTAGCGTAGGAGGGTATACGAATATAACGGGATAATTCATCAGTGATAAAATATTATATCTTAACCTAGGTGTAAGAGCTTCCTTTGTATTTAAACTATTTCTAAAATAGTAATACAGTAAATTATGCATCTTGAGATAAAAATAAAGAATAATACTAATTACAGAGAAATAAACAGGATCGATAAACTCAAAAATAGGAAAAACATAGCAATGCACACAAAAATTGAAAGGTGATAGATGATAGGTGATAGGGCAGGCATAAGAATTATATGGTAAGCCGTTACAAATAGGTAATAGATGATTACCTAATTTGTGACAGAATATTCTCGTTTTTGATATGAAAAGTTCTGCCATTTTCTTGCTTTTTAAGAAAAATTTAACCATTCTTTGTCCAGCAATATGTATAGTTGTTTTCTTTTGCAAAGTTCTTCGTTAGCATTTGAATGTATTTTGCTCTATTTGTTAAATGCTCAGATATGTATACCGGTCGTGACTCTCCCGTTATTTTTAAGTGAGACGTGTTTAGCTTGCTACTATTGCTTTTACATCTTATATTGAAAGATTTGGACGATTTTAGGAAGTTGTCACGATGTACTTGGCTGTTAAATTTTATAATAACAGATGGCGGAGTCTTTTTAGATGTGTTGGGCTGTCGTCGAATATGGAGTATTTGACTAAAGTCCACTTTATGGCTGATGACGTTGCCAATATCCGATATACATTGGTTCAGGTTCTCCTGCGGTGTAACAGGCAGGCCGCGTATTTCCACGTCCGTTGCGATGTGCTGGTAATCGATCGCATCCAGTCTATCTTCAAGGAAAGAAACACGTTTGCTGAGAATCACATTGGTTTCCTCCACCTTTTTTATGGACGCGCATTTCTGCTCCACACTGGTGATCCGTTTATTTATTTCGTCGTAGTTTGAAGACATTAGTGAAATAGCTTCTAGTATCGCATTATTTTGTGCAGCAATCTCATCAGATTTGTTTCCATGTAAAAGAAATTTGTCCTCAATAATTCCTGCAATGTGTGAAGTAATAAGAGACTTAAATGAGGCCAATTCCTTTTTGAAGGAGGTTTCTGACATAAACACGTTGGGAGATTGGCTTGATGATGGCATAGACTTAATGGATATGTTGGAATCACTGCTACATTGGCCGGTGGCGCTGACGGTATACCGTGGCGAAAGTACATTTTTTATAGTTTTTCCAGCAGAGCATGGGTCGCATTTCCAGGTTTTCACTGTTAATTTGGTAAGTTTTTTGTCCGTGGCGCATGTGGCATGGAGCATAATTTTGCAATCCAAGCATTTTATAATATCAGTCGCATCCCTGATTTCTTTATCGCATTTTTTGCACACTGGTGAAATCGGAGCCATTTTCTTCTCGAGATTTTCCCGAAATTGGGGAAAAAATCCCACACTGACAACCCCGAACCTTTTGACAGCTCTGTAGTGTTGTGCGGTTGCGAGAACATTCAAGTCGACTTCAAGTCGACTTTTGTGGGTAATGTGGGGTAGTTGCCTGGGGTTTGCAAGAAAAAGTTATCGATTTATTGACGTTGCAACTCACTGAATTCAGCGATTATGGCCTCGTATTCCCATAGATCTTGAAGGTTTCGCAGGTGATCCGAATTTCGCGAGTAGTTAGCACTGATTTGACAGTTAAACACTTGTTAGAAAAAAAATAATGTTGAAGAGCTAGTGAATGTCAATGTTGACAGTCCAGTAGAGTTGGGCGTATGAGGAGTAATTCTATGAGGAGCGTATTTAAATTTTTGTTGCAATTTCGAAAAAATGTAATGTTACAAAGCGCGTTGCAATTTCTTCGAAATTAGAAAGAAAATACGCCCCTTAAACAATAAGCTGGACTTAGCGAATTTTCATTCAACAGGACAAGAGGAATTTAATAATTTATAGTTTTGCAAGGATATCTTTTATTCGGCTTTTCATGCATAATCGATTTGTCTTTGTATCTTATGACATAGGGTGTCCGAATGGCCGGCTCCCAAACTATTAACAAAACTATCACGCTACTGAATACACTGTTAGAGCAGACCAGTGAGATTGATATTTTCCATGGCAGCTTGTGGTTTTTTTAAAACACCTTAATAATTACAATATATGATAATAGCCAAACTTACTATTGTATATGTATTTTTATAATATTTTTTTTATTTTCGTTTTAACATTAAATATCAATAATTAAATATTAGTAAATGTTAGTATCAGCAGTTCCGGCTCGTACGTTTTTGGCTCCCTATGCGAAAACAAATTCTGCGCTCTCATCAAAGTGCCTTCGGAGGGGTCTGCCGGGTATAGGACTACGGTATGGAATGGAACTTCAGAAAAACGTTTTTTTAATAATTGTAATAACAAAGAATTTTATTTTAAAACCTTCGATTTGAAGGATATCCAGACCTTTGATTAATACCCAGACCTTTAAAGGATGTCCATAAGGATATCCAGAGACTTTTGAAGGATATCCAGATCATAACCTTTGATTTGAAGGATATCCAGATTAAAGGATATCCAGACGAAGATATCCTTCCAACAGTCTGGGGGCGACGATGCCCGCTGGTTACCTTTCCCGGTGCCTCGCCGTAAGGCGTTGGCCTCTGACGGGCAGGTGGCGTAGCTAGACTGTGAATTGTTCTTCGTCCCAAGACTTCTGCGCTCACCTCACGGGTGACAGAACGATAAATTTAGTAGTAACTTTCTGAGGTAACGGGTTCGTCCGTTGTAGTTGACAGCTCTAGTTATAAACCTTTGATCAATGGCTGGGATATGTAAATAAAAACGAATGTCCATTTTATAAAAAATACATATAATTTAATATCCACAAACCTCAATGTTAGTTTAAAAAAAAAGAGTACCTTTCATCACCTAGTAATTCGTCTACCAAAGCTAGTAGGGCGCAGAGGTCCTAAACTTTTAGTTAGTTTATGTTTTTAAATCCCTAAATTTAAAAAAACTCAATTTTGCGCCTAGGTTGCCTATATGGCCGAACCGGTCATATAAACATGCTACAACTATTGTCTAAACATCAAATCAGATAGATGTAATATATAATGTCTATTTACTACCATTGGAATCTTCTTTAAATACCAACATTATGAATGTCAGCACAAAACTCCAGTCATGAAACATGCAATCATACAATTTATACCAATAGACTACTTTATATATATTTAAACGAAGAAATGTAAGCAACAGCGTAAACGGTGAACCGTTTTAGCTAATGATTTATTTAACTTCTAAGTTTAGGCTATATTTATTTAATTTTTCGATTGCCTCATCGTTTACAATATTACATAAGTTGCTTACTCGCGCCAGTCAGGTTTGCTGCACAACAATCGAAGTAGGTATTACCTATTGTAATAGATTTAACGGATGGTCCATCCCAGAACGGTCACAAAAGCCTATAGAAATGTCCATCACGTTTGAAACCAATAGATTTAAAACTTTAATCGTTTTGGTATAAATAGATAGACGATAACAATACTTACTTATTAGGCTTACAGTAGATAATTTCCGTTTTATCACGCTGGCCACTTCGCGCCCCCAATACCAGATTTGGCCGGATTTCCTTGTCCTACGGTCTGGTCACGGTTTCGAGGTTGTTTGCACGGCCTCTACCTGACGTAAGCGGTTACTCAGTTTAAATGTACAGTGGAACCTCTCATAACGAGTAATTCGCAGTAATTATTCGTCATAACTAGTTATTCGCACCTCTCATAACAAGTATGGGAAAAATTGTTTCGCTCAACGAGTAAGAGTCTGCAGAATGAATTATGCTCGTTATGAGAGGTTCAACTGTATTGCGGACCGAGGCGCCCTTTGCCTGCCATGGCGACTCTTATTAGATATCGGGTGGCTAACGGATCGATTTAAGGATAGATGACGTCAGGTCGACCACGACCCCCTGGTTATTCGCCGGATGGCGTAAGCTTGGCTGACACATCCTGGTACGTAAACCGCCCAGTTTCGCCCGAGGTATTCCTCCGAATCCGCGATATTCTGAAACCAACCGCCTCCGACTGCAGGATTATATCCTGCGGGAGCTAAGGGGCTCTTGCTGAGTTAGCCACGAAGACCATTCTGTTCAGGGTTGGTCACACTCACGGGTCAACACCCATCCGACGGCCTCCGCGCATGAAGTGCGAGCCTGGGTAGGACTCTGGCCTTAGGGTTGGTTTCCCCTAGAAATCAACCTTCTGGCGCTCCTGGACGGTCTGCGCTCTGTGCGGCATAAGCCAATCGATTGCGCACTCTGACTAACAGTCGGGGGAGTCTGGAAGCAGTACTGCTTCCTATAGAGCGGGGGTGGTTGCGGACCTTACGGCGACTGCTCTTGAAACGACTATCGGCTACCCGATCCTGGGTGAACAGCCGGGCAAAGGATGCAGTGGTCCGCGATAGATTCGGTGTACACCGTTTCACCGCTTCGTAAGGGAGAGGACCGCGCAAGCGACCTCGAACTCGTAACCAATCGAGAGACTGGAGTAATCCGGTCGCAATTGGAAGTAACGGCGTGAGTGTAAGCCCGCTGGGTAACACCTCTGGCTATCTCGCGGTTAAGGCGTTGGCCTCTTACGGGTTTGTGGCGAAGCTTGACGGTGGACTCTTTTGTCCAAGTCTTCTACGCTCACTCCAGGGAGATAGAACGACTAATCGTTAAAACTTCTTAAGGTGACGGGCTCGCCCGTTGTAGTTGACAACTCTAGTTGCAGGGATATATCCGTGGCAGAATCTTACTGCTGCCCTGACGGGTTAAGTCCCTCTACGAGGAGGCTACCAGATGGGAGTTGAACCGTGCGCTGGGCAAACCAGATGACCTAAAGTTGGGCCAACACCACCCAAGCTACACGGAGCCATTAGGCACCTGTCATGACGAACCGTTTACTCTTTCTCAAATCGATATCTAAGTAAGGCAAGGCCACATCGCATTCCTGGAATAGCTGCATAAGTGCGGTGAAATGACCACGCCAATTTGTGCACTAATTGAGCCGTGCGCAAAGTGCAATTTTGCCTGCATTCTGACGCGATCCGCAATCCGAGCCACTAATAACCGATAGGTTTTTATGGCCGGGTAATCACCGACTATCGACACCATCGACGCTTTCTGCCATACACAGCCGCTATACCGGAGCGACAACGTCGCTAATCGCATTTCACGTGGTAAACTTCCTAAGCGGACGGTCTTTCAACGACTAGACATGTAATAATAATTATAATAATAATAATAATAATAAACTCTTTATTTGCACTTAATTCGTATACAAAAAGGCGAGCTTATTGCCACATGGCAATGTCTTACAACTAACCTAAACACAGTGGTACATTGTGAAAATAAAGATTATTACTTACATAACATACAGACAAGTGGAAGAATTTAAAACTAATAATGCCCGAGGAGAGGAAATTGGGAGAGGAACAGGAGAGAAAGGGAAGAACTGGTTACTTCTTAGAAAGGTAGTAATCCTTAAGGTCTGTCTTAAACGATGGTAAAGATGGCGAGTTTCGTATATTTGCTGGGAGATCGTTCCAGAGTCTTGCAAAATCTAGAGATGCAACGGTTATTAATTTATCGATTACGATTATTGATTTACCGATTGAGGAGAGATCGTTAAAGATCGATGAGTCGGCCATTTTAAACTTTTTACTATTATACTAAAATTATCTCAATTTTGTTTTAGATATATACTTTATACACTTCTATGATATTCCCAAAAACTATATAGAAATTTAGAGTAATTTAAAGTATGTCAGTATTATTAAGGGTTACATAACGATTCTAATAAAAGTTTTATCATGTATAATTTTAACTGTTAACAGAGATTTTCGATTAAATATGTTCGGGGAGAGATTGATCAATCAACATTTTTCTTGTAGTGAGAATAAATTACCGGTCCGGAGGCCAACAATGCCTATAGGAATTTTGTGTCGTTTGACAAATTCGCGCTTAGCCCTTTCAGCCGGCTCCCGTATATTATATTCATATATAATATACATGATTAACGAGATGAGGAAATTCATGAAAACAACGATATTTGTAGTATTTTTTTACAAAATCAACCAAAAAGTTGCAGCGCAGTTTTTTGCGCGCAAAGGCTGGCTTCCGACCGGTTAAACACGCTCTGTTCAATCGTTTACGCAAATTTACTGACCTGGGAAAATTCAACGTGATTTCGGGCCAACAAGGTGTACCCAATTTCAAGTCTCTAAGTCCAAAATTTCGAGATAAAAATATGACTAGGGCGCCCCCTGCTGGAACGATTTCAGCTACAACCTTTTAGACTCTTATTATAACCAAATTATGAATCCATGCCGAATTTCAGCTCAATCGGTTTAAGAGTTCGGGCGCTATCGTGAAGGAATGTACATACACAGAATGTACGTACATGCGAATATTTTGCGAATGCGAATATGTGCAGGTCGTGTCGTGTCTCGCAAAATGGAGAAGGATTCTGTGTTCGCAATCTCGACATTCCTGGACACACGATACGAGCATATTGTTTAGTGATATTGTGAAAGATAAAGTGTACTCTGGTGTAATAATAATAATAATAATAATTTTATTCATTCAAAAACATAAATTTACAATTGTATTAGTTGCAGTTTACAGTGATCTGCCTAACTAGGCAGATCTTTTATCTGCCTAACTAGGCCGTAGCCCGTACCAAGGAAAACTCTATGTATAGCAAAGATTTATTCATGTGATCATAATATTAGAATGAAAAATACAAAATATGATAAAATATAAAATAGATAAGCGAATTCAAATTAAACTTATGATTATATTTAAAATATCGATATAGCATGGTCATGGAAATAAATATTATTAAAAAATGTCGTAATATGAAGTTTGTAAAACAAATAAATAAATAGTATTAAAATATAAAGTATAGTGCAATGTATGACAATAATAATAATGCAGACCTTTACTTTAAAATATGACTTATTGCCTTTTCCACCTCATTTCTACCAAGTTGAAGTAAATGTCGTGTAATTTTAGATTCTAATTGGATTGACTTAGTGTGTTGGCATGTTTTTAGAGAATTCTTTTAGATGGTTATATTGTTGAATTGGCTCTAAGTCTGTCTAACAGGGATGGGGATAATGATCGGCGTTCAGCTTCAGGCACTAAAAGGTTGAGGAATTTATCAAGCAGCATTGATGAGCCTTCAAAAAGTTCTGCTAAAACTCTTATGAGCAATCTGGCAGGAATCCTAGATTCGTCAAGCGAAAACGAAGGCTCGGATGTAGAATCTGGGGACACTATAACATGTGAAATTAAAGCTCAATTAAAGGCCTATATTAAAGAAAAAGGAGTCTCCCTCGATGAAAACACTCTGGACTGGTGGAAAACAAAATTATTAAAATACGACAATTGGCAGATCTGGCTCGCAAATATCTGAGCGCTCCATCAGCCAGCTGTTCAGTGCAGCAGGCCTAATATATGAGCCCCTTAGAAATCGCCTCATTGATGAAAAGGCGGCAAAATTGTTTTTCTAAAATATAATATTGTTGTTGTAAAATATAATAGGTAATGTTGAACGTTGACTATTAAATACGCGAAAAACAATACAATTACGGTATATAACGCTGGTTTATGTTCAAATAATTTTTCATGTTCTTTCCTATTGTAAGAAATAAAAATGATGACTTAAGTTTGTTTTTTTAACGCTATTCCTAAACATTCGCATTCGCATTCGCATTCGCACATTCGCTTTCCGAAAATTCGCATTCGCATTCGCGAATGTGAAAAATATGACATTCGTGGCATCACTAACACAGACACACAGTCAGACTTCAATTTGAAAATATGTAGATAGTCTCAAAATAAAAAAAATCGTCTTCATCAAAAAAAAAATGCGCGTTCACAATAATTTCCCTACTCGTTGGTTATTGAGCCGGGATTGTAAATGTAATGTAAGCTGCATAATAAGAAAATGATTTTTGTATTTTTATATCTGTCTGAGCCTACACGTAATCGGCGAGTAACCGAGCTGTCAAAATTAAGACCCCGCTCTGGAACGGCCATAGACAAAACGAAAAATTTTAAGATTTAAGACCGGCTCTTAATTTTGATGAAACGGAATACCAGCAAAATAACGAAGGTGCTTAAGTTCCTAATTTTTAGCACCAGCTTAGTTTAGGCTCGCAAGAAACTGAATACAGGCCATTGTATGATTTAATTCTGAATTGCAAGTACCTGAGGAACCCAAATCATGATCACAAATTGGCGGTAACGATGACGTAATTTGGACTATGTTTTTTTGCCACCTATCACAATTTCTTGCGATTTATTTGGATGTATACCATGTTTTTTAGCCCGAGTAGACATTTGATTTATAAATTATCACGATCAATTAATCACGTTTAAAATGTAAAATAAAATAGTCGTTAAATATTCGGAATTAGGTGGCCGTACCATTTGTTAATTTTTTGCATTGTTGTTGTATTCCAGCTGTCATCATAAGTTATTATTATGATTGGGTATTTTGTCCGTCATTTTGCTCGCGGCCTTCGCGCTTACTCGCACTCAGACGACCGTGAAAAATTAATTGTTCTGTGATATGGCCTGGCTGTACAATAAAACAGCGAGGTAAATACAAATGTATGATAATAGAGTTTTCAAAGTCATTGCTTATTCTTCTTTTTCTTCTTCTTGCCCTTCGGCTACGTAACGACCAAATTTGGTTGCACATCAGAACACCGTTGACCGTGTTCGGCCGACCGATCGGCTACGTAACGACCAAATGGCGGCTTGCTCCCGGAGCGCACAGTAATTTTATTTTCTAATTCGAACGCATCCTAAAATCCATACCAAATATCTCATTATTACCATAGATACATAGAAGGCCGCGAAAATAATTTCGCGCGTCATAGAACGGATATTTCTGGTAAAATTTCATTTTCAAACATAACTTTTTAAACATCGGGTCGTGAACAGTTTTTTTGTGTTTTTTTTGGGTTTTCAGTTGGAATATGAATAGAAATGTAAGTAAATTTGATTCTAAAACACTTTTTCAACCGAATTCAGTGATTTTATGTACATTTTATTCCAATTTTACCAGTTTTTTTTTTATTTGAAAATTGGGTGCGGTTTATCGTTATGGCGTCATTACTAATTATTGAGTTTTTTTGCGATAAATAACTCTAAAAATGCAAATTCGTTGACAAAATAATTTTTTTTTCGTTTTTCGCTGAAATATATGAAGTTTTCGGCGTATTTGTAAATTGATTTCGGTGTATTTATAAAAAAATCATTCCAAAAATTTTTTTTTTCCAGAAATCATCAAAGTTTTTATTGGTTTTTATGAGCTAGTATCTAAATATTTTTGTATGTAAAAAAGCAAAACGAAATATTACCTGATAGAGAATCGAATAAAGATCACGATACTATTTACAATTTCTAATTACGGGTCTAATTATTCTTATTACCGGTTTTCTATGAAATATATGTGGTTTATGTATTTATCCATATAGATACATGTATATTTCCGGAATGTAGGTACTCAATCAGACCTTTCATTTGACACTGAACACAATATATTTTTGTTAATTTATTGAAATTTGGACATTTACACGACTATTTACACAATATTTTGACAGATAAGGTACCTTATGACATTCGGGATGACATAGCGATGCTAACAATTTTAAACACTTCCAAATCGGTTCAAGAGTTTAAAAGTTATGATGGAATAAATAAACGGATAACATACATAGATGAATCGTAGACACATTATGCTACTTTTTGTCGGGTAGTCGTGTAAAAATACGGGATATAAAGCGACGCTGGAGGTAAAATGTGTACAAATATAGGGGGACCTAATCGGGCCATTCAGTTGAGGCCTAATGACCTACTTGCGTTTTTAAGGTCCGGTCAAATCACGGTTCAGCTCTCATCCGGTATCCTCCTCGATAATGGCATAACCTGGAGAGGCCTTTGTAAACTTTGCATGCGGCTGTAAGTCCAGTCGTGGGCAGGTGGGAACTTAAGTTCGATCTAGGGGCACACGGCCCGGTGGCATACTTAGTGGCTAGATCGCCTGAGTTTACGTTGTAAGGTCCCGGGTTCGATTCCCGGCTGGGTCACCACTTTCCGTTGGGATCTAATTAACGGAATTGCATTTTCAATTCTGTCGATCGAAACAAGACACACTTACACACATGTTACGGTTGGTTGTAAGAAATTGCCATATGACAATAAACCCGCCCATTGTGAAAATTCGCAATAAAGGGTAGAGAAACAAACAAACAAACACCTCGGGCGGTTCTGGGCGGTCCGCGCACCGTGCGGCGTCAGTCAATCGACTGTGTACTTCGGCGAATAACCGGGAGACGTACTTTTGCTAAGCAGAGGAGGTAGTCGGTGACCTGATGTCAGCTACCTTTGAAACGATCTGTTGACCACCCGATCCTGTATGTAATTGACGAACAAAAGGCGCCACCGTCCTTGATAAATTCAAACTAAATTACCGCTAACATCAGGTAGAGGCCGCGCAAGCGACTTCGAATCTGGGACCAGACCGGAGCATAGAGAAATTCGTTCAAATCTGGTAGTAACGAAGCGAGGTTTGCTCGCTGGTTAATCTTCCCAGTGCCTTGCTGTGAGGCGTTGGGCTCTCACGGGCCTTTGGCGTAGGTAGCCTGTGCATTGTTTTTGTTCGCAAAAGTCTTTTACGCCCACTTCATGGGACACAGAAAGACCTGATGCAGTAAAACCTCCCTTGAGTGACGGGTTCGACCCGTTGTGATTAACACCCCTTGTATATACAAGTATAGAAGACTTGAAAAGTGTGTAGGAATTTCGCATACAAGTGGTCTACAGATTTTTTTCTTGAATAAAGTGTTTTTTGTATTAAAAAAACACTACGTTATTCAAGCAACGTATAAGCTGTATGTATGTATAACGGTATATACGAGTATGTATGATAATGACTGAAAAAAACGAAATACGACTCAAGAATAATGAAAACATATGGAAATTTGGGTGAAAATTGCGTTTTTATTATCTTAGGGGTCTGTGACTCCTGATCAAGCTCACCACCACGTTTGTATGTTAACAGGAAACAGACCAAGTTAGTCGTCGCATTTTCCATAGTTTACATAGTCTCCAGCGACTTCAAAGATTTCTCCCCGTGTCACATAAAGAAATGATCGTGTTTACACTCTTAACGCCTATACATGACTACGGTGATGTTTGTTATATAGATGCCAGTGAGGTTATTTTGAATAAGCTGGAGCGTCTGCAAAATATCTTACTCAGGAATGTTTTTAATTTGCGAAAGTTCGACCACGTTAGCTGCTTTCGTGAACAACTTCATTGGCTTCCTATTCGCGATCGAAGAAATTTGCATACGTTGTCGCTACTCTACAACATACTCAATAACCCCACTTCGCCCTCCTATCTCAAGGAGAATTTCCACCCCTGCCACGGTCTTCCACTTCGATCAAGCCGGGATAGCACACTCACCATTCCGATACATCATTCCTCTGTTTACACGCACTATTTTACAGTCCATTCTGCTCGTTTATGGAATCAGCTCCCTCACTCTATCAGGCATGCACCTTCGCTGCATACTTTCGAAAAGTTGTTGAAGAAACATTTATTTTTACACAGCCACTAACCAAATACCTCACCTTGTCCTCTCCTTTATCCTTCCCTGGGCAACCTTAGCATAAGTTACTGACATATATTTGTATAAGTTTATTTTAAAATTACTTTACTACTTCTTTGTGTATTGTACTGTGAAAATTAGGAATGATTTTATCAAATGGTTGATTGTAAGATATCGCTATAGCGATAAGTCCGCCATTTGTGCATACATTGTCTTTTTTATAAAACCAGAGTAATATTAATTAAGTTATGTTTGTATAGCACAATAAAGTTATTCTATTCTATTCTATTCTATTCTATTCTTATAGATTTTCTCTTTATTTTGGCATGGGGAGAGATTGTTCACTCAAAATCGTATTTACAGAAGTATGACGAAAATACAATATTTATCTGTATTTACTTTCGTCTAATTTCGTTCTAGAAATGGTAGGATACAATACTCTTGAAACGCGTCGATATACGAAGTATTTGCTCATTATATTTGCATATAAATTACTTCAAGGACCTATTTATTTGCCAGAGATACTATGTAAGTTTGAGCCTGTAAATTACATAGCGAGGAGATCGTATCTATTGTTTAATGTGCCGTACCATCGTATAAATATTTTGTGTAGACAGGCCAATGAGAAGCATATCCATTTAGGCAGCTAAAAAAGGAACTTCCTGCTGTCTCATTTTTATCATAAATAGATACTTTGTTTTACTTAGTTTTTATTTTTATTTTTTTTATGTCTGCATTATTTTACATATTTAAATTAGTTATTGTGGACTTGCACGCTCTAGATTTAATATTCAAGGGCGGGTTGGATTGTTTGTTTATACCCTTTATTGGGAAATTTCGCATTGGGCGGTTTTATTGCCATACGAACATTTCTTCCAACCAACCCTACTATGTGTAGGTGTCGACTACAACGGGCGAACCCGTCACCCCAGGCTGGTATAACGATATGTGATCGTTCTTTCAGCCGTGGGATGAACCACATGTAAGTGTGTGTGTTTGTGTAACATGTGTGTGAGTGTGTGTCTTGTTATTGCGTTCTATCGACAGAAATGATATGCAATTCCGTTAATTTTACCCCAACGGAAAATTGTAACTCAACCGGAAATCGAAACCGGGATCTTACAAAGTAAGATCAGGCGACCTAACCACTATCCCACCTGTAAGGCTCTGTAAGGCTCCCGAATAATATTTCAAATATATAAATACCTACACAAATATATTACTACCTTATCAAGTCAATTTGTATTTTTCTCAGAAAAATAACCAATAATTATTATTAGAAATACGGTTTTTTTTTGCAAAACGGAGGAAAACAGAAATTTCGCAAAAAAAATAAATATCGAAATTTTGCTAAAATTTGGCATGTACTGCATATAAAATAACTTTTTAATAGACCTAAAATTTATATTTAATTTTAATTAAAAGATAACATTGTTGTACTTCCAATAGTTGACCATTTCGAATCGTTCTGTCCGTAGGGTCTCTCTAGACGATCAAGCATGCTTGACAAGCATCGCGTCGCGGGCTGGGAGGAGATCGTAAACCGCAAGATATATGCAAATATATTTTTTTATATTTACCAAAAATGCCTAATTTTGTAGTTTATGCCAGGGAATAGCACTAATTAGACTTAATTGATTGATGAATGTCGTGACTCCCGGGTATAAACTACAAAATTAGGCAGTTTTGTTGAATATTTAAAAAAAATATTTGCATATTTCCTGCGGCTTTTAGAAAACGGGCCTAAATAAATGATCGTAAAATTCGAAATAAAATAGTAAATATGAATAAATAATATAAAAATGATTTTGCCGCGTGAAGTTTGTAGCAACAGGCGTTGTGGCGATGTTGCAGCCGCCGTTGTTCAGGTTAGACTACCCTGACTATCTAATTCATAATATCAAACAACCGCTATAGTCTTCGATTTTATAGTAAATATATAAGTATTAGATAAAGTCCAAAAAGGTAAATTTTGTTAACCTTAAATATTAAAATATCGTCATTTTAATTGAAATAAAATAGTCAATTAGCAAAATCTTATTTTATGCAATGATTAATAGAAATTGTTGATATTGTATAATTACATTACATTACATTTTCGTCGTGTCCAATTGACGGCTAGAGACCGCTCTTGGACGTCTCAAAATAATTGGGTTATGTAGTAAGTTTCGTTACTACTCTTTACTGAACATACATAGGTAGTCAAGAATTAACTACTAGATTGTATATAAATAATCAAATTGTAAATCGTATATTGATTATTTATATACAAATAATCAATTGTATATAAATAATCAATATAAATAATCAAAATAGAAGCCTAATATTTGAAGTAGTTAGTAATTTGAAAAGATACCTAGTAAAATTAAATTCTTAATGTACATAATTCTAAATTAAATTCTTAAAAGTAAATTCCAAATCAGTGAGTTAGGTACCTTTTTACACGACTGCCTGACAAAAAAGGAGTGTAATGTGTTGAGGGTTCATCTATGTATGTTTTCGTTTCTTTATTCCACCATAACTCCTAAACGCTTGAACTGATTTAAAAGTGTGTGATATCGTTAGAACCGTTATATCATCGCGTGTGTCATAGGTTACTTTCAGTGCCTTTGATTCGGTGCCCTTAGTACCGACATTTCTTATGTAATATAATATGTTGTACTAAGAATGAATTTTAAAAACGTTTGTATAACGAAGTAGCAAATTGTGGCCTTTTCCTTTTTGCTGGAAATATTTTTTTCTAATATATTATTAGCATTGGCCGCCATCATGCGAGTATGTCGGCGTGGGCGCAAATGATAGGGGTAGCAAACATCGATATATGCATATATCGATGGTTGCAAAGTCAAATTATGTTATTAAACATCTCAATAATGTAATCCTTGTAACTTATTTTAACGTCACTCTATGTCCTTAAGTTATTGACGGAGTTTTAAAAGAATAAAGGCACTAATTATAAAAAGTTTTTAGATAAAAACAAAAAAAAATACCAAAACTAAATTTAAATTTGTTTTACCATGTGCAAAACTAAACTCAGCAAGGCAAGATACAAAATTTTCCAGGACACATTATTTCAATAGACTACCGGTATGTTTAAAAATAATTCTGATGGAAAACTTTTTCAAAAAGCTGCTACAGATGTTTATTAAAAAGTGTTTTTTATTCGCTTTAAGACTTAGTTAGTTTCAAGTAATATTGTCATTTTTGGTCATTTTTTTGCCAAATTTATGTAGTATTTTAAAATTATTTTGACTTATTTCTGATTTTTTTACTTTCCTGATTATTTTTGTTGTTTATTTTTAGTTGTATTTTGGTGATTAGATTTAAATGATCATTATTTGAATAGTAGTGGTACTGGTAATATATATTTTTTGTTATGCTTTTCTATAAAGTTCTAAACGTTGTCAAGTTGCTGTTAAGCACTGTCGAAAATCTCTAAATGTTGTCATCTTGTTGTTACGCAAATGTTGCTATGCACAGTATGCACTCTCCATATAAAATATAACACGATGTACCTACTTGTCTGTAAAACATTTTTTCCTTATTATTCTAACATGTGGTATGGTTCTAGATGTTGTTGTACTTAGCATAAAATATTGTATGCTCTATAGGCAATTGTAATGTTGTAAATCGACATATCATAAATAATAAAAAAACTTTACTACACACCGCCTACAAATCTACTAATTTGAAATAGCTGCTGTTCACTTTGTATAATAATTGCACTGCAACGCCATCTATAAACTAAGTAAGAACCAACGAGTACCTTTCGACGAAGCGTATCGTACTTTCTCTCGAGGAGCGTCTTGGCTCATTTGAATGTGGTTACCAAGATTACCGATAGGTGGCAGCGCTTCGAAGATACTTATTTTATGCTACTGTGAATTCGTTTTCAAAATTACTTCAATGGTATGCCAATTATTCTAAAAACTTCTACTATCTAAATTTGCTATAGATATTGGATATATTTAATTTATCAACAAATACTTGCTTCGAGAAAGTCATAAACGCGATGTACAATCTTCTGGATTGATTAGTATTTCTTCATCTTTTAAATATTGTAAAATATTATAATGACTATTTATTTATTTAATTAATTTAACAACTCATTTACAAAGCATATCACTAATATTTATATCAATAAACAATTATGAAATCGGAGACTATTTCGGTTGTTTGACATTATAAATAAGATAAGAAACGAATTTACTGCGTGAGTTTTGTAGCACCCGACGTTTCGGCAACGATGCAGCCGCCGTTGTCTAGGGTAGACTGAACGAGCTGTCAATCCGTTGTTCCGCGGGTAGGCCGCATACCGCTGCCGCCACTGCGTAAATAATAACGTTGGTGGGGGGCGGGCTCGACGCGCGCGAATTTCGAAAATCCGTCGCGCATGCAACACTCACTGTATCCTGTCTTACGTCCTTGCGTTCGGCTTTTGGCTGTGTGAACATTTTAAGAAGAGGGTTCCACGTAGAAGAGCGTTTGTAACCGTCGTCTCTATTGAAGTTCGGGGTTCTTCTTATTTCAATGGCTTCCCGGATCATGCGAGGAAAGTAGAATTGTTCTTTGGATTGCCAAATTGGATATTAAAACTGCACCCAGTGGTTACTTCCGCTATGCAATCGCAGATCACCGATTTTTCTCGCTGAACGTTTTTAACAGATTTAAAGTGTTCTATCAATCGAGTTGCTATAGACTAATCGACTTTATACACACCCGGTGTTTGCACTGGTATTACATCCTTGACAGGCCTCAAAAATAGAGCTATATGCGATTTTTGCTCAAGAAGCTCTTTGCGAATTCTATTGCAATAAGAGCTCGGCCATATCCCACGAGGAAGTACATCGGCATGACACCAGGAATAAAACCCTGTATCTCCAACCGTTCGTAGCACGTACTGCCAAGTTCCAGGCGACTAGTCGATACTTAGGCCTCAAACTTTTCAATAAATTGCCCGAAAGATTAAAAGAAATTAAAAACATCGATATTTTCAAGAGATCCATCCGAGTCTATCTGCTTAAAATCAACATGTATGCCCATAACGACTTCTTAAAATATTTTGAAAATACATAGCATCGTATCTACCCATTTAATCTAATACATATTATTTACCGTTAATTGTTTTGTTGTAAACTGTTATCATATAGTCTATGTTTTTGTAAATTGGTAAGTTTAAAGCTATATATTGTATATCATCTCTTGTCTAAATTGAGTAACTAGTTTAAGATTAATTACTGTCATTCCTACACAATTGTATGGTTGTATTGGAAATAAATACCTTTTACTTTTACTTTAGTTTACTATATTTTGGGTCGGTTTGAAGATCGTTTTTATATCGAATTTGTTTAGCATCTTACTTATTCGATCTGTCACGCCCTTGACGTATGGTGAGAATGCTCTTGATCTGCTCGGTTTCTGCTCGGATCTGCTTTTTTATCTTATTTATAATAAACAATTATTTATATTGGGCCTAATTTATCTAAAACTTAAATTAGTTCAAGCGAACGAGATAGAGCAATACGTTAGATCGGAATATGAAAAGCGATCGTCGGTAAAACTACCTGTCGAACTTATACTCGTCCGAATTAATTTGAACACATTTCATGCGGTGTTAGATTCCGATGTTTAGCTTTGGTGGGTAGTTTTAATGCGAAAAAGTGACAACCGTTCATTTCACATTCCGCTCTAGATTTTAGTTCACGAAGAAACGCAATCGAGCCCATTATTAGCTTAAAAATAAAAATTGAACACGGCCGATATGAGCATTAGCATGTATGTGCCTAAGTGCCAGGACTTGTTCCAATGCAGTGAGCTCTCTAGTTTTTTATTCACATATATTCGGCAATTTGAAGAAGAAGAAAAATGAAATATGTATTACCGGCACCAATACAAATTATAACTAATAATCACTAACTAATGATCACAATAGAAAATGTTTAAAATAAAATACAGAATGTAATTAATCGTGCTAAATAAAATAAAAACTAATAATCACTAGCTAATGACCACAATAGGAAATATTTAAAATAAAATACAGAAAATACCTAAATAATCGTGTTAAATGAAATAAAATAAAATGTCAAATAATATTAACAATAGTATCTAAAATTAATGTTTAAGTAATAGTAATAAAAAATGACAACGAAAATAATAAAATTATCAAGGATAACATTTAATGTTGGAAACTGTCTAGGAATATTAATTTTGGCTTAAAGAAGACTTAGGCACATACATTTTTAAAACTTCGTCTAGCATATAAATTATCCTGAAGGCTATACCTCTGCCCAAAAGTGGTCTGCATTCGAGGGACGTCGAAATGTATAGATCGAGATTGCTGCGTGCAGATTTTTTGCTGAGTTCTTATTGCGGTCTCTAAATTATTTATTATGTATATATCGGGCCCGATTGCATTTCTTTGCAAACTAAAACTGAAATTAGTTCAAGCGAACGAGATAGAGCAACACGTTAGAGCGGAATATAAAACAAACGATCGTCAGTAAAACTACATGTCGAACTTATACTCGTCCGAATACATTTGAACACATTTCGTGCGGTGTTAGGTTCAGCTGCTTTAACTTTGGCGGGTAGTTTTATTGCGAAAAAGTGACAACCGTTAATTTCACGTTCCGCTCTAGCGTATTTGCCCGGTCTCGTTGACACGATTTTAATTCAAAAAGAAACGCAATTGAGCCCATTGTGTTTATTTAACCCTTGGAGTAAATGGGTATTTTCATGGATGCATCTGTCTCTTTTGCAGGATTTTCGGCGACATCGACCTTAAAGTACTATAACTACGAAACTACTACACCAATCATAAAAAGAACAACTGCACAATGATTGCATTGAAATTTCGAATATAGAATATTGAAATATCATTTTGTAAAACAATTAGATAATTATGAATAAAAAATATGAGAACGTCAAAGAAGTGAAAAAACGCGCGACTGCAGATTTGGTCGACTCGTACTCAACGGATAATTGTTTCGCGACCAGATTTGGTTGACTCATACTCAACGGGTTAAGCAATTTGTTTCATGTAAATATTGAAATATAGCTATTAAATTTATAATGTGGCTTCTCTGTCCCTTTCCTCGGAATTTATCCTCGTACGTAAGAACTGTATTTTTTTCATATTTTCTTCTTGCGACAAGATGTCTAGATTAATTAGTGAAAACTTTTCATAGGCCTTAGATTTGCGTAATATGTTTTACTATTAAGTATAAAATGCTGCAAGTTTATCGAAAAATGAAACAGGAAATAAATAAAAATAAAATATATAAAGTAGGTCCCCATAATTTAATAATCAACAAATACCGACAAGTACTTACTTTGTAAGGAATGTTGTATGATTTGGAATTTCGTTTTTATCAAATTGGTACTCTCTATGGCGTGGATATTTTATTAGGAATGTTGATTTATTTATTTATTTCAATATTACATATATTTTCTAAGGTAACATAGGAAAAACAATTACTTTCTAGTGAAATAAAGCGACAAGTTGATTCACCTCAATCCTATGCTGCACGTCACACATCTAACTAGGCTTACGCCTGTGCCTAGATGTGTGATTTTAGAACTTTTTAGATTTAAGATTGCGAGCTGACTTTAAAAGGTTCTTACTAGAGATTAGAGATTAGATTTAAAGTAGTTTTAAAATATATATTATATATGTATGTACACAATATATTTACAATCAAATATTTTTTTGCTGATAATAATAATAACAAAAGAATAATAATAATAGCAATAGATAATCATTCGTACTTAAAATATTTTAAACATCCTTTCACTCCAGGCAACGCTCAGAGGAAATTCTACCGGCGGAATGGATTTCACTAAAAAAAAGGGTTTCTTTGTGTACTTACGATATTTGAAGAACGCGTTTTCGAAATTATAAATAAATAAGTTGAAAAACCATTTTACATCGGATGCTATACAATTTACGCCGTAAATTCGATGCTCTATGGCCGTACGACGAAATAGGCATGTGATCTATCATGAGATTCGGGCATCCATGTGTTGTTAGCAACAAAATATTTATTGGCTCTGCAAAGGGGCCATCCACACATTACGTAATCACTGAGGGGGAGGGGGGAGGGTTTAAGCTGAGGCGTACGCTTTATTACGTGGGAGGGGGGAGGGTGGGGTAGGGTGGGGTGCCCGCCCTGATTACGTAATCAACTTTGGTCACCGCATCGCATTTTTTTTGGTCTAAACCTGCACGGAAATACCGCAGTGCGACGCCGAAGCTACCCCACCCCCCGCACGCGCAATGTGCGTAAATACTAAAGTCGCCCGGGCCTGTTCCTGGAAGCGCTGCGGTCTGAAGATTGGGATTTGTAAAATAAACTAAAGTGTTTGAGATTTTGTAATTATTTTTAATTAATAAAGTACATTTTTAAAAGCCCTGAAATTTGGTTGAATAAGTAATCTTGGGGGGGGGGGGGGGGGTTCAGGCTGCTGATTACGTCTGTTGACATGGGGGAGGGGGGGGGATCCGAAAATCCCAAAAACGTGATTGCGTAATATGTGGATGGCCCCAACAGATAAGGTTATTTTTTGATAAAAATATATGGCTGAATTTAAATATTATTAGTGTATCTTGTATATAAGATATTCGAACAAAGCGTGTACCAAGTAATTTCAAATCTCTAAGTCCAATATTTAGAGATTGAAATATATGAATAGCTACATGACTTTTTAAACTCATGCCATTACCAAATGATTGTACAGCCAGGCCATACCACAAACAATTATTTTTTTAAGTCTGTAAGATTTTTGAGAATAGTTATGACTAGGGCTCAACCTGCTGGACCGATTTCAACCACAACCTTTTCAACTCTTGCCATGACCAAATGATTCCTGCATGCCAAATTTCAGCTCAATCGGATTAAGCGTTTGGGCTCTATCGTGGAGGAATACACATACACACTCAAACGGGAATACACTCACACGGGTCAATTTTAAAAAAGGTCAACCGAGGTGAGGGACCTGGGAATTACATTTGATACGCAGTTGAACTTCCGTGCACACATTACAAATATTTGCAATCGTGCTAGCAAAATAGTCGGTTTTGTTATTCGCATATGCAAACAGTTTAATAATATTCATGTAATGTTTCTACTATATAATTGTTTAGTCCGTAGCATACTTGAATATAACTCGGTCATCTGGTGTACAAGTGAAAACAAATACATTCAGATGGTAGAGCGTATTCAAAGAAAAATTTTAAGATGTATTTATTACAGAAAACACAATATTTATCCATACTTATTTGCGTCCGATTTTGTGCTAGGAATAGTAGGATACAACACTCTTGAAACGCTTCGATATATTTCCCTAATTATATTTGTATATAAATTAATTCAAGGAACTATTTATTTGCCAGAGATACTATGTAAGTTTGAATTGTACGTACCGGTAAAATACACAGCGAGGAGATCGCATGCATTGTTTAATGTGCCCTACCATCGTACAAATATTTTTGTAGACAGGCCAGTGGGAAGGGTTATAGCTCTTCTTAATTCTTTACCCACAGAAATAGACATCTTTTGTATACCCCTTGGCAACTAAAAAGGCAACTCCCTGCTATCTCATGTTTATCATAATCTATCTTTTATTTAGTTTTATATTTTACGTTTTTTTTGTTGTTCAATGTTAGCATTAATTTAGTTATGTAAGTCATTTATTTTTAGACTTACACTCTAGCTTTAATATTCAAGGGCGAATTGGATTCGTCTGTAATGCTCTTAAATAATATTTGAAACTAATAAATAATAATAATAATAATAAAATAAATAATAAACAGATACAGACAGATACACTTCCACCTCGACATTAAGTTCACAATTCCGTCCTAATCTTGAAAATAAATTTTGCGCGTTCACAATACTTTCCCTCGTAGTCGTTTGGCGGGCCGGGAAAGTAATATGTTAAATATCAGGTTTTGCACACTAAGCAACGTTGTGTCGTTTGAATCTACTCTTATCACACTTCGTAACTCGTGCCCCAGGGTACAGGCCCTGTAATTATATTGAAATGAGCCCCGCAAATCCCGTTTACCTCTCGTTAAGGGGCCGGTTCGTGTACTCGTGCACACGTAACTGACCGAGGTGAGGGGACTCCCAGCTTCCCGGTGCTGAGGTTCAAAGACCTCCACGCCGCAGGACTACTGCCGGTTGGCTATATATTGCCGTCGCGCTATCGGATCATCTTCCTACCCTCGGGGAATAGCGGTTTCCGCTTTGGATTAAAGTGCAGACACACGGGTGGATAAGTGCTATGAATTACAAAAGCCCTGTGTTCGAATGAGCGTGTCAAATGAATGTGTCGGAAAATCAGTTATAGTTGTGCGAGTAATTCACGTTGGATTACTCTTTTAAACATTTCACTATAACTATTAGTTGATGTAGTAAAAGATTATTACACGTAAAGTAAACCCCCCACGTGCAAAAGCTATAGCAAAATTGGATAGCAAAACTGGCTGAGACTGAGTCTGGCTTATGTGGTGACTTTACAGGTTGGATGTATGCTATATTAATATCCACACATAAGGAAAAGTTTTTAGTAAATAGGTGAAAATTCATTTAAGGGTTCTTATTTAAGGGTCACATTTAATTTAATTGGAGGGGATTTTAATTTCATTTAATTTATTTAACTAATTTAATTGGAAGGGAGGGCGCCAATGTCAAGTTTTTGAGCCGGCTCGGAATAATCGTAGATCCGGGCAGGCGGTTGGTAAAGTTCGCGAACTCTCCTCACCGTCTGCCGTTCCCAAAATTCCACGCCCTCTAACTAATCAGACCGGACACGATAAAGCAAAGCAATGGACTTAGCGTAAGCTAGCTTCTCTTCTGATACACCAGTCAAAGCTTGCACTAGCATCTAACTATTCCGGAGGGCGGAGATATATTTTACTAAGGCGAGCGCAATAAATACCTTCGGTGTAATTTCCAAGTAAGCGCTTTATCTCCGATTGATCATGAAGCAATTTATAGTACCGTTTGGTGTTAGTTTTAATTCGACGTGCGCTTCGCGATTGTCCATTTCAAGAGCCGCGGAAGGCCATTAAGGCTGTCGGGCTTTCTTCGATGGAATAGACCCCTGCGCAAATTACACCACATAAATTCTTTGCTGTACATCCGATCTTCTAGAAAGATAACCATATTCAAAATTATATCCTTTGTCGTAGTGTTAATTTCCGTCTCGTCTTCCTAGAGTGTTCACTGGGGATAACAATATCGTTTTTATCGGAAGAACCGTTAATTCAAGGCCAGTCTTATTTACATTCCTTTAGTTTCTTCGATCGAGACCTTAGTATTTATATCGGGGGCAGCTCGGTTTGCACCCCGCTGGGTGTGTACGCCGAGTTTCCACCGCCGGTCTCGCACCCGCCTAGTCTACACCCCACGCGGACAGCTTAAAACTATGCTGTGTGAAGTAAAATATTTTACCCGCCCGGCAACAAGACGGCAATCAACACACACCGCTTTGAATACTCTCGATCTTAATATTGTTAACCAACAAAACAGATGTCGTTACAGTGTATCCCTTTCTGGGCAGATTACACAAAAAACGTTCCTATTTTTATGAAAAAAAAGGAGTGTAATGTATTAATGTTTCATTTATGTATTTTTACGTTTCTTTATTGCACCATATCTTCTAAACGCTTAAAGCGATTTAGAAGTGTGTGGTATTGTTAGAATCGCTATGTCATCCTGAGTGTCAAATATTAAGTAGATGTCTAAATGTCCAAATGACAAAAAAATAGCATAAATATATCGTGTTTAAAGTCAAATGAAAGATCTGATTGAGTACATTCCGGAAATATAAATGTTTCGACATGGATAAATACATAAACCTCAAATGTTTCATTAAAAAACCGCATTAAAAATAGTGTATTAAAACCGTACTAAAAGTAAAGGAAGTCGTATTTTGAACACGCTTTTATTAGGTCGACCTGTATGTAACTATGTAATGGAATCTAAGGTAACTAATTTAGCCATCTTCCAAGGATCGTAGCGTCATGAAAATTGGCAGCTGTATGTAGTTCTGATGACAATACAATAATATGGTACTGTCGAACTGATCTGATGATCGGAGTCAGAAGATATGAACTGGAACTTCATGATGGAACATCGTATCATAGCTGTGTTTGGACTTGTTAGAAAAGTCTTGGAATGAACTTTGACCACGATTAGGTTTCAATGTCTGATGATGAAGCCGGAAGATAGGCACTGGCATTCCATGATGGAATATCGTATCATAGCCGTGTGTATGTGAATATCGTATCATAGCCCAAAAGCGTGTATTTAGTGTTTTTTTTTAAATGATTAATTTATTATTTATTACTAATAATATATTTACTTGTTTAGAAATTAGAACCAAAGATATAGAATAGATTAGGATTTAGAAAGAAAAATGTAAAACCAAAAACGTTAATTTTGGCCTGAGTGACAATCTTACGGCCCTCACCGCAAGCGCTTCGGACGCATGCACCAGTTTTGAATATAATATTATATTATCGACTGTTGTTTCGCGCCATAAATGCCCTAGTATAAATGTAATAAATGTAATGGTAATAAATGCCTTCGGTGTAATTTCAAAGTACGCGCTTTATCTCCGATTTATCGTGGAGCAATTTACGGTACCGTTTCGTGTTAGTTTTAATTCGACGTGCGCTTCGCGATTGTCCATTTAAAGTGCTACCATTGATTTTATAGTGTAAAATCAATGGTGCTACGAAACGCCATTAAGGATGCCGCCTGCCGGCTTTCTTCAATATAATAGACCCTTGCGCAAATGACAATACATACATTCTTTGAAAGATAACTATATTATCGCTACTGTTGTAGTGTTGACAAATGTCTCCTCTTCCTAGGGTCTTGATTAGCTAGGAGCAATATTGTTTTCCCGTAAGAAGCGTCATGCACGTTCTTCGACTCGTGCACGCGTTAAGGCTCCCTTCCGAGTTGACGCGACTAAAAATTTAGATATTTTTTGCAATGCCACGCGCCCGCGCGCTTTCGATAATATATACATAAAGATGTATAGGTATACCGCGGCGACAAGGGAATACGTCCGACCGTTGGCAGTGGAGAATTACAAATGACGATTTCGGCTTCGCGCGTCGTCTAATATAGTCGATTTGGCTTTTCAATTATAATATAATAAATTCTCAAATGAATAGTTTTTATAAAGTAAAAATTATATTACTATTTATTTATTTATTTATTTATTTAAGAATTAATTACTATGAAACATTGATTAGCTTATAAAAATAACAGGAACCGAATGGCAAACCCTTAACCTTTTGCTTATTTGTTTCTGTCACCCAACTGGGACTAGCCCGTTCTAGGGTGGACAGGACTCCAATATTACAGTCAAGATTGCTTGATTGCTTGGTTGCTTACAAATATATAAGTTTTAGTAAAAAGCTAATGACACTAAATTGCCCTAAAATGTGGTCTTCAGAATAAAATAAAAAAATAATAATAATAAAAAAATATTAAAAGATAATATAATAAATAAAATGCAATTCCATTATTTAATCTGCAATAAATATCATATAAAATTCGATTAAATAAAATAAATAAAGTTATATGTGAGAAAAGGAAGAAACGGTCATTAATATTTATTAATATAAAATTACCTAGTCTAAAAAGTATACTTCATTGTCAAAGTCAAATAATTTTTGGTAGTTAGTTCAATGTTAAAATATACTTAACATATATGTTTAAAAATATGTTAATAATTTGTGCACCTAAGTTTTATTATACTATTATTTCTAACATTTGATGTATGGTTAGTCTGTCATGATTCGATAACCATTTCTTTAGTTTATTTTTGAATTCCCTGAATGTCAAGTTCATTTTTAATTCCATATGGATCAGATTGTAAAATCTCGGCGCAATGAAAGAGTAATGTCTTTGTCCAAATGATGTTTTCCTTCTGGGTATTATTGAGCTATTTTCTAAAACTTGTCTCGTTGGTCGCCGGTTCTGAATTATTCCTAAATTTGAGTTACTGTCCAAAAATAGCCTTAAGAGGGAAGTTTTTAGAAAAAGTTGCCTACAGTCAAGAACTTTAGCTTCCTTATAAAGTTCATTAGTGGGATGGCGATATGGTCTACGTAGAATAATTTTTAATATAAATTTCTGCGCAACTTGCAATGGCTCTAGCAGGGTTTTACCACATCCACCCCATCCAATTATGCCGTAAGTAATAAGCGATTCACATAAAGCATAATAAACAGTTTTTAGTGTTTTGGAATCCAGAATATTCCTCAGTTCTTTGAAAACATATCCAAGGATTCGCACCTTCGTAGCCACGTTATGTATATGAGAATCCCAACGGAGAAAGCAATCTAAAGTGATGCCTAGATATTTCCAAGATATTTCTCTTTGTATAGGCTAGGTTTTATTAGTAGTGGGTTGACCTCTGGTTGTTATACTAAATGGCATGTATTTGGTTTTGCCAACATTAAGCGTCAACATAAAGTTTCCTAGCCAATTTTTAACAATTTCCATGCCCTCGTTTGCTTTCTCAAATGTGTAATCCCAGTTTGAACCCTTGAATAGTATAACAGTGTCATCGGCATATGTGATGATTTTACCTACTGGTAACTGACATAGGTCATTTATGTAGACGAGGAATAAAATGGGTCCCAAAACGCTACCCTGTGGCACACCATACGTGAGATGCTGGCTTTTACTCTGGAGGCCCTGGATGGTGACACTTTGTACCCTGTTGGATAGGTAACTATCAAACCATTTAAGACTTGTATAGTTAATTCCTACACTGCTCAGTTTGCATAATAATATATTATGAGGAACGGAGTCAAAAGCCTTTGCAAGGTCAAGGAAAACTCCTAGACACTTGTCTCCTTTATCCACCGTTTTGACTATAAATTCAGTTAAGGCTGCTATAGCGTCTGTTGTCCCTAAACCTTCCCTAAAACCGAACTGATTGTCTGAGAGTATTTTATTTTCAATTAAAAATTTATAGAGTCTCGCCTTTGCAACTTTCTCGAAGATCTTGGAGATCGTGTTTAAAATGGAGATAGGTCGATAGTTATTGAGGTCCTGCTTATCTCCCCCTTTATGTATTGGAATTACTTTGGCAATTTTTAATTTGTC